>JAAGEH010000477.1:1144165-1161780 GCA_011751065.1 Lasiurus cinereus | reverse complement strand
AGAGAGAGAGAGAGAGAGAGAGAGAGAGAGAGAGAGAGAGAGAGAGAGAGAGAGAAGAGAGAAGGGAAGACGAGAGGAAGGGAGAATTGGAAGGAAGGACGGGAGGGAGAGAAATTTTTGATAAGTTTTCTGTTAGCTTGAAATTTTTCAAAATAAAAACTTAGGGAAATAGAAAAGAAAAGCAGCCAGAATTGAATAGTTCAATAACCATTTTTTTAAAGAATAAATTTTTGTGTTCATTGAATTGTTAAGATCTAGGCAAAGGTCACAGTGAGAAAAAATTCCAATGCTTCTATATAACATTCAATTTCTTCATTCAAGCTATCAAATACAAGCTTCTCTGAATAGAGATTGTTACTGAAGATACATAAAAAGATTATCATGAGCCGAGACCGGTTTGGCTCAGTGGATAGAGCGTCGGCTTGGGGACTGAAAGGTCCCAGGTTCGATTCCGGTTGGGGGCATGTACCTTGCTTGCGGGCACATCTCCACAGTGGAATAAATCAGACAGGAAAATTTAAGAACCATGTGATTTCACTTATATATGGGATACAAAATTGAAAGCAACAAATGAACCAACAAGAAAAATAAACAACACAAAAATATATAGAGACAGACAACAGTATGGTGGTTACCAAGGTAAGGGGGGTGGAGGCTTAGAAAAGAGTAAAGGTGGTCAAATATATGGTGATAGAAGATGATTTGCTTTGGGTGGTGGACATACAATGCAATATACAGATGATGTGTCAGAATTGTATACTTGAAACCTATATAATCTTATTAATAAATGTCACCCCAATAAATTTAATATTAAAATGTAGCTATAAAAATGATATACAGAAAGGCATAACAAGTCTATGATTACTGTACCCAGCTTCCAAATTTCATTTCATTTCACTAAAGAGTATGCAGAGATCACTTACCTTGCCCCACCAAAATAGCCATCCTGCATTTTTCGGAGTGCTGCCAGGATACTTGAATTCAAGCTGGTTCCATCTTCATCTTGAAGAGATTTAAAAAAAAATCTTTGTGGTTTTAACTTTTAAATAAGGGGAAGCTTTCACTTATTTCAAACCAATAGTCTGGAGTGAAGATGGTACAAATTAGACACTCCTCACTGACCACCCTATATTTCAATAATTCATCTGGGAGCCAGCAATACAGTAGAATGGGCAATTGGTAAGCGATGATGAGCAATAGACAAAGTTCCTCAAAGACAGTCCATATCTTATTTATCATAAATACTTAGCACAGAGCCTGATAGCAAAACACTTGACTATGAATGCTTTCAATAATAGCAGCAACCATTTGTTGAATATTATGTGCCAAGCACTGTGCTAAATATTTTATATACTAGTAATATTATGCTATTTAGTGAGCTTTGGTTTATGTGTGTAGGAATAAAAATATTTAGAAGGCTAACAATTATCTGACACTACATTAAGGACATTATATTACATATATTCTTTTGTGATCCACTTTTTTCTAACATGTCCTTTGTAAAAGCTAAAAAAAAATATTTCATAGCAGAAATTTAGACCGTTTTTATATTGTAGGTACACAGTGAGGAAGATCATTGTACCTATATCTATATGCACTAATTATACTATCTCCTTAGGGGAAATTCTTACAAGAATAACTGTTAGGGCAAAGGAAACACAAAACATTTTATAGAGATTGTGAAATTGCTCACTAAAAAAGTCTAGTCAATTATATTTCCATCATTCGTACAGAAAGTGACTATTTCCCCACACCTTAAACAATAATAGACATTAATAATTTCTTTAATCTGTATCTAGTATGTTAAAAAAATACAGTTTTAATTTTATTACTAGTAAGGCTGATCATGTTTTCATGTATATACTGGTAATTTCCATTTCTTTTATGAATTGCCTGTTCTTGTCCTTTCCCCATGTTTCTATTAAGTAATTTATATATATATTTTTCAATCCATTGAATATGATTTCACTTATATGTGGGATCAAAAATCGAAAGCAACAAATGAACGAACAAGAAAAACAAATAAGCCAAAACCAGTTTGGCTCAGTGGATAGAGCGTTGGTCTGTGGACTAAAAGGTCCCAGGTTCGATTCCAGTCAAGGGCACGTACCTTGCTTGCGGACACATCCCCAGTAGGGGGAGTGCAAGAGGCAGCTGATCAATGTCTCTCTCTCATCGATGTTTCTAACTCTCTGTCCCTCTCCCTTCCTCTCTGTTAAAAAAAAATCAATAAAATATATTTTTTAAAAAAGAAAAAGAAAAAGAAATAATATATGCACGCCTATGTTCATAGCAGCCCAATTTACAATAGCTAAGATTTGGAAACAGCCTATGTGCCCATTAGCAAATAAGTGGATGAAAAAATTGTGGTACATCTACACAATGGAATACTATGCTGCTGCTGCAAAAACATAATAACTCTTACCATTTGCAACAGCATGGATGGACCTGGAGAGCATTATGCTGAGCAAAATAAGCCAGACAGAGAAAGATATATATCACATGATTTCACTCATATGTGGAATATAATGAACAACATAAATTGATGAACTAAAATAGATCCAGAGACATAGAAGCATAGAACAGACCATCCAGCCTCAGAGGGAAGGCAGAGGAGGGAGGAAGGTGGGGGTAAGAGATCAACCAAAGGACTTGTATTCATGCATATAAGCATAACCAAAGGACACAGACAGGAAGGGGTGGGGACATGTACTGTGGGGGAGGGGAAAGGTCAATGGGGGAAAAAGAAGACAAGTAATAATTAGAGAATTAAATTTTTTCCCCAAAAGCAAAGCTATGAAGTGCTATGCATAATAAATGCTCACTTGTATGATGTCATATTAATAAAGTACAACCATTTTCATGTCTGAAAAAAATAGAGACAAACATGAACAGATTGTTGAACCTCAGAAGGAATGCAGGAGAGGATGGGTGGGAAGAGGATGAGCTTGTATGGACATATGCATAACCCCTGGACACAAACAATGGGATGATGGGGGGTTGGGAGGGGATGGGAGCAGGCTGGAAGAGGTTAATGAGGGAAATAGGAGGACCTATGTAACTAGAGACCTGATGCAAGAATGGGCCTTGGTTCCCCTGCTGTTGGCACCAGCTACGCTCCAGTTGGAGCCACCTTTTTGCTCCATCCTGGAGCTCTTTCAGCCTTCCCACGCTGCTTAGAGGTCCGGAGCAGCTGGAATGGTGCAGAATCCCTGTGTCATCGCCATGGTGATGACACAAGCATCTCCCCTGGACCCTGGCCGCTTGGCACCTGCATATGCAAATCAACCCTTCATCTTTGTTGGGTTAATTTGCATACTCACTCCTGATTGGCTGGTGGGTGTTGCGAAGGTAAGGTCAATTTGCATCTTACTCTTTTATTAGTGTAAATAATTTCAATAATAAAGATTTAGGCCAGAATAGCATGTACCAGCAGCTGACAGATGTGTCCCTGCCCGCTGGAGGTGGTAGGCCAGTACCTGAGCCTCCCGTGGAGCATGCAGGGTGTCATCCCATGAGTTCTGCCATCTTGGGCCTCACCTGTGCCTCACCATGGGAATCGGAGGTGGTGCCCAAGCCTGCCCAGTTACCCACAGTTCCCTCGCACCCTGACAGCCTGGTGGAGGTGCCGTACATACAGGGAATGTAGGCAGCCACCCAGGGCCTCCATGCCATGTGGTTCACCTCAAAGTACCACTGCTGACCCAGGGCCACAGCGTGGAGCAGTCCCCACCCTGGGAGTGCCCCCAGGCTGCAGGCCACAGATGCCTGATGAAGGCTAGGGTTCCAGAGGCTCATTATAGGCCTGCAAGACAGTGCACTCCAAGTCCTAGACCAGTTGGCTGGGCCATGCCGCCAGGGTTCCTCTGGGGCCCCCCTAAGTATCCCACCATAGAGCATGAAGAGCCATGGCCCCCGAGGCCTTGCTGGGGCCCAGCACCCACGCTGGCCGTGCAGGCAGTGGGGTCCTGCCACCACTGGTTCACCATGACCCAGATCAATGCAGCTGACTGGCATCACGGCTGACCCTGTGCCCCAGCCGCTGGGGTCATGGGTTCAGGCCCTTTACCCTCTGCTCCTCAGTGCCAGTTACTCTATGCCTGTGCAAGCAGCAATTCCCAGTGCTGGGTGGGGCCTCTGGGACACTGGGGTCCCATGGAAGACGGCTACAGGCAGAGCAAATCCAGTGCCAGCTAGAGTACTGCAGGTGGGGGTAGGGGGTGGGGGGTGGGGAGGATGAGGGCCTCCTGTGGCTGCAGCTTCCTGGTCTGGAGGTGGTGTGAGTAGAAGGGCGCCCGTTGTCCCCACCAAAGTCTTTGTAAAGATCAAAGCTTCCCACGTGCTCAAGAAAAAGATACTGCATTTCTGTTAGGGTTCTCAAGATCATGACTACAATATGAGTGGGAGTTTGCTTGTGCTCCCCTTTTCTTTTCTTTTTTTTTCATTTTTTAAAAAAATTTTTATTAAGTTTTTATACATATCCCCCTATTGCACCCCCTCCCTCCCAGGCATACCCCAACCCCCCAGTGTCTATGTTCATTGGTTATGCTTATATGCATGCATACAAGTCCTTTGATTGATCTCTTATCTAGCTCACCTAACTTTAATCTTCCTGCTGGAATTTCACAGTCTGTTTGAAGCTTTACTGTCTCTGTATCTATCCTTTTGTTCCTCAGTTTATAATGTGCTTTATTATCCACAAATGAGTGAGATCATATGATGCTTCTCCATCATTCACTGGCTCATTTCACTAGGCATAAGGTTCTCCAGTTCCAACCAGGTTGCTGCAAATGGTAAGAATTCCTTCTTTTTAATGGCAGCATAGAATTCCATTGTGTAGATGTACCACAGTTTTCTGATCCACTCATCTGCTGACGGGCACCTAAGCTGTTTCCAAATTGTAGCTATTGTAAATTGTGCTGCTATGAACATAGGGGTGCATAAATACTTTCTGATTGGTGTTTGTAATTTCTTAGGACAAATTCCTAAGAGTGGGATTACAGGGTCAAATGGGAGATCCATTTTTAGTTTTTTGAGGAAACTCCATACTGTTCTCCACAGTGGCTGCACCAGTCTGCATTCCCACCAACAGTGCACAAGGGTTCCTTTTTCTCCGCATCCTCGCCAACACTTGTCATTTGTTGATTTGTTGATGATTGCCATTCTGACAAGCGTAAGATGGTATCGCATTGTCCTTTTGATTTGCATCTGTTGGATGATTAATGACTTTGAACATGTTTTCATGCGTCTCTTGGCCTTCCTTCTGTCATCTTTCGAAAAGGTTCTATTTAGGTCCATTGCTCATTTTTTTTATTGGATCGTTTATCTTCCTTTTATTAAGTTGTATAAGTTGGCTGTAGATTTTGGATATTAAACCTTTATCAGTGATAACATTTGCAATTATGGTCTCCCATACAGTGATCTTTCTTGTTGTTTTGTTGATGGTTTCTTTTGCTGTGCAAAAGCTTTTTATTTTGATGTAGTCCCATTTCTTTATTTTTTCTTTAGCTTCCATTGCATTTGGAGCAGTATCAGTGAAGAAGTTCTTTTGGCATATATTTGAGATTGTGCTGCCTGTGGATTCCTCTAGTATTTTTATGGTTTCCCTTCTAATGTTTAAGTCCTGTATACATTTTGAGTTTATTTTTGTAATTGGTGTAAGTTGGTAGTCCAGTTTCATTTTTTTGCATGTATCTGTCCAATTTTGCCAACACCATTTATTGAAGAAGCCTCTTGGCTCCATTGAATATTCATGCCTCCTTTATCAACTATTAGTTGAGCATAGTGGTTTGGGTGGATATCTGGGTTCTCTATTCTATTCCATTGGTCTATATGTCTGTTCTTGTGCCAGTACCAGGCTGTTTTGAGAAGAGTTGCTTTGTAGTATAGCTTGAAATCTGGAATTGAGATCCCACCAACTTTATTCTTCTTTCTCAGATTGCTGTAGCTATTCGTGGTCTTTTTTTGTTCCAGAAGAATCTATGAAGAATTCTTTCTAGGTCTGTGAAATATGTCGTTGGTATTTTAATGGGTAGTGCATTGAATCTATAGATTGCTTTGGGTAGTATGGATATTTTAATGATGTTGATTATCCCAATCCATGAGCATGGTATGCTCTTCCATCTGTTAACATCTTCCTCTATTTCTTTTTTCAGTGTCCTGTAGTTATTTGCATATAGGTCTTTTACCTCTTTAGTTAGGTTTATTCCTAGGTATCTTAATTTTTTTGGTGCAGTGATAAATGGGATTGCTTTTTGAGTCCCTCTTTCTGTAATTTCACTATTAGTGTATAGAAATGCCACAGATTTCTTGGCATTAATTTTGATCCTGCTACATTGCCGAATTCATTTATAAAGTCAATTAGTTTTGGGATGGAGTCCTTCGGGTTTTTTATGTACAGTATAATGTCATCTGCAAATAAGGACAACTTTACGTCTTCTTTTCCAATTTGGATGCCTTTTATTTCTTCTTCTTGTCTCATTGCAATGGCTAATACTTCCAGTACTATGTCGAACAGGAGAGGTGAGAGTGGGCATCCCTGTCTTGTTCCTGTTCTTAGGGGAAATGGTTTTAGTTTTTGCCCATTGAGTATGATGTTAGCTGTGGGTTTATCATATATGACTTTTATGATGTTGAGGTATGATCCTTCTATTCCCACTTTGCTGAGTGTTGGATTTTCTTAAATGCTTTTTCTGCATCAATTGATATGACTATGTGCTTTTTACCTCTCAATTTGTTTATGTCATGTATCACATTTATTGATTTGCGAGTATTGTACCATCCCTGCATTCCTGGGATGATTCCTACTTGGTCATGGTGTATGATCTTTCTGATGTACTACTGGATCCGATTTGCTAGAATTTTGTTGAGGTTTTTGGCATCTATGTTCATGGGAGATATTGGCCTATAATTTTCTTTCATTGTGTTGTCTTTATCTGGTTTTGGTATTAGGGTGATGCTGGCTTCATAGAAGGTATTTGGAAGTGGCCCTTCTTCTTGAATATTTTTGAATAGTCTGAGGAGGATAGGTTTTAATTCTTCCTTGAATGTTTGGTAAAACTCTCCTGTGTAGCCATCTGGTCCCGGGCCTTTATTTGCTGGAAGCTTTTTGATGACTGCATCAATTTCTTCCATAGTTATTGGATATTGAGATGTTTGGCTTCCTCCTCATTGAGTTTTGGAAAGTCATATTTTTCTAGGAAAATGTCCATTTCTTGCAGGTTGCCCAATTTGTTGGAAGAGAGTTGTTCATAGTATTTTTAACAATCCATTGTATTTCCACAGGGTCTGGAGTTATTTCTCCTGTTTCATTTCTGATTTTGTTTATTTGGGTCTTCTCTCTTTGCTTCTTGTTGAGCCTGGCTAGAGGTCCGTCAATGTTGTTTATCCTTTCAAAGAACCAGCTCTTTGTTTTGTTGATTTTTTGAATTGTTTCTTTGGTCTCCAAGTTGTTTATCTCTGCTCTGATCTTCACTATTTCCATCCTTCTGAGTACACGGGGCTTTTCTTGTTGCTCTCATTCTAGCTCTTTGAGTTGTAGATTTAGGTAATTTATTACTGTCGTTTCCTGTTTTTTTTTTTTTTTTTTTGCAGTAGGCTTGTAGGGCTATGAACTTCCCTTTCAAGACTGCTTTCACTGTGTCCCATAAATTTTGTATTGTAGGGTTGTCATTGTCATTTGTTGCCATGATGTTTTTTCTTTCTTTCTTTATCACTCTGGTTACTCAGTCGTTGTTTAATAGCATGCTGTTTAGTCTCCATGTGTTTGATTTCTTTCTGTTGTTTTTATTATAGTTGCTTTCCAGTTTCATGCCACTGTGGTCTGAGAAAATGCTTGATATGATTTCTATCTTCTTGAATTTGAGGAGACTACTCTTAAGACCCAACATATGATCTATCTTTGAAAATGACCCATGTGCACTGGAGAAGAATGTATATTCTGTGGCTTTTGAGTGAAATGTTCTGAAGATGTCAATTAATTCCATCTGGTCTAGTGAGTCACTTAGGATTGATGTTTATTTGCTGATTTTTTGTTTAGAGGATTTGTCCAGTGGTAACAGTGGGGTATTAAAGTCTCCTACTATGATTGTATTGCTGTAAATCTCTCCCTTAATATCCTCCAAGAGTTTTTTTTTATGTTTTAGGTGCTCCTATATTGGGTGCATATATGTTTACCAGAGTTATTTCTTCTTCTTGGATTGTTTCCTTTAGTATTATGAAGTGGCCTTCTTTATCTCTTATTATGTCCTTCACTTTGACATCTAGCTTGTCAGATATAAATATTGCAACCCCAGCTTTTTTTTATTTCCATTTGCTGAAATACCATCTTTCATCCCTTCACCCTCAATCTGTGTGCATCTCTTTTCCTGAGGTGGGTTTCTTGCAGACAGCAGATATATGGATCCTGTTTTCTTATCCAATTGGTTACCCTATGTCTTTTGATTGGAGCATTTAATCCGTTTACATTTAAAGTTATTATTGATAAGTACTTATCTGTTGCCATTTTTATTCATTACCCCCGAGTTCCTTCTTTGCTTTCTCTTTCTTTTTATTACATCAGACCCTTGAACATTTCTTGCATTGCTGGTTTGGTGGTAATATATTCCCTTAGTCCTTTTTTGTCTTTGAAGCTTTTGATTTCACCTTCAATTTTGATTGAGAGTCTTGCAAGGTACAGTATTCTTGGATTCAGACCCTCTTTTGCCTGACTTTGTATATTTCATTCCATTCCTTTCTGGCCTGATGAGTTTCTGTTGAGAAGTCAGTAACTAGTCTTATGGGGGTTCCTTTGTAGGTAACTTTCTGTTTCTCTCTGGCCGCTTTTAAGATTCTTACTTTGTGGTCGGTGTTTGCCAATTTAATTATAATGTGCCTTGGTGTCGGTTTGTTGGGGTTCATGTTGCTTGGGACTCTGTGAGCTCTTGGATTTGTGTGGGTTTTTTCTTTCCTATATTGGGGAAATTTTCTGTCATTATTTCTTCATACAAGCTCTCTAATCCTTGTTCAGTTTCCACTCTTTCTGGAACCCCAATTATGCGGATGTTGTTTTGTTTCATGTTATCCCAAATTTCCCTTAGGCTCTCCTCTTGTTTTTTAACTTTTTTTTCTAGAAGGTGTTGTACTTGGGTATTTTTTCCTACCATGTCTTCTAGCTCACTGATGCGGTCCTCTGCTTCTTCTAGTCTACTTTTGATGCTTTCTACTGAGTTCTTTATAGCAGTGATGTCATTTTTCATTTCTTCATGTTTATTCTGCACCTCCTCTAGGTTCTTCTGCATTTCTTCTTGCTGCTTCTTCATCTCCTCTTGGGTCTTCTTCATTTCATCTTGGCTCTTACTCAGATTCTTGATTTTGTCTTCCATTCTTTTCATCCACCTTATGATCATTTCTCTGAACTCTTTCTCTGGCAGGCTTATTTCTGCTTCTATTTTGTTTACTTCCTTTTCTGCTGAAACCTGTCTTATGTGGGCTGTTTCTTTTTCTGCCCATGGTCTTTCCTCTCCAGGTGTCTGGTTATGTAGTTCTCTCTGCTACGTTGATTGAAAGGTACAAGCTACAACACGACCAGGTACAGCACACAAGGCACAGAGCAGAAATGTATTCAAGATGTTAGTAATCACCAATAAGGTGACCACCAATGAAAGACAAATGAGGGGTAAAGAGAGAAAGAAGAAGAGGAAAATGAGGAAAAAAGAAAAGAAAGAAATGCCATAATCAAATTGGGAGAGCGAGAAAAGAAAAAATAAATAAATAAATGAACAATAAAATAAAATAAAATAAGAAAATAAAAAGGAGAAGAAGGAGAAGAAAAGAGGAAGAGAAAAAAGTCAGAGAGAAAAGAACGTGTATAAGAGAGAAAAGGGGAACAAACTATAGATGTCGGGAGTAAACTCGAATAGAACAGTCACTAATCCCAATAAATGCCAGCAACCAGTACGTAGAGATTAACACAAACTGCAAATAGCAACTGGTATCGAGGCAGGTGAGGGAAAAGAGCGGTAAAAAACAAAGCAAGCAAAAAGCAAAATAAAACAAGTAGAATGAACTAAAACAATCTCACAAAAATTTTAAAAAATCGATATAATCACTTTTCAGGCAAACAGCAACAAAAGGACCAGCGACAAAGCTCCAGACGCATCCATCTACTTCGCCGCCATTTTTTCTGTGCTCCCCTTTTCATAGCCTATACACCATCACACTCCCAATCACTGACCCTTTAACTCCTCCTTTCCAAAGACTACCATTTTCTAGGCTTCCAAAGACCCTTCCTTGCTGCCCCCATCCACTGTGGTCTTGATTGAAAAGGCTCCCCCTCCACTATAGGAAGGAATGGTGGAGGAGCCCTGTTTGACTCACTTCAACTGATGACCCATGGGCAAGTAAGTTCCCTCTCTCTGACCCTCACTTTCTTCTTCTGTACTAGTACTATGGGTGTACTATGGTATGCTGAAGAGGTAATTCAGTTTGAATTTCTCCATTTAGGTTAGACACTCAGTCTGTTTGATGCCCTTCACTTTTCTATTGAGCCCTCTTATTCCTCCTTTCCATGCCCAAATATGGCCCCCTCATACACAAAATGCCCCCATCCGTGTCTCTGGATCCCTAGGATATCCCCTTGGCAGATGGTTGGAGACTCTGTGTCTGACCCAGATGGTGCCTGCAGTTACCTGGGAAGGGAAGGAGTACTGACTTTGGGATTTTGAGGGTCAAATAGGAGTTGATTAACACCTGGAAAGAACGACTCTTTGATCTCCATCCATAGACAATTATGGAGAATTGAGAAATAGAAGAGGGGAAGATGGCTTCTATCTTATGACCCCCTTCAGGATGACCCTCAGCTGTTCCAATCCAGTTTTTTTTCTTTTTAAAAATTACTGTATTTATTATGACAATGGTGACTCCCCAGTGCACAGGAGGGCCAGATTCTGTGTGTTTCTCTATCCTCTTTGTAAATAAATGTACAATGTTAAAAAAAAACACAATGATTTGAAAAACAAATTTAAATAAAAGAAAGAAAAACAAACAAAACCAAAACACATAGGCACAGACAACAGTATGGTGGTTACCAGAGGTAAGGTGGGGCAGGGGCTCAGAAAAAAATGAAGGGCTCCATACTTACATTTTGTGAATATTACCCTTTTCCTATCATATGCATGGCAAATCCTTTACCTATATTATTGTCTTTTAACCTCAACCACAGTTCATTTTTGTATAAAAGATTTATTTAAATTTTCATGTTTTAAAATTTGTCAATTTTTCCTTTTTGTGTCTTACAAAAGATAATTCTCCTTAGTCCAAGATCACCAAAACATTCTCCCATATTTTGTTCTAACACTTTTATAGGTTTTCTTTGCTTAGCTGTTTAATATATTCAGAATTTAAATTTGCATAAAATATAAAGTAGTAGGCCTAATTAAGTGATTTCCCCAAATGTATTTATTATATTCTTTTGCCACTGTAGTAGTCCCCCTTTATCTGTAGGAAATATGTTCCAAGACGTGAGTGGATGCTTATAAATAGGCTTATAACCTGTATATACCATGTTTTTCTTTCTATACAAACATATCTAAGAGATTAAGAGAGTAAGAGATTAATAATATATACACTATATAAAAGCCTAAGCAAACATATAACCGGTCTACTGGTTGCTATGGTGCATACTCAATAAAATAGCTGCCCTCTTGAGGTCCATGCACTACCACACCCAACCTCCTGTGGCTGGCCAACTTCCCATGGTCCCTCCCCCGATCTGGCTGGGTGATCAGTGCGCTTCCACAGCCAACCTCCCGAGGCTGGCCAATCTCCTGCAGTCCTTCCCTCTGGCTAGCTAGCCCCAATCTATCCTGATTAGGACTGGGAAAGACAGCCCCAATTGTCTCCAGTTACCAGCCAGATCGAGGGTGCCCACCCACGCACGAATTTTTGGACCAGGCCTCTAGTGAGTAATAATAAGAACAATTATAACTATACTAGAGGCCTGGTGTATGAAATTCATGCATGTAACTTCTCTAATCTGGGAAACCTCAGAAGATGTCTGACTGCTGGTTTAGGCCTGATCCTGGGGATCGGGCCTAAACAGGCAGTTGGACATCCCTCTCACAATCTGGGACAACTGGCTCCTAACTGCTCACCTGCCTGACTGCATGATCACCCGAACTTCCCCCCTGCCAGCCTGGTTGCCCCTAACTATCCCCACCCCACCAGCCTGGTTTCCCCTTACTGCCCTCTCTGCTGACCTGGTCACCCCCAACTAGCCCCCTCACCAGCCTTGTTGCCCCTCACTGCCCCCCTCCCTCTACCAGCCTGGTCATCCTTCACTGGCCCTTCTGCTGGCCTGGTTGCCCTCAACTTCCCACCCTACTTGCCTGGTTGCACCATGCAGCCTGCTGTTTGGTCATTTGGTTGCCCCTTACTGCCGCTCTCCCCCACCCCTGCCAGCCAGGTTGCCCCATGCAGCCCTCTGCTCATTCGTTTGGTCATCCCTCATTAACTCCCCTGCTAGCCTGGTCACCCCACACAGCCTGATGCTCAGTCATTTGGTCATCCCTCACTAAATGCCCTGCTGGCCTGTTTACCCCACACAGCCCACTGCTCAGTCATTTGGTCATCTCTCACTACCCCCACTGCCAGCTTGGTCACCCCATGCAGCCTGCTGCTCAATTGTTTGGTAGTCCCTCACTAAACCCCTGCTGGCCTGGTCTCCCCATACAGCCTGTTCGGTTGACCTTCAGTTGTTTCAGTTGTGACACTCCCTTAGGCATTATATATATACATATATATAACAATATCTATACTAATAAAAGGGTAATATGCTAATTAGAATTGACATCCTTCCAGACAAAGCTGCAGTGGTTGCCTGAGGCTCAGGCATGCTGTGGATGGCAGCTGCCTCTAATAGGGCTGGCCTGAGGCTCAGACAAGCTGTGGATGGTGGCTGCTGCTGCAAGGGCCTCAGGCTCAGGCAATGAGGGATGGGCTGAGTCTCTCGAAAGCCACGGTGGCTGCGAGGGCCAAGGCACAGACAGCCATGGTGACCAACAGTGGCTGCAGCAGAGGCGTGATGAGGGCATCACCGTGCCCTGATTGGACTGGTCACCTCCTGCAGTAGGACATCCCCTGAGGGCTCCCAGACTGTGAGAGGGGGCAGGCCGGGATGAGGGACAATCCCCCCACCTCCCTGCACAAATTTTCATGCACCAGGCCTCTAGTCTATCTACCTAATAAAAGAGTAACATGTTAATTGACTGTACCTTTGCAATGCCCACCAGCCAATCAGGAGTGAGTATGCAAATGAACCCAACAAAGAT
This sequence comes from Lasiurus cinereus, assembly GCA_011751065.1. Taxonomy (NCBI): domain Eukaryota; kingdom Metazoa; phylum Chordata; class Mammalia; order Chiroptera; family Vespertilionidae; genus Lasiurus; species Lasiurus cinereus. The sequence continues at coordinate 1,148,473 of JAAGEH010000477.1, read as the reverse complement.
AGTGGGTTAATTTGCATACACAGGCACTGAGCAGCTGGGGCCGGGGCGGGATACTTGCATCATTGCCATGGTGCACCACCCCAGCTGTTCCTGGCCTCTGGACAGCATGAGAAAGCAGAAAGGCAGCTCCAGGCCAGAGCAGAAAATTGGCTCCGGCCAGAGTGAAGGTGGTGCTAGCAGCCAGGGGAAGGAAGGCCCATTCTTGCATGAATCTTCATGCATTGGGCATCTAGTAATAATATAAGTGTAATATGCTAATTATACCAGGCAGCCAAATGACCTTCCAGACGTCCTTCTGGATGACCTTCTGGATGAAACCGGGACTGTGAGGGCTGAAGGCAGCCCCTGTGGCTGTGAGGGCTGAGAACAGCCACTGTGGCCTTAACAGCCTAACCCCTTGCACGAATTTTGTGCATCAGTCCTCTCATAATGTAATAAAAGTTATGTGAATGTAGTCTCTCTCTCCCTCAACATCTGATAACTGTGAAGATTACAAAGTAACTAAGGAGTGGGTAGCATATAAAGCTTGGGTACGCTGGACAAAGGAATGATTCATATCCTAAGCAGGACCAAGTAAGATAGCCTGAGATTTCATCACACTACTCTGAACAATGTACAATTTAAAACTTATGAATTATTTATTGCCTTGGCTAGGTGGTTCAGTTGGTTGGAAGATAAACCTGTACACCAAAAGGTTGAGGGTTCTATTCCCAGTCAAGGAACATACTTAGTTTTTTTTTTTTTTTTTTTAGGTATAATCCCAGGTCAGAGTGTATATGGGAAACAATCAATCAATGTTTTTCACATCTATGCTCCTCTCTCTCTCTCTCTCTCTCTCTCTCTCTCTCTCTCTCTCTCGCTCATCAATAAACATATTCTTTGGTCAAGATAAAAAATTATAAATTATTTATTTCTGAAAATGTTTTCTTTTAATTTATCTTTATTGCTGAACGTATTAAAGATGTCATCATTCCCCCCTCCTCCCCTCTCCTTTCCCCTCGAAGGTATTCACCCCATTATTGTCTACTTTGGGGCCATAGTTGACTTCAGGTAACTGGACCCAATGAAAGCAAAACCATAGATAAGGTGGAGACTAATGAATTTGGATTGCCATCATATGAATGTTGTCATTTTGATGGATCTATATTCTCTTATTGTTTTTAGTTTTTAAAAAGTCTAAGTATTGTACATTTCTACTTCCATAAGAAATTTTGATTCAGCTTATTCTTATAAATATGTATTCTTATTTAGATTTCAAACTGCATTGAATTGATGGATTAATGAGAATGGAGATCCTCTCAATATCAACTATTTCCATCTAGCAACATAGTAGTTTTCCTACTTAGTGATTAAAATCTTCTTTTATGCTCTTCTTTAGTTTCATAATGTTCTCATCTAGTTTCATGCATGTTTTTTTAATAAGCTTATTCTTATTTATTTGTCTAGAAAATCTGACACTTTTATCTAGATTTACAAATTATATTTGATATCCTTTTTAAAAATATATATTTTATTGATTTTTTACAGAGAAGAAGGGAGAGGGATAGAGTTAGAAACATCGATGACAGAGAAAGATCAATCAGCTGCCTCCTTCACACTCCCTACTGGGTATGTGCCCACAACCAAGGTACATCCCCTTGATCAGAATCGAACTTGGGAACCTTGAGTTTGCAGACAGATGCTCTATCCACTGAGCCAAACCAGTTAGGGCTAATTGGTATTATTTTATAATTTTTATAGCCTTCTCCATTTCTGTGGCTATGATACCATTCTCATTCCTAATGTTTTCATTATCTGTTTTGTTTTTCCTTTTCACTCTGAAGTCTATTTTACCAGATATTTAAAAAGCCATTTATTAATTTTAAAAATTAATTTTACATGGAATATCTTTTCTCATTTTTCATTTCAGTTTACCTATATTGCTATATATGAAATGACTTTCAAAGAGACAGTGTATGTGTGGGTCTTTTTTTATCCTACTCTGTCCATCTCAGGCTTTTAACTGGCATATTTAAATTTTAACTTACAGTTAAAATAATTATTTATATATTCGGGTTAAGTCTGGCATTTTACTTACTGTTTTCTTTTTATTCCTCTATTATTCATTTCTCTATTTTCTCCCAACTTTCCAAAACACATAGAAATACATTTTGATTTATCTATGTGTTTTTTTATGATACATTTTAAAAATAAATGAGTAGGAAAGAAAAAATGGAGGCGGAATAGATGGACGTGTCTGGAGTCTTATCGCTGGGCAGACGGAGAGGGAACAGCTGAGAGTCGCACTGGGAGTGTTTGTTGGCAAGTTAAGAGCCACTTATCCTCCAGGAGAAGGTGGGAGATTGCTGGACGGGGCTCTCCTGACCAGGCAGCCCCACTGCCACGGGGTTTTTGTCTGTCGCAAACACCAGCGCGAACGCAGAGACCACGCCATCTTGCAGAGAAAGGTGGCTGTCTGCAGCGGTCTGAAAAGCTCCAGCTGCAGCACCCACCGAACAGCGGGTGGGAACCCAGAACACCGCTCTCCAATCTGTGCAGAAACTCGGACTCAGAGAGCTCCACACACCACACGGAAAGGTCAGATTTCGCCTGGGATAAGGTAAGGTCTCCTGTCCCACAGAACGGAGAAGCGCACACTGTGGGAACTGGACTGGGGGAAAGCTGCAGATGTGGAGCAGAGTGTGATCCCTAAATGTGGAATAGGACCCTCGGAACTATTAACAGAGGGGAGCTCTAGAGAGCAACCAATTTTGATCTGAGGCATAAGGACAGCCTGGGAGTTGTTGCAGTGTCCCGGCTGCTCGAACAGGAGCAGGGAAGGGAGAGAGCACAGACAGCACTCTCCTCTTCAGACCCTGGCTTCTGATTGCTAAGCCCAATACATAGGATCACATAATTGGAGACATCCTGAGAGACTGCAGGGGAAGGGTGTTTTTCTGGAACCTGGGGATTGGAGCACAGAGTAAGCATCAGAGAATCAGCTCTGGGACAACCCATCCCCACAAACCAGTATTGAGAACCACAGAGTAGCAGGATCTAAGTACAGCCTAGAGAGGTCCTGTGCTTAGTCTCAGAGGTCAATTTCAAAACACTGCCACTCAGTGGATGAAGCACAAATTGACTCTGGCATAATCACAAAAGAATAAAGAGATTAAGATACACCTCAGCAGTTGAACACAGGGAACTGCAATACCCTCCCAACTGGGAAACAGGAGTGCCAAACAGAAAAATAGTAGAAGTGAATGACCTCCAATACTGCCCATTCTATTTATTTTTATTTATTTTTTATTTTTTGCATACTTTAGTTAAAAAATATTTTTTTCTTTTCTCCCCAAATGATTTTACCTTTTTAATTATTATATTTTTATTTTCAATGAGTACAATTACTATTACTATTTTACCTTTTTGGAAAAAAAACAAGTGTCATTTTTTGCTGTTAATTTTACTGTGAGATTAGAGTTCTACATTCTATTTTCATCTTTCCTTTAGCATAATTTTACTCTATCTCAACTCTACCTTTATGTCAACACTCTTTTCCTAACTTTCTCCATTTAGTTGTCTTGTTTCCCTTTCCCTTTTCCAACTTTAGATTCTCCCTATTCTTTCTCTTTACCTGGTTAAAATTTGACCCCACTTATATATCAAATTTCAATTCCCCTACTCAAAGTCCCTACAAACCTTTCTCCTCTTGTCTTCACTATCCAAAAAGTTGTTTTTCTCTACGTCCTTTTGTTGTTGTTTCCCTGAACAGTGATTATATTGATTTTTTATACTTTCTTGTGAGAAGGTATTTGCTTATTCTACCTGTTTTATTTTGCTTTTTGTTTGCTTTGTTTTTGTCTGTTTGTTTGTTTTTACCTCTCTTCTACCTCACCTCCCTTGATATTGGTTGTTATTTGCAGTTTGTATTAATCTCCAGGTACATGTTGCTGGAATTTCTTGGAATTAGTGGCTGTTCTATTGGAGTTTCATCCTCAGACCTATAACTTGTTCCCCTTTTCTCTCTTGTTCTCTTTCTTTTCTCTGTGACTATTTTTCTACTTCACTTTTCTTATTCTTTATTTTATTTTATTTATTTCATTTTATTTTATTATTTTATTTTATTTTACTTATTTTATTTTATTTTATATATTTTTTATTTTATTTTATTTTGTTTATTTTATTTTATTTTTTTATTTTTATTTATTTTATTTTATTTTATTATTTTATTTTATTTTATTTATTTTATTTTATTTATTTTATTTTATTTTATTTTATTTTATTATTTTATTTTATTTTATTTTATTTTATTTTATTTTATTTTATTTT
>JAAGEH010000477.1:1127885-1144155 GCA_011751065.1 Lasiurus cinereus | reverse complement strand
TTATTTTATTTTATTTTATTTTATTTTATTTTATTTTATTTTATTTTATTTTATTTTTTCTCCCTTCTCCCAATTTGATTTAGGCACTTCTTTTTTTCCTTTTTTCTTCAATTTTCTCTTCTTTCTCTACTTACCCCTAATTTGTCTTTATTGGTGGTCACCTTATTTGTGGTTATTAACATCGTGAGTACATCTCTGTTCAAAATTTTGTGTGTCGTACCTGGTCATGTTGTAGTTTGTGCCTTTAATCAATGTGGGAGAGAGTACTACATAACGAGACACACAGAGAAGAAAGACCAGGGGGAGATGAAGAAATAGCCCGCATATGACAGAAAAGCAGGTATGACCAGACAAGGAAGTAAACTAAATAGAAGAAGAAATAGACCTGCCAGATAAAGAGTTCAGAAAAATGGTCATAAGGTGGCTAAAAAGAATGGAAGAAAAAATCTACATTGTGAGTAAAAGCCAAGAGGAAATGGAGAAGAACCAAGAAGAAATGCAGAATAATAAAAAAGAAATGAAAAATGACATCACTGCTATAAAGAACTCAATAGAAAGAATCAAAAGTAGACTAGAAAAAGCAGAGGACCGCATTAGTGAGTTACAAGACAAGCTAGTTTAAAATACCCAAGTACAGCAGCTTCTAGAAAAAAAATTAAAAAGCAAGAGGAGAGCCTAAGAGAAATTTGGGATAATATGAAACAAAACAACATCCGCATAATTGGGGTGCCAGAAAGAGTGGAAATAGAGCAAGGAATAGAAAACCTGTTTGAAGAAATAATGACAGAAAATTTCCCAAATATAGGAAAGAAAAACAAACACAAATCCAAGAAGCTCACAGAGTCCCAAGAAAAATGAACCCCCCAAAAACAACACCACAGTATATTATAATTAAATTGGCAAATACCAATGACAAAGTAAGAATCTTAAAAGCGGCCAGAGAGAAACAGAAAGTTACCTACAAAGGAACCCCCATAAGACTAGCCACTGATTTCTCAACAGAAGCTCATTAGTCAAGAAGGGAATGAAATGAAATCAAAGTCATGCAAAGGAAGGGTCTGAATCCAAGAATAATGTACCCAGCAAGACTGTCAATTAAAATTGAAGGGGAAATCAGGAGCTTCACAGACAAAAAAAAAACTAAGGGAATATATTACCACCAAATCAGCAGTGCAAGAAATATTATAGGGTCTTCTGTAATAAAAAGAAATAGAAAGCAAAGAAGGAACTCGGTGGTAAAGAATAAAAATGGCGACAGATAAGTATCTATCAATAATAACTTTAAATGTAAATGGATTGAATGCTTCAATCAAAAGACAAAGGGTAACGGATTGAATGATAAAATATGATCCATATCTCTACTGTCTACAAGAAACCCACCTCAGAAAAAGAGATGCACACAGATTGAGGGTGAAGGGATGGAAGATGGTATTTCAGGCAAATGGAAATGAATAAAAAGCTGGGGTTGCAATACTTATATCTGACAAATTAAATCTTAAAGTGAAGGACATAACAAGAGATAAAGCAGGCCACTTCATAATACTAAAGGGAACAATCCAACAAGAAGAAATAACTCTGGTAAACATATACGCACCCAATACAGGAGCACCGAAATACATAAAAAAAACTGCTGGAGGATATTAAAGGAGAGATTGACAGCAATACAATCATAGAAGGAGACTTTAGTACCCCACTGTCACCATTGGACAAATCCTCTACACAGAAAATCAGCAAAGAAGCATCAATACTAAATGACTCACTAGACCAGATGGAATTGACATCTTCAGAACATTTCACCCTAAAGCCACACAATATACATTCTTCTCAAGTGCGCATGGGTCATTTCCAAAGATATACCATAGGAAATTCTCTTCAAATTCAAGAAGATAGAAATCATATCAAGAATTTTCTCAGATCACAATGGCATAAGGCTGGAAAGCAACTACAATACAAACAATAGAAAGAAATCAAACACATGGAGACTAAACAGCATGCTATTAAACAACGACTAGGTAACTAGAGAGATCAAGGAAGAAATAAAAAACATCATGGGAACAAATGATAATGACAACACAACAATTCAAAATTTATGGGATACAGTGAAAGCAGTCTTGAGAATGAAGTTCATAGCTCTACAAGCCTACTGCAAAAAAAAACAGGAAATATTGGCAATAAATTTCCGAGCCCTGCAACTCAAAGAACTAGAAAGAGAGCAACAAGAAAAGTCCAGTGTAATCAGAAGAAAGAAAACAGTAAAGATCAGAGCAGAGATACACAACATGGAGACCAAAGAAACAATTCAAAAGATCAACAAAACCAAGAGCTGGTTCTTTTAAAGGATAAACAAGATTTCTGGACTTCTAGCCAGGCTTACCAAGAAGCAAAGAGAGAAGACCCAAATAAACAAAATCAGAAATGAAAGACGTGAAATAACAGCAAACCCCACTAAAAAACAAAGGATTGTTAAAAAATACTATAAAAAACTCTATTCCAAAAAAATTGGACAACCTGCAAGAAATGGACATATTCTTAAAAAAATATAACTTTCCAAAACTCAATGAAGAAGAATCTAAACAGCTGAATAGGCCAAAAACTATGGAAGAAATTGAAGCAGTCATCAAAAAACTTCCAGCAAACTAAAGCCTGGGACCAGATGGCTAGAGGGGAGAGTTTTGCCAAATATTCAAGGAAGAATTATAACCTATCTTCTTCAGATTATTCAAAAATATTCAAGAATAAGGAACACTTCCAAACACCTTCCATGAAGACAGCATCACCCTAATACCAAAACCAGATAAAGACAACACAAGGAAAGGAATAATAGGCCAATATCTCTAATGAACATAGATGCCAAAATTCTCAACAAAATTGTAGCAAATGGAATCCAGTAGTACATCAGAAAGATCATACATCATGACCAAGTAGGATATATCCCAGGAATGCAAGGATGGTATAATATCTGCAAATCAATAAGCATGATACATCACATAATCAAATTGAGAGATAAAAGAAAATCATTGTCATATCAATTGATGCAGAAAAAGCATTTGACAAAATCCAACACCCTTTCTTGATAAAAACTCTCAGCAAGGGGGGAATAGAAGGATTATACCTCAACATCATAAAAGCCATATATGATAAACCCACAGCTAACATCATACTCAATGGGCAAAAACTAAAACCATTTCCCCTAAGAACAGGAACAAGACAAGGATGCGTACCCTATCCTCTCCTGTTCATCATAGTACTGAAAATATTAACCATTGCAATTAGACAAGAAGAAGAAATAAAAGGCATCCTAATTGGAAAAGAAGAAGTAAAGCTGTCCTTATTTGCAGATGACATGATACTGTACATAAAAACCTGAAGGACTCCATTAAAAAACTAATAGACTTAGTTAAAGAAGTTGGCAATGTAGCAGGATACAAAATTAATGCCAAGAAATTTGTGGCATTTCTATACACTAATAGTTAATTTACAGAAAGAGAAACTGAAAAAGCAATCCCATTTACCATCGCACCAAAAAAAAATATGATACCTAGGAATAAACCTAGCTGAGGAGGTAAAAGACCAGTATGCAGAAAACTACAAGACAAGGAAAAAAGAGATAGAGGAAGACATAAACAGATGGAAGAGCAAACAATGCTCATGGATTTGGAGAAACAACATTATTAAAATGTCCATATTACCCAAAGCAATCTATAGATTCAATGCACTGCCCATTAAAATACCAACGACATATTTCTAAGACCTATAAAGAATGCTTCAAAGATTCATCTGGAACAATAAAAGACCAGGAATAGCCACAGAAATCCTGAGAAAGAAAAATAAAGTAGGTGGAATCTCAATACTAGATTTTGAGCTGTATCACAAAGCAACTGTTCTCAAAACAGCCTGGTACTGGCACAAGAACAGACATATCGACCAATGGAATAGAATAGAGAATCCAGATATCCACCCAAACCACTATGCTCAATTAATATTTGACAAAGGAGACAGGAACATAGCCAAGACAGCCTCTTTAATAAATGGTGTTGGGAATATTGGACAGACACGTGCAAAAAAATGAAACTGGACTACCAACTTACACCAAATACAAAAATAAATTCAAAATGGATACAGGACTTAAACACTGGAAGGGAAAACCATAAAAATACTAGAGGAATCCACAGGCAGCACAATCTCAGACATATGCCGAAAGAACTTCTTCACTGATACTGCTCCAAGGACAATGGAAGTTAAAGAAAAAATAAAGAAATGGGACTACATCAAAATAAAAAGCTTTTGCACAGCAAAAGAAACCATCAACAAAACAACAAGAAAGACCACTGTATGGGAGAACATATTTGCAAATGTTATCACTGATAAAGGTTTACTCTCCAACATCTACAGCCAAGTTATACAATTTAATAACAGAATGATAAATGATCCAATAAAAAAAATGGGCAACGGACCTAAATAGAACCTGTTTGAAAGATGACAGAAGGAAGGCGAAGAGACACATGAAAACATGTGTAAAGTCACTAATTATCTGAGAGATGCAAATCAAAATGACAATGCGATACCATCTCACACCTGTCAGAATGGCAGTCATCAACAAATCAATAAACGACAAGTGTTGGTGAGGATGCGGAGAAAAAGGAACCCTTGTGCACTGTTGGTGGGAATGCAGACTGGTGCAGCCACTGTGGAGAACAATATGGAGTTTCCTCAAAAAACTAAAAATAAGACTTCCATTTGACCCAGCAACCCCACTCTTAGGAATATACCCTAAGAAAGTAGAAACACCAATCAGAAAGGATATATGCACCCCTATGTTCATAACAGCACAATTTATAATAGCTACAATTTGGAAACAGCCTAGGTGTCCATCAGATGATGAGTGGATCAGAAAACTGTGGTACATCTACACAATGGAATTCTATGCTGCCACTAAAAAGAAGGAACTCTTACCATTTGCAGCAACCTGGATGGAAGTGAAGAACCTTATGCTTAGTGAAAAAAGCCAGTGTATGAAGGAGAAGCACCACATGATCTCACTCATTTGTGGATAATAACATTGTAAACTGAGGAACAAAAGGATAGATACAGAAGCAGTAAAGCATCAAACAGACTGTGATATTTTAGCAGGAAGATTAAGGAGAGGTGGGGTAGATAAGAGATCAACCAAAGGACTTGTATGCAATCATATAAACATAACCAAAGAACACAAGACACTGGTGGGTATACCTGGGAGGGGGGGGCAATGGGAAGATATGTATACATGTAACACAATAAAAAATAAAAATAAAATAAAATAAAATAAATGAGTAATAGTCCATGGTGTGTACTTGTCTAAGTAAAAAAAATATTGAGGTATAGGTGTCACATCATCCTATCTAATAAAAGAGTAATATTTCAATTAACCATCACAGTGCTACACCTACAAGGCATGCCTACCAGCCAAGCAGAAGCAAGTATGCAAATTAACCCAAACAAAGATGGCTATGGCCACAGAGCAAGCAGGAGGGAGACTTGGGTATCCCCAGAGATGGAAGAAGCCAAGATTTCCACACACCCTTTTGGACTCAGGCTTCCACTCAAGGCTACAAAGTTTCTATTATAGAAGACAGATAAATCCAAAGTGAAATGGCTGCTGCCACAGAGCAAGCAGAAGGCTTGGCTCTGCTTCAGGCTACAAAGTTTCAATTGTAGAAGATAAAGAAATCTAGATACCAAGGCCTTTTCTTGGGTTGTGGGAGGTTGGGTGGGGCACGTGGCTGGCCTGCAAACTACCATAGGGCCCTCACCCAGGTCGCCCCATACCTCAAGGGAACCTCCCCCCCACCCCCCGATCCAGGACATCCTTCAGGGCAAATCAGCTGGGCCCCACCCATGCACCAGGCCTCTATCCTATCTAATAAAAGAGTAATATGCAGATTGACCATCACTCCAACACAAAATATGGCTGTCTCCATGTGGCCAAAGATCCTGCCCCCATGTGGACACAAGATGGCCACCACAAGATGGCCAGTATGGGAGGGTAGTTGGGAGGGATCTGGCCTGCAGGGGAGGGTAGTTGGGGGTGACTAGGCATGCAGGGGAGGGCAATTAGGGTAAACCAACTGGCAGGGGAGCAGTTAGGCATCAATCAGGCTGGTAGGGGAGTGCTTAGGGGGTCATCAGGCTGGCAGGCAGAAGTGGATAGGGGCATTCAGGAAGGCAGGTAGGTGAGCAGTTGAGAGCCAGCAGTCCTGGATTGTGAGAGGGATGTCTGGTGGGATCGGGCCTAACCAGGCATTTGGATAATCCTCTAGAGGTCCCAGATTGGAGAGGGTGCAGGTTAGGTTGCGGGACACGCCCCCCCCCCACCATGCACAAATTTCATGCACCGGGCCTCTAGTATTATTATATTAATTTTCAATGTGCAACATAATGATTTGGCATTTATATATCTTATAATATCATTACCTTCTGTCACTGGGCAGCTATTATGATACTAGAGGCCAAGTTTGAGCCTAAATGGGCAATAGGACATCCCTCTAACAATCTAGGACTGCTAGATCCCAACCACTCACCTGCCTGCTTGCCTAATTTCCCCCTAACCATCACTCCCCTGCCAGCCTAACTGCTCCCCTGCTGGCCTGATTGCCTGTAACTGCCCTCACCTGCTGGCCTGGCCACCCCTAATTGCTCTCCTTTGCTGGCCTTGTCACCTCTAATTGCCCTCCCCTGCAGGCCTGGGTCCCCCCAACTGTCCTCCCCTGCAGGTCCAGTCTCCCCCAACTGCCCTGCCTTGCAGGACTGGGTTCCCCGCAACTGTCTTCCCCTGCAAGCCTAGTTGCTCCCACCTGCCCTCCCCCTGCAGGCCTGATTGCCCCCAAATTCCCTCTCTTGTAGGCCTGGTCCCTCCCAACTGCCCTCTCCTGCTAGCCTGATCATCCACAACTGCCCTCCTCTGCTGGATATCTTGTGGTGCTCATCTTGTGTACACACGGGGGTGGCCATCTTTGATCACATGGAGGAGGCCATATTATGTGTTAGAGTGATGGTCAATTTGCATATTACCTCTTTATTATATAGGATTATTGGCTGTTATGTAAACTACATCTCTGTGGCTTATTTTGTAACTGGAATTCCGTACCTTTTAATCGCCTTTACCCATTCCTCCATCCCCTTCCACTAAGTTTCTTCTCCATATCTATGATTCTGTTTCTCTTTTATGTATAGTCTTTTTAACTCTATGTATAAATTTCTTAGGGGTTATTCTAGGTATTACAATATACATAGAAACATACATTATACATACATCACTGCCTACTAGTATCAATGATAAAGTGATGTCTAGAAAATTTACCTCCCTTTTAGTTCCTTACCTTCATCTGTTTATAATATAACTAGAGACACAGTGCATGAAAGTTCATTCACTTTGGGGAGTGTGTCCCTCAGACCTCTGGAAGCCCAGGAACCCTCAGAGGATGTCCACCTGCCAGGTTAGGCCTGCTCTCTGGAGGATAGGGCCTATGATGGCAGTCAGACATCCCTGTGGCAGCCCAGGAGCCTTGGGGGAGTGGCCTAAGCTGCAGCTTGAAATTATTAGTGCTGCAGCAGAGGTGGGAGAGGCTTATGCTATCACTGATGCACTTGCAGCCATCAGCCTGGCCTGTGGAAGTACACTGACCACCAGGGGGCTCTCCTGCATTGAGCATCTGCCCCCTGGTGGTCAGTGCACATCATAGCAACAGGTCATTCCCAGTTGGTCTGCTGTTAGAGTCAATTAGCATATTACCCTTTTATTATATAGGTCTAGAGTCCCAGTGCATGAACTTCATGCACTGGTAGGGTTCCTAGGGGCTGCCAGCTGCTGGCCAGGACATTCCTTCTTCCCATGCTGTCCCCAGTGGTCAACAAATGTCATAGAAAGTGCTCAAACTCCCTGGGGGGACACTTTGCACATTAGGCTTTTATATATATAGACTAGAGGCCCAGTGAATGAAATCATGCATGGGGGAGGAGGGTGTCCCTCAGACCAATCTGTATCCTCTCCAATCTGGGACCCCTTAAGGGATGTCGGGCAGTTGGACATCCTACTCACAATACGGGACTACTGGCAACTAACTGCTCGCCTGCCTGCCTGCCTGCCTGATTGCCTCTAACTTCTTCTGCCTGACTGGCTGATTGGCCCCTAACCACTCCCCTGCTGGCTTTATTGATACCTAACTGCTCCTCGGGCAGCTTGATCACCACCAACTGCCCTCCCCTGCTGGCCTAATTTTGCCCCCAACTTCCCACCCGGCACGTCCAGTCACCCTCAACTGCCCTCTCCTGCTGACCTGGTCCCCCAAACAGCCCTCCTGTGCAGGTCTGAGACCCCCACAACTGCTTTCCCCTACTAGCCTGGTCGTCCCCCTCTACCCTCCACTGCCAGCCATCTGGTGGTGACCATCTTTTGGCAGCCATCTTGTGGCAGCCATCATGTGACAATGTGAGGTCAGCCATCTTGTTGGCAACCATCTTGTGATGACATTATGACAGCGATCTTGTGATGATGTCGTGACATGACCTAGTCTTTTATTACATAGGACTAGACGTCCAGTGCATGAATTCATGCATGGTCTGGGGTATCCTTCATCCCAGCCTGCACGGTCTCCAAAGCAGACTGCTGACTCCTAACCACTTGCCTGCCTGCCTGCCTAATTACCTGTAACTGCTTCTGCCTGCCAGCCTGATCGCCCCCTAAGTGCTTTCCTACTGGCCTGATTGATGCCTAACTGCTCCCCTGCCAGCCTGATCACCCCCAACTGCCCTCCCCTACAAGCCCAATTACCCCAAACTGCCCTCCCCTACAAGCCCGATTGCCCCTGTCCTCCCTTGACAAGCCGATCTTCTCCAACTGCCCTCCCCTCCCGCAACCTGCCTCCTCTGCCAGGACCCTCATTCTCCACACAAGAAGGCAGAGACACCAGTAAAGGCCTCTTCCACACCGTGCAGAGCCACAGGACTCCTGCCTCTACTGTGCACAGAGACATAAAGAATAAAAATAGTGACAAACAAGTACCTATCAATAATAACTTTAAATGTAAATGGATTAAATGTCCCAATTAAAAGACATAGGGTAGCTGAGTGGATAAAAAAAAAAAAAACCTGAACCATTTATCTGCTATCTAAAGTACACCTACCTCAGAGAAAGGACTCACACAGACAGATGATGAAGAAATGGAAAAAGGTTTTTCAGACAAATGGAAATGGAAAAATAAAGCTGTGGTAGCAATACGTGTATCTGACAAATTAAATCTCAAAGTGAAGGACATAAAAAGAGATAAGGAAGGTCACTTCATAATACTAAGGGGAGAAACCCAACAAGAAGAAATAACACTAGTAAACCTATACACACTCAATACATGAGCACCCAAATACATTAAAAAACTTCAGGAGGATATCAAAGGGGAGAATGATAGCAATACAATCCAAGTAGGGGACTTTAATACCCTACTATCACCATTGGACCAATTCTCTAAACAAAAAAATCGGCAATGAAACATCGATTATAAATGACCTACTGGATTAGATGGAATTAATTGACATCTTCAGAACATTTCACCCCAAAGCCACAGAATATATGTACTTCTCACATGCACATGGGTCATTTTCAAAGATAGACCATATTTGGGTCACAGGCAAAGTCTCTTCAAATTCAAGAAGATAGAAATCATATCAAGTATCTTCTCAGATCACAATGGCATAAAATTAGGAATCGACTACAATGAAAACAATAAAAAAATCAAACACCTGGAGACTAAATAGTATATTAAAAAATGACTGGGTTACCAGTGAGATCAAAGAAGAAATAAAAAGCATCATGGCAACAAATGACAATAAAAACAAAACAATCCAAAATCTTGGGACACAATGAAAGCAGTCTTGAGAGGGAAGTTCATTGCTCTACAAATCTACAGCAAAAAACAAGAAAGAATGGTAATAAATTGCTGAAACCGATTTGGCTCAGTGGATGGAGTGTCAGCTTGTGGACTGAAAGGTCCCAGGTACAATTCCAGTCAGGGGCATGTACCTTGGTTGTGGACATCCCCAGTAGGGGGTGTGCAGGAGGCAGCTGATCCATGTTTCTCTCTCATCGATGTTTATAACTATCTCTTTCCCTTCCTCTCTGTAAAAAAATCAATAAAATATATTTTTTAAAAAGAATGGTAATAAATTACCTAACCCTACAACTCAAAGAGTTAGAAAGAGAGCAACAAGAAAAGCTCAGCATAAGCAGAAGAGAGGAAATAATAAAGATCAGGGCAGAGATAAATGAAATAGAGTCCAAAACAAAAAACAAACAAACAATATATAAGATAAACAAAACCAACATCTGGTTCTTTGAAAGGATAAACAAGATTGATGAACATCTAGCCAGGCTCACCAAGAAGCACAGAGAGAGGACCCAAATAAACAAAATCAGAAATGAAAGAAGTGAAATAACAACCAATCCCACAGAAATACAAATGATTATGAAAAAATACTATGAGCAGCTCTATTCCAACAAAATGGACAACCTAGATGAAATTGACATATTCCTAGAAAAATACAAGTTCCCAAAACTCAACCAAGGAGAATAAAAAACACCTGAATGGACTGATAACTATCAAAAATATTGAAACACAATAAAAAATCTTAAATCAAACAGAAGCCCTCATCCAGATGGATTTATAGGGGAGTTCTTCCACGTATTCAAAGAAGAACTGAAACTTAACTTCCTCAGACTATTCAAAAAATTCAAGAGGAAGGAGTACTTCCAAGCTCTTTCTATGAAACCAGCATTACCCTAATCCCCAAACCAGATAAAGACACCACAAAGAGAACTACAGGCCAATATATATTTTTTAAATATATTTTATTGATTTTTTACAGAGAGGAAGGGAGAGGGATAGAAAGTCAGAAACATTGATAGAGAGAGACATTTATCAGCCGCCTCCTGCACGCCCCACACTGGAGATGTGCCCACAAGCAAGGTACATGCCCCCGACCAGAATCGAACCTGGGACCTTTCAGTCCGCAGGTCGACACTCTATCCACTGAGCCAAACCGGTCTCAGGCCAATATTTTTGATGGTGCTAAAATTGTCAACAAAATTCTAGCAAATCGGATTCAGCAATATATTAGAATGCTCATACACAAGGACCAAATGGGATTTATACCAGGGATGCAAGGATGGTACAATGTCCACAAATAAATAAATGTGATGCATCACATAAACAAATTGAGAGATAAAAATCACATAGTCATATCAATTGATAAAGAAAAAGCATTTGACAAAATCCATCACCCTTTCTTGATAAAAATTCTCAGCAAAGTGGGAACAGAGGGGTCATACCTCAACATAATAAAACCCCTACATGACAAATCTTCAGCCAATATCATACTCAATGGGCAAAACTAAATTAATTTCCCCTAAGAATGGGCAAAAGACAAGGATGCCCACTTTTACCACTCCTGTTTGACATAGTATTAGAAGTACTAGTAATAGTGATCAGATAAGAGGAAATAAAAGGCATCCAAATTGGAAAAGAAGAAGTAAAACTGTCCTTATTCACAGATGACATGATACTATACATAGAAAACCCGAAAGACCCCATCAAAATACTACATGTAAAAGACCTGTACTTGGATCCACTCATCTACTGATGGGCATTTAGGCTGTTTCCAAATCCTAGCTAGTGTAAATTGTACTGCTATGAACATAGTGGTGCATATATCCTTTACGATTGGTGTTCCTGTTTTCTTGGGATGTATTCCTAGAAGTGGTATTACTGGGTCAAACAGCAGTTCCATTTTTAAATTTCTGAGGAAATGCCATACAGTTTTCCACAATGGTTGCACCAATCTGCATTCCCACCAGCAGTGAGGAAGGGTACCTTTTGTTTCTCTCCAGCACTTGTCCTTTGTTGATTTGTTGATGATAGCCATTCTGACAGGTGTGAAGTGGTATCTCATTGTTGTTTTGATTTGATCTCTCAGATGATTAGTAACTTTGAGCCTGTTTTCATGTGTCTCTTGGCTTTCTGAATGACCTCTTTCGAAATGTGTCTATGTAGGTCTTTTGCCCATTTTTTTACTGGGTTGTTTATCTTCCTTTTGTTAAGTTGTATGAATTCCCTGTAAATTTTGGAGATTAAACCCTTATCAGAGATAACATTGGCAAATATGTTCTCCCATACAGCTGGCTTTCTTGTTGTTTTGCTAATGGTTTCTCTTGCTGTGCAGAAGCTTTTTATTTTGATGTAGTCCCATTTGTTTATTTTCTCCTTAGTCTCTCTTGCCCTAGGACCTGTGTCCGTAAAGATTTTGCTACAACTTATGTCTGCAATTTTGCTGCCTATGTAGTCTTGAAGGATTTTTATGGTTTTCAATCTTACGTTCAAGTCCTTTAGCCATTTTGAGTTTGCTTTGTGTATGGTGTAAATTGGTTAACTAGTTCCATTTTTTTTTGCATGTATCTAACCAAATTTCCCAGCACCATTTATTAAAGAGGCTGTTATGACTCCATTGTATGCTCTTGCCTTCTTTGTTAAATATTGAGTATAATGGCTTGGGTACATTTCTGGGTCCTTTATTCTGTTGCATTGGTCTATATGTCTGTTCTTGTGCGAGTACTAGGCAGTTTTGTGAACCATAGCTTGGTAATATAGTTTGGTGTCTGGTATTGTGATCCCTCCTACTTTGTTCTTCTTTCTCAGGATTGCTGTGGCTATTTGGGTTCTTTTTTTGTTCCAGATGAAATTTTGGAGAGTTTGTTATACATCTTTTAAATAAACCATTGGTATTTTAATAGGTATTACATTTAATATATAGATTGCTTTAGGTAGTATGAACATTTTAATGGTGTTGATTCTTCCAATCCATGAACATGGTATGTTCTTCCATTTGTTCATGTCTTCCTCTATCTCTTTTTTAAATTTCTTATAGTTTTCTGAGTACAGGTCTTTTACATACTTGGTTAAGTTTATTCCTAAGTATCTTATTTTTTTGATGCAATGGTAAATGTGTGTGTGTGGGTTTTTTTTTTCATTTCTATTTCTTTGAGTTCATTATTGATATATAAAAAGGCCATAGATTTCTGGGCATTAATTTTGTATACTACTACATTGCAAAATTCGTTTATTGGGTCCCACAGGTTGAGAAGTGCTGCTGTAGAGAACCGCTGCTATTGAGAATCACTGCTGTTGAGAACCGCTGCTATAACATTCAGTTGAATATGAATGGTGAAAGCAGAAATCCCTGTCTTTTTCCTGTTCCTAGGGGGAATGCTTTTAGTTTTCCCACTGAATATGATGTTGGCTGTAGGTTTGTCATATATAGTCTTTATTTTGTTCAGTTATGATCCCTCTATTCCCATTTTGCTAAGATTTATCAAAAAAAAAGGGGGGGTGGATTTTGTCTATTGCCTTTTTGGCATCAATTAATATGATCATATAATTTTTGTCTTCTAATTTTTTATGTGATGTATCACATTTATTGATTTGCAAATATTATACCAGACTTACATTTTCCGGAATACATCCCACTTGGTCATGATGTAATGTCTTTTTAAGGCACTGCTGGATCTGATTAATATTTTCTTGGGAATTTTAGTATCTATATTCATTGGTATATTGGCCTGCAATTATTTTTCTTTGTAATGTCTTTATCTGCTTTAGGAATTGGGCTAATGCTGTCCTCATAAGAAGAGCTTGGAGGTGTTCTTTCTTGGATTTTTTGGAATAGTTTGAGGGGGACAGTTGTTAGCTATTCATGGAATGTTTGTTAAAAATTCCCTTGTGAAGCCATCCAGAGGAGGACTTCTGTTTGCTGGGAGATTTTTAAATTACTGTTTTAAATTGATCAGTAGTTATTGGCCAATTCATGCTTTTTTATTCTTCCTGATTGAGTTTTGAAAAATGGTTATTTCTCTCAGAATAGGGCTATTTTTACCAGTTTGTCAATCTTGTTGGAATATAGCTGTTCATAGTATTTAAAAAAATATTTTATTGCTTTTTACAGAGAGGAAGGGAGAGGGACAGAGTTAGAAACATCAATGAGAGAGAAACAGATCAGCTGCCTCCTGCACACCTCCTATTGGGGATATGCCCTTGAGCGGAATAGAATGTGGGACCCTCCAGTCTGCAGGCTGACACTCTATCCACAGAGCCAAACCAATTAGGGCTGTTCATCATATTTTTTAAAATTGTTGTTTATTTATTTATTACTTTTTAATTTTTAGTTTTTCATGTTTTTCTTTTCTTTTTTATTATTTTTTACAGTTTTTTTAATTTTTTATTGTGTTATATGTATACATATCTCCCCATTCCCCCACCCCGGTATACCCTAACCCCCTAGTGTCTTGTGTTCATTGGTTATGCTTATATGCATGCATACAAGTACCTTGGTTGATCTCTTATCTACCCCACCTCTCCTTAATCTTCCTGCTAAAATGTCACAGACTGTTTGATGCTCTACTGCTTCTGTATTTATCCTTTTGTTCATCAGTTTATAACGTACTTTATTATCCACAAATGAGTGAGATCATGTGGTGTTTCCCCCCATTGCCTGGCTTATTTCACTTAGCTTAAGGCTCTCCATTTCCATCCAGGTTGCTGCAAATGGTAAGAATTCCTTCTATTAATGGCAGCATAGAATTCCATTGTGTAGATGTACCATAGTTTTCTAATCCACTCATCTGCTGACGGGCACCTAGGCTGTTTCCAAATTGTAGCTATTGTAAATTGTGCTGCTATGAACATACGAGTGCATAAATCCTTTCTGATGGTGTTTCTACTTTCTTAAGATATATTCCTAAGGGTGGTATTGCTGGGCCAGATGGGAGATCCATTTTTAGTTTTTTGAGGAAACTCCATACTGTTCTCCACAATGGCTGCACCAGATTGCATTCCCACCAGCAGTGCACAAGGGTTCCTTTTTCTCCAAATCCTCACCAACAATTGTCCTCTGTTGATTTGTTGATGATTGCCATTCTGACAGGTGTGAAATGGTATCGCATTGTCGTTTTGATTTGCGTCTCTCAGATAGTGACTTTGAACATGTTTTCATGTGTCTCTTGGCCTTCATTCTGTTGTCTTTCGAAAAGGTTCTATTTAGGTCCGTTGCCAATTTTTTTGTTGGATCATTTATCTTTCTTTTATTAAATTGTATAACTTGGCTGTAGATGTTGGAGATTAAACCTTTATCAGTGATAACATTTGTAAATATGTTCTCTCATACAGTGATCTTTCTTGTTGTTCTGTTGATGGTTTCTTTTGCTGTGCAAAAGCTTTTTATTTTGATGTAGTCCCATTTCTTTATTTTTTCTTTAGCTTCCATTGTCCTTGGTGCAGTATCAGTGAAGAAGTTCTTTCAGCATATGTCTGAGATTGTGCTGCCTGTGGATTCCTCTAGTATTTTTATGGTTTCCCTTCCAATGTTTAAGTCCTGTATCCATTTTGAGTATATTTTTGTATTTGGTGTAAGTTGGTGGTCCAGTTTCATTTTTTTTGCATGTATCTGTCCAATTTTTCCAATACCGTTTATTGAAGAGGCTGTCTTGGCTCCATTGTATGTTCATGCCTCCTTTGTCAAATATTAATTGAGCATAGTGGTTTGGGTGGATATCTGGATTCTCTATTCTATTCCATTGGTCTGTATGTCTGTTCTTGTGCCAGTACCAGGCTGTTTTGAGAACAGTTGCTCTGTAATATAGCTTGAAATCTGGTATTGAGATCCCACCTACTTTATTCTTCTTTCTCAGGATTGCTGTGGCTATTCAGGGTCTTTTTTTGTTCCAGATGAATCTTTGAAGCGTTCTTTCTAGGTGAAATACATCATTGGTATTTTAATGGGTAGTGCATTGAATCTATAGATTGCTTTGGGTAGTATGGACATTTTAATGATGTTGATTCTCCCAATCCATGAGCATGGTATGCTCTTCCATCTGTTTACATCTTCCTGTATCTCTTTTTTCAGTATCTTGTAGTTTTCTACATATAGGTCTTTTACTTCCTTAACTAGGTTTATTCCTAGGTATCTTATTGTATTTTTTAAATATTTTTATTGATTTCTTATAGAGAGGAAACATCAATGAGAGAGAGACATAGATCAGCCGCCTCTTCCATGGCCCCTACTGGGGATGCACCCGCAACCAAGATACATGCCCTTGACCGAAACTGAACCTGGGACCTTTCAGTCCACAAGCCAATGCTCTATCCACTTGGCATCATTATATATATATATATATATATATATATATATATATATATAT
>JAAGEH010000477.1:1069554-1127785 GCA_011751065.1 Lasiurus cinereus | reverse complement strand
ATATATATATATATATATATATATATATATATATATATATTACAATCTTTACAACTGGGTGCGGTTGTTGCTTCACCTCTTTGGTGTCTGATTTCATTTACGTAGTTGGGTCAAACAGTTCTTGATGAATTTTGCTAAAAATTCATCAGTCTTGTTTATCTTTTCAAAGAACCTACTCTTGTTTTCATTAATCTTTTATATCTTTTATTTCTATGTGATTTATTTCCACTCTGATCTTTATTATTTCCTTCCTTCTATTTTGGGCTTTTCTTGTTATTGGCTTTCTATTTCTTTAAGTAGTGGGATTACATGGTTTATTAGAAGTTTTTTCTTATTTTGTGAGGTAGGCCTGTAATGCTATGAATTTCCCTCTGATAGATATTGGGTTATTGTATGATCATTTTGATTTGTTTCCTGGAAGTTTTTTTTAATTTCTTCCTTGATCTCTTTGGTAACCCATTCCTTATTTAATAACATGTTATTTAGCCTCCATGCATTTGAATGTTTTTCAGTTTTTTTTTCATTGTATTTCACTTGTATTTTCATTCCACTGTAATCTGAGAAAATGCTTAATATGATTTCAATCTTCTTGAACTTGTAGAGACTTAGTTTGTATCCTAATATCTGGTCTGTCTTGAGAATGACTGATGGGCATTTGAGAATAATGCATATTCTGTAACTTTGGGGTTAAATGTTCTGTAAGTGCCAATTAATTCCATCTGATCCAGTGTGTCATATAGGATCTCTGTTTCTTTGTTAATTATTTTGTCCAGAAGACTTACCCAGTGATACCAATGAGTGTTAAAGTCCCCTACTATGATTGTATTGCTGTCCATCTTTCCCTTAAAATCTACCCGAAGTTTTATATATATGCACCTGTACTGGGTGCATATATATATTTGTCAGGGTCATATTCTCTCGTGAAATAAATACCTGTAGTATTATGAAGTGGCCTTCATTATCTCTTCTTATAGTCTTCAATTTGAAGTCTATTATTTTTCAGATATGAGTATAGCTAACCTAGATTTTTCTTTTCATTTCCATTTGCCAAGAAAACTTTTTTTCCATCTCTGCACTTTCATCCAGTGTTGAGTATTTTGCTCTGAGTTGGATCTCTTACAGAGAGCATATACATGGGTCATGTTTTATTATGCATTCAGTAACCCTATGTCTTTTGATTGGAGCATTTGAGTTATTTACATTTAAGATTATTATTGATTGATAGGTACTTATTATTATTTCTTTTGCTATTCTTATTCTTTATTCCTGTGTTCTTCTCTTTCTCTCTATTCCTTCTTCTTACACAATCCCTTTAGCATTTCTTGCTGTGCTGATCTGGTGGTAATAAATTCTTTCAGTTTTTTTTTTTGTATTGTGTTTTTGTTGTTGTTTTGTCAGCAAAGCTCTTTATTTTACCTTCACTTTTGAATGATTGCTTTCCTGGATAAAGTACTCTTGGATTCCATACCTTGGTTTTCATTACTTTGTATAATCATGACATCCTTTCTGGCTGAAAGTGTTTCTATTGACTGACAGTCTAATGGGACCACTCTTAGAGGTAACGTTCTGTATCTCTCTTGCCCTCTTTAAGATTCTTTCTTGTCTTTGATGTTTGGCATTTCAATTATGAATTGTCTAGGTGTGAGCCTTTTGGGGTTCATCTAGATTGGGACTCTCTGTTTCCTGAACTTGGGTGACCTTTTTCTTCAGCAGGTTAGGGAAATTTTCTGCCATTATTTCTTCTAACAGATTCTGTATTCCTTGCTGAGATTCTTCTCTTTTTGGTTCCCCTATGATGTGAATGTTATTACATTTAATGTTCCAAAGTTCCCTTACACTGTCCTCCTGCTTTTTATTTTTTTTCCAATTGTTACTCTGAGTGGGTGTTTTTTCTACCTTGTCTTTTAATCTGCTCCTTCAGTCTTTAGCTTCTTCTAGTCTACTGTTGAATCCTTTCAGTGTGTTCTTCATTTCCCATTCATTCTAATTGATTGTTTCAACTTCTCTTTTTATGTCCATATAGTCATTAAATCGCTTATAATTCTCATTAAGTTGCTTATAGCTATCACTGAGTTGTTTGAGAATCCTTATAACCCTTACTTTGAATTCTCTGACAAATTGCTTCCTTCCATTTCATTTAGTTTCTTTTCTGGTGATTCCCCTTTTTCTTTCATTTGGTGGTTGTTCTTTGTCTCCCTATATTTTCCAGTCCTTTGTATCTTTATCTATGTACTAGATCAAACTGCTATGTCTCTTAGACATTGTAGAATAGCCTTATGTAGTAGGTGTTTTGTGGGACCCAGTGGTGCAATCTCTTAGCTCTCCTCAGGTGGGTGTTCTAAGAAAGCCTCTTGTGAGAGTTAGTTGGGTTCTCCTGTTGGAATTGGGTCTTGAATGTTGTTGTCCCTTTCAGGGATGGAATCTCCTTTCAGGTTGGTTGATTATGTGTATTACCCCTGACTACATGTGAGCTGTTTGTGGAGATGCTGACAGACAAGAATAAAATGTAATAAAACAAAACACTAAACAAAGAAATAAAACCAAACATACATAATATGCCTATAGCAACAACAAAAACAACTACCAGAGAAGAGAGAATTAGGAAAGAGAAAAGACAGAAAGAATGATAGAAGAAAAGAATTAAAGAAAAAATACAAGAAAAAACAACCAAAAAAATCACAAACAACAAAAAAGGTATGTGGTGGGTGTAGAAAAAGAAATATGAAGGCACAGAGATCAAAGAAAGAAAATAAAGGAGGAGAAAAAAAATTGAAAAAGAAAATAGAGAAGAAAGCAGATAGACCCAAAATAAGAAGAAAAAAAGATGAGAAAGGAGAAGGGGGAAAAATTAGTAGGCAAAGGGAAGACAAAGATTAGACATATGACGGATAAAACAGAGAATAAAATAACAACCAATCAATAAAGCAAAATAAAGAAGATAAACAACAACAAAATAGAAAAAAAGAAAGGGAAAAGAATTTTCAGAAAGTGAAGTGGCATTCATCTCAGCAGAGTTTATTGCCTTCTGGGAGCTACCTTTGGATCCTGATCTTCTGCCATCTGTGGTTAACTGTTCTGTCTTACAATTCTGAGCTTCCCTGGAGGCACTTAATTGCTAACCACTGTCAGAAACTGTTCTCCTTTGGCTTTCAGCAACCTGCTTGAAGCTCCAAGAGATCCACATTTTATGTCTGTCTCCACAGCACTTGGCTGCAAGCAGCAGAGTTCAATCTGCCTTATAAAGAAGGTTTGTTAGCAGCATGGAGGCCCAGTGCTGGATCAGCAAACTTCCCCAGTTTTCCCAGGTTCCACCTCTGCCCGCCTTTGTCTGACATCCAGCTGTCAGTCAAAAGTCTGTTTCTAAAAGGGATTTAGGAGGAATTGGGAGTCTAGACCACTGTGTCTCCTATGAGGGGAAGGTGCCATTAAGATTTCAGGGAATATGGTGGGTGTGTTGTCCCTGTCCCAGAGCTATTCCTCTATGACAGAGATGCCTATATGCAGTCTAGTTGGATCATCTGGAAACCTGGGGTTTCTATCAGCTTCCCATGTAGGAAAGCACCAGTCAGGTTACCTGGGGCAATACGACAGATGGCCCCAACTGCAATCCACTCACTGTGCTTCCTAAGATTGTTCACATCTATAGGCTTGGCCTCTGCTGTTGTCTCCAAAGAAAAGGTCAAAATGCAAGGTGTGGCAAGCAAAGCTCCTGAAGGTAAGGTGGGATGTATCACCTAGGGAGGGTTTTTTTTTTTTACCTGAGTGTGGCTTCTGGGAGCAGCTAGCTCCTCTCACGAATAATAGCCTGTTCAGTTTGGGGGAGAGGGTAGGACCAAACGAAGGACTCTTGGCTGCTGACTCTCCATATCTCCCTGCAAAGCTTCCTACCCCAACCCCTCCTTTGGCACCTGAGTCTGTACCAACCTCCTTGCATCAAAGCCTCGGTTGAGTAACTGCAAATAAAACTCCTGTGCTCTGGGTTAAAAAATACCATACTGGCATGGCTCAGGGGTTGAGCACTGACCTATGAACTAGGAGATCACAGTTCAATTCCTGGTCAGGGAACATGCCCAGGTTGTGGGCTTGATCCCCAGTGGGGACTTAAAGGAAGCAGCCAATGTTTCTATCTCTCTCTCTCTCTCCTTATTCCTTCCTCTCCAAAATCAATAAAAATATTTTTTAAATAAACTGAAACTGAGCCTTTTCATCTAGTTCTGGTCTACTGGCTTCAGTCTTCCTGGAGCCAGGAGCCCTGCCACCTTTCATGGCTAGATGTTATGTGGACTGCTGGTCAGGACTCTGGTTCTCCAGGCTGTGGAGCCCAGCCTGGGTTTTTGGCCTCAATCTTCTAGTGGACCTCCAGTAGTCAAAAGATCTCTCCTCTCCCTCAGCTTACAGCCCATGGAATCTGGGTCATCTCCTCTCATGACCTCACCTTTCCTATCAGTCTCCAGGTGTTTTCTATCCTTCCTTAATATGTCTCCTCCTTAGCTGAACCTCAATTGGTAAATCCAGGTGAATGTTCTCCAATTTAGTTGTACTGTATTTAGAGTCTGGCCCTGGGAAGAGATGCAATGCTGGTCTGCTTATTTGGCCGCCATTTTCTCCATCCTGCACCCTTTTCAGTTACTGTAGTTTTAAGTTCTAAAACTTTTCTTTCATTCATTATGTCTTCAATTTCTTTGCTAAGAATTTCTCTGTTGGGATTGCCTACTTTCATGTTTCAAGGATGGCCATGATTGCTTGTTAAAGTATTTTTTTATGATGATTGACTTAACATCTTTGTCATAATTCTAATATCTTTCTCATCATGGTACCGGTGTATGTTGATCATGTTTTTTTCATTGAATATTTTCCTGGACATTGATATGAGTTCTTTTCTATTGTATTCTGGAAATTTGGGCTGTCATCTTACGAGATTCTGGATCTTACTGAATCTTCTGATTCATCAGGTCTCCTCTCTTGACACTGTACAGCAAGGAAGGGAGCCCTAGGTAGGTGTGAAAGGGGTTCCTTTACCTTTGGGTAAAGGATGAAAGCTTAACTTCCCACTAGCACTTCTTCAACACCCTTCCATAAGGAAGGAAATAAATGGGTGTCTTTTCACAACTATGTGAAGGTAGGAATTCCATTCAATCTGTAGATTGCTTTGGGAAATATAGACATTTTAATGGGTATAATAGTTCCTATTAATAAACACGGCATATGCTTCCATTTATTACTATATTCTTTGATTTCTTTATTCAATGTCTCATAATTTTTTTAGTACAGGGCTTTGCCTTCTACATTTAATTCATTCCTAGGTATTTCTTTTTAAGAAAATGTAAATGAGATTATTTTCTTGCTGTTCCTTGCTGATAGTTCATTATTGGTATATAAAAAAAAATACCTGATTTCTGATTATTTATTTGTATCCTATTACTT
Organism: Lasiurus cinereus; assembly: GCA_011751065.1. Classification (NCBI taxonomy): domain Eukaryota; kingdom Metazoa; phylum Chordata; class Mammalia; order Chiroptera; family Vespertilionidae; genus Lasiurus; species Lasiurus cinereus. The sequence continues at coordinate 1,122,361 of JAAGEH010000477.1, read as the reverse complement.
TACTGAGTACATTTATCAGTTCTAGTATTTTTGGTGTACATTTGGAGTTCTCTATATACAATATCATATCATCTGCAAATAATGAGTTTTACCCTTTCCCTTTCAATTTGGATACTTTTTATTTCTTCTTGTCTAATTGCTGTGGCTAGGACTTCCAGTAGTATATTGAATAAAAATGGTAAGAGTGGACATCCTGTCTTGTTCATGATCTTAAAGAAAACATTTTTAGTTTTTCCCTGTTAAATATGATGTTTGATTTTATTGTGTTGAATGTATGTTACCTCTATTCATACTTTCCTGAAAGTTTTTATCATAAATGGATGCTGAAATTTATCAGATGCTTTTTCTGCATCTATCAATATGATCAATGATTTTTATCCTTAATTTTATTTATGAGGTAATTATGGATTTGAAGATGTTGAACTATTCTACTTTTCATTCTCTTTTTTTCCATTCTATTCAACTTTTTTTAAAAAAAATCAGAACATATATGTACACATATTTGCTTTTACAAAATACTTTTAAAATTGATAAAGTAAATTTCTCTCAAACATGTCCTTACTGTTATAGTGTTCATAAGAGGTATAATATACACCCTTAGAAAAGAAAATTGCATCCCATGAATAAATCCTACTTGATCATAGTGTATGATCTTTTTAATGTATAGCTAAATTTGTTTTGCTAATATAATGTTTAGGATTTTTTGAATATATGTTCATCATGTATTTTGCCCTAAAACTCTTTCTTTGTAGCTTTGGAATCAAGATAATGCTGGCCTTTTAAAGTGAATTTGTAGTCTTCCCTCCTCTTATATTTTTTGGAATAGTTTGAAAAGGATAGATGTTAGTTCTTTGAATGTTTGGTAAAATTCACCTGTGAAATCATGTGGTCCTGGGATTTTGTTTGTTGGGAATGTTTTTAATTACTGCTTCAATTTTGTTGAATGTATTCAGTACTTTTCAGATTTTCTGTTTCCTTTTGATTTAGTCTTCAGAGCTTTTATGTTTCTAGGAATATATTAATTTCTTCCAGATTGTCCAGTTTGTTGGCATACAGTTGTTCAGAATATTTTCTTACAACCCTTTGCATTTTTGTGGTGTCAATTGCTACTTCCTCCTTAATTTATGATTTTATTTATTTGGGTCTTGTCTCTCGTTTTGTTGATGAGTCTGGTTAAAAGTTTATTAATTTTGTTTATCTTTTTAAAAAACCAGCTCTTGGTTCCACTGATCTTTTGTTTTCATGGGTTTTGTTTGTTTGTTGTTTGTTTGTTGTGTGTTTTTGTGTGTGTGTTTTTTTACATTCTAGTTAATTTCCGTTCTGATCTTATTTATTTCCTTCCTTCTACTCACTTTGGGCTTTGTTTGTTGCTGTTTCTCTAGTTCCTTCAAGTTAAAGGTTAGATATGAGATTTTCCTTGAGATAGGTGTGTATTGTTGACTTTCCATCTTAGAATTGCTTTCACTGTGTCCCATAGATTTTGAGTTGTCATAGTTCCATTTTCACTTGTCTCAAAGTATTTTATAATCTTACTTGGTCTCAGTGTCAACTCATTCATCGTTACTAACATGTTATTAAGCCTCTATGTGTTTTTGTTTATTTCTTGAAATTGATTTCTAGTTTCATACCATTGTGGTAGGAGAAAGTGCTTGATATGGTTTCAAACATTTACATTTATTGAGACTTATTTTATGGCCTAAGACATGGTCTCTCCTGGAAAATGTTCCATGTGTACTTGAAAAAAATTCAGTTTTAGGGTCTAATGTTCTGAAAATATGAAGTAAATCCATCTGATCTAGGGTGTCATTTAATGCTACTGTTTCTTTATTGATTTTATGTCTAGAAGATCAATCTATTGATGTCAATGGAGTGTTAAAGTTCCCTACTATGATTCTATTACTGTCAATTTCTCCCTTTATGGCCATCAATATTTGCTTCATATATTAAGGTGCTCCCATGTTTGTTTCATAAATTTCTACAAGAGTTATTTTATTTTGTTGGATTGATTCCTTTATCATTATGTAATGACTTTCTTTGTCTCTTGTTATAGCCTTTGTCTTAAATTGTGTTTTCTCTGATATGAAGTCATCTGGTCTTAAAATCTTTGTCCTAATTCTAATATCTTTCTCATCATGGTATCAGTGTATGTTAATCAGTTTTTTTTTTTGGTTTATTTTCATTAGCAATGATATACCTTTTCCATCCCCTTACATTTAGTCTGTGTGTATCTTTTTTTAAATTAAATCTTTATTATTCAGATTATTACATTTATTTGTCTTTTTTCTCCTTCCATAGCACCCTCCACCCAGCTCCCACCCTTCACTCTGCCCTTACCTCCCTCCCATTGACCTCATCCATAGGTGTATGATTTTTGTCCAGTCTCTCCCTATACACCCCTCACCCCTTTCCCCCTGAGAATTATCAGTCCATTCCCTTTCTGTGCTCCTGATTCTATTATATTCACCAGTTTATTCTGTTGATCAAATTTTTAATTCACTTAATTTTTAGATTAACTTGTTGATAGATATGTATTTGTTGTTCATAATTTTTTGTCTTTTACCTTTTTTTTCTTCCTCTTCTAAAAGAGTACCTTTCAGCATTTCATATAATACTGGTTTGGAGTTGATGAACTCCTTTAGCTTTTTCTTATCTGTGAAGCTCTTTATCTGCCCTTTAATTCTGAATGATAGCTTTGCTGGATAGATTATTCTTGGTTGTAGGTTCTTGCTATTCATCATGTTGAATATTTCTTGCCACTCCCGTCTGGCCTGCATCGTTTCTGTTGAGAAATCAGCTGACAGTCGTATGGGTACTCCCTTGTAGGTAATGAACTGTTTTTCTCTTGCTGCTTTTAATATTCTCTCTTTGTCTTTTGCTCTTGGTATTTTAATTATGATGTGTCTTGGTGTGGTCCTCTTTGGATTCCTTTTATATGGGGTTCTGTGTGCTTCCTGGACTTGTAAGTCTATTTCTTTTACCAGATGTGGGGAGTTTTCAGTCATTATTCTTGAAATAGGTTTTCAGTACCTTGCTCTCTCTCTTCTTCTGGCACCCCCACAATTCTGATGTTGGTACGCTTGAAACTGTCCCAGAGGCTCCGTACATTATCTTCACATTTTTGGATTCTTTTCTCTTCTTGCTTTTCCAGTTGAATGTTTCCTGCTTCTTTATATTTCAAATTTTTGACTTGATTCTTACCTTTCTCTACTCTGCTGTTAGGACTCTGTATAATAGTTTTTATTTCAGTCAGTGTATGTTTAATTTCTAGTTGGTCCTTTTTCATCTCTAGTTGGACCTTTTCCATCTCTAGTTGAATCTTTTGCATCTCTAGTTGGTCCTTTTTCATCTCCTCTTGGCTCTCGCTAACTTTATCCAACTTTTCTAGGATATTCTTGAAAAACCTTATAAGCGTGGTTTTGAACTCTATATCCAGTCATTTCTTTTCCTCCATTTCTTTTGTTTGTGATCTTTTCCCTTGTCTCGGCATTTTCACAATGCTGGGAGAAATTCTGTTGGATTCAGCCTTATGATACCAGACTTTCAAAACCGAAGAAGCCTCTGTTGAGCTTGGGATGGGTGGAGTCTCAGGGCTTAAGGGACGGCCTTGCCTTCCAGTCGGCCCTGCCCTCCATGGCCCCTGAGTCTCACGTGACTGGGTAGTCGCTGGAGTGGTCCTTGTGTGCGTGCGCCCACAGTGCCTCCAGACCGCTGCCTTTCCAGCTCCCCTGCTCACCAGGACCACACGAGTTTAGGTCCTCAGGATTTCACCCGAAACTGGGGCTTAGTGGAGTCAGAAGTGGCACGGTTGGGAGGGTCTGTCTCCCGCCCACTCGCAAAAGCCAGTGGCACAATCAGCAATCTGTCCTCTGTGCGTAGTGCTCTGTGAGCCATCAGACCTCTGATCTTTTGCGACTCCCCTACATTTCCGTGCACCTCTCCCTTTTCACAGTCCAAACTCCCCCCGTATGAGTTTCACCTGGATCTCGGGTTTAGTGTCATAAGATAAGGGGTTCAATGCCTTTGAAAGTCTCCGTTTCCCTCCTCCCAGAGAAAACTAGCCAGGTACTCCGGCACCCGCTCTCTCATCGCGCGTGTCTCCGTACCTCAGCTTTTTGCAGCTCCTCTGGTTCTCCGCGAGCCCCTCTCTTTCCCTCTAGTTGTAGAATTTCCACTCAGCCAGCTTTCCTGTGGTTCTGGATGATGTCTGTTCTGTCTTTTAGTTGTAATTTTGAAATTGTTGTGCGAGGCAGCAGCGTAGGTGTTTATCTATGCCGCCATCTTAGATTCTCCCTTTGTGTATCTTTTGTTGTGAGATGAGTCTCTTGTAGACAGCATATATATGGATCATGTTTTCTTACCCATTAAGCTACCCTATCTTTTGATTGCAGAATTAGTCCATTTACATTAAAAGTGATTATTGATAGGTATGTATTTATTGCAATTTTATTGTTTATCATTATATTTCTCTTTATATAATTCTTCTTTTTAAAGAAGTACCTTTAGCCCTGGCTAGTTTGGCTTGGTGGGTGGAGTTTCGGGCTGTGGACTGAAGGATCCCAGGTTCGATTCACCTCTGGGGCATGTGCCCAGTTGTGGGCTTGGTCCCCAGTGGGGGGCGTGCAGGAGGCAGCTGATTGATGACTCTCTCATTATTGATGTTTCTAGTTTTCTCTCTTTCTTCCTCCCTGAAATCAATAAAAAATATTTTCAAAAAAGCAGTACAGTGGTACCTCGAGATACGAGTTTAATTCATTCCGTAACCTTGAGGCGTGGGAAAATATGAGATGCTCAAGTCTCAGTAAACTGGTGGGTCGTGTGCAGCCGGCCGATCCGCACAATTACTCGTATCTCAAATGTTGCTCGTATTTCAAAGCAAAAATCGCTCGCTCGACGGCTCATATCTCAAAAATCTCGTATGTTAGGGCAGTCGTATCTCAAGGTACCACTGTACCTTTATCATTCCTTGTAATGCTGGTTTGTTGTTGATGAACTGCTTTAGGTTTTTCTTTTCTGGGAATCATTTTATTTCTTCTTCAGTTTGAAATGATAGCCTTGCTGGGTAAAATAGTTTTGGGTGTAGGTCCTTGTTTTTCAACACTTTGAATATTTTGTGCCAATCCTTTCTGGCCTAAAGTTTTTGTTGAGAAATCAGCTGACAGTCTTATGGGAGTTCCTAGTTCTTTTTTGTGGTTTCTATGTCTTTGTTATGCTTACTATCTCTTTAAGTTCTCATTGAGTTCATTCATTCTTCCCCTATGTTCCTTGAGCATCCTTATCACCATTGTTTTGAACTCTGCATCTGGTAGCTTGACTGTCTCCATTTAATTTTGTTCTTTTTCTGAGTATTTCTCCTATTCTTTTCTTTGGGACCTGTTTGCCTACATATTTTGGCTGCCTCTTTGCATTTGTTTCTGTGTACTAGGTAGATCTGCTATGTCTCCTAGTCCTGGTATGATGGCCTTATGTAGTAGGTGTCTTGTAGGTCTCAATGGAGCAATGTTCTTGATCAACTGGGCTAGGTGCTCCAGAATTTTTCCTTTTGTTGTGTTATGTGAGCCCTCCTGTTGCAGTCGGGTCTTTTAAAAATTTTTCCCCTTTATTGATATTTAGAGAGAGAGGCACAGGAATAGACAGAAACATCATTGAGAGAGAAACATCATCAATCAGCTGCCTTCTGCACATCCACCCCCCCCCAAAAATGGGGATCAAGCCCACAATTCAGGCTTGTGCCCTAACCTGGAATTGAATCAGCGCTCTCTTAGTTCATGGGTCAATGCTCAACCACTGAGCTACACCAGCCAAGCTGCAGTTGGGTCCTGATTGTTGTTAGACTTTCACTTAGTGATATTGAACCTCAAATTGGTTGACTATGAAGTTTGACTTTGAACGAAGTGTACAGCTGCTGTGCTTGGATTTTTCCCCTGAAGCAGAATTAGCCCCAGTAGGTTCTGGTGCCTTCCAAGATCTCCCTTTGGGTATGTCACTTGTGTGACTAATTGGGTCATGCTCAGATGTGATATGAAGCCTGCCAATAGTAGTGTTTGTTTATGGCACTCTTAGGAAGAACTCTGGTGCAGATTAGTGTCAGATGCTGCCTGTCTGGAGCTACCAAGTGTTCCACACTTTCTGGCTACCTCTTCTGGGTCTGGGGACACATGCAAGGGGCCATCCTAGGTACCAAGATTAGCTTCCATGAGCTCTGAGCCCAGGTGCAGGTCAGCAAAAGGCCTATGGCACCTCGAGATCCACCTCTGCTTGTCAGATACTGTCACCTCTTGAGGCTGCCTGGACTTCATCAAGAGCCTTCCAAAAATGCCTGCAGAATGGGCATGGGCTGGCCATAGTACACAGTCTCCTCCACAAGATGTGAGCTTGGCTGGGTGGGGCCTCCCAAAGTTCGGAGGATGGAGCTAGTAGGTCTCATGTTGGGGAGATGGCACTGGTCAGGTGTACAGGGGGAGGAAATGGCCTCTGTTCCAGAATTACACAATTCATTCTCTGCCCAACTTCCCATCAATCCCGGAGACCACCCAGATCTTCTCAAGTGTTCCCTAAAAAAAAGTACACCAGGTGCCCAAGCTGAGTGCAGCCCGCAAACTTTTCTGTAGGGTGTTAGCTCAGCAAGGCAGGACCAGTGAAAGTTGGAAGGACAAAGCTCATTTAACTCCTATTGGTGGGAAATCCCTGATAGGTATGTAGAGGGGAGAAAGGCCCCTGCTCCACAGCCACACCACTCAGTCTCTGCCTCAGCCTCCACCAATTCCTGCTTTCACCAGGTTCTCCTTAATTGTTCCCCAAGTCACAACACACCATACGCCTAGCCAGTCAGGTAAATGGAGTTTTGCGGCCCTCACTACAGAGCCACACCATTCAGGATATGCCTGAGTCTTTACAAGAGCTACCCTAAATGAGCATACAGCAGGCCCAAGCTGGGTGCAGCCAGCAGAGGTTTTAGCAGGGTGAGGTGACTGGGAATCTGGAGTACATGGTTAGTGGTCTGCTCTAGGCTGGTTCTGCAAGAATAGGATGGCTTGACCAAGGGCAACTGATGTCTCTAGGAAGTATGGAAAGGGACTCAGCACAGGGACCTTGATAGCTGATCCTTCAGGTCTCTCATTGTGGACATACAACCCAGTTCTTCTCTGTATAACTCCAGATTTTTCTGAGTCATCTTCCTTCCACCAGAGTCATGGGCCAGTGCCTGAGAATGAGATTTTGTGCACTGATCTTCTAACAGCACACCTCAGTTTATAGCACACTCCTGTCTCTCCCTGTTGGACAGAATCCCTACAGGTTTTCACAGTCAGATGTTTACGAGGGCACCTCTTCCTAGCTCTGGTGTTCTAGATGGAGAGTCCCAATGTGGGTTTGAGACCTCTTGCTTCACAAGGGAGAACTTTGCAGCTGAGATATCCCTCTGCATTATCAGCCTCCACAAATTAGTGCAGGGCTTGTCCTTTTTGCATTCCTGCCCTTCCTATCAGTCTTGATGTGGTTTCTTCTGTAAATCTTTGGTTATAAGACCTCTGTTCAGCTATTCTTCAGTTGGTTATCCAGGTTGATTGATCTATAACTTAGTTATAATTCCAATTTGCTACTGGTAATAGGTAAATGTAGTTTCCACTTATTTCACATCCACCTTGAATCTCCATTGCTTATTTTGTTGGCAATTGCATGCTAAGATGGATTTTTTTCTTTTACATATTCTGGGAATCTTTGTCTTTTATATGAGAAAAACAGCTATTGATAATGTAGGCTGTGGAGACTGAGATCTGGTATGAAGTCTGACTCTGTTCATTTACTAATTTTGTGACTCTTGACAATGAGTCACCTTCCTCATCTATAAAATAGGGCTATAAACAGTACCTACCTGAATAGAGCTGTTGTGGAGATTTCAAAATAATGCACTGAAAGCTCAATGTCTGGCACAGGAAAAGTTTTCATTAAACATTGCAGTTATTATTGCTGTTATTGCCGCTACTTTAGTTGTATGACCACATACTAAGTATTAAAATTTTGTGATTTGAATCTAGATACTTAGTCTTATTCTTCTTCCCAAGTTATAGCTGTGTATTTCACCCCAACTACAATCATGTGGCACTTCATGATGGGGATATGTTCTGAGAAATGTTTTGTTAGGCAATTTCATCATTGTGTGAACATCATAGAGTGCACTTACACAAACTTATATAGTACAACCTTGTACATACTTAGGGTCCATGGTATAGCCTATTTCTCCTAGGCTACAAGCATGTATAGCATGTTACTAGACAAAACAACACAAGATTAAATTAAGCACACACATACAAAAAACCCAAGGCAATCAAGAGATGCATTAAACATGAGATGTATGAGTCTGCTGTTGGAATAACACGACATACTGTTTTACAGCAAACAGAGTAAAGTCTAAAATAATGACAAAATGTATAGTATAGTAAATACATAAACTGTTAACAGCCATTGATTATCATTATCAAGAATTACATACTGTATATAAGTGTATGTGCTATACTTTTATACAATTGGCAGCACAGGTTTGTTTACACCATCATCAGCACAAACACATAAATGCCTTATAGTGTTACCAGGAGATATAAATTTTTCAGCTCCATTTTAATCTTCCAGGGCCACCAATGTATGCATGGTCTGTCATTGACTGAAACATCACTATGTGGCACATGACTGTATTAGATATTTCTATTTTGAAATCTCTTTATAACCACAAACTCAACATGCCCCTTTATTTGTAAAAATGGCATCTTCCTATAGAATGTTTATATCAATGGCAGCATTACTTACCTAGTCTAGAAATCTTAACATTATTTTTATTCATATCTCATACTAGTTAACCAACATCAGACTTACTGGTGTTGTTTAAAATGACTCTTGTATCCTTCTTTCCCACTATACTTTTACTACCACCTATCAAATGTATCTTCATCATGTCATAACTAGATTAGTTTCCTTGCTATAAGATTGTCCTCACTACTGTTATCAAATAAACATCACTTTTATCATGTCACTGTTTTTCAGAGTTTTGAGAAAAAAATGTTTTAAATATCTGATTATTTTCAAAGTTTTCATAATATGATACCACTTATTTATCCAATTTGGTTGATAATTATACTCTAACACGCAAAGCCTATTCTATTCATGTTGGCCTACTCACAAGTCAAACTCATCCCTGTCTCCAGATATCACTCATAGAAAATTTTTTTCCCCACTTAAGATACCTTTCCCTCTTACCACATGAATAGTACTCATCTGAAACTTATAATAAGTTCCACTTCAGTTAAGAAATTTTCTTTGACAACTTGATCACTTTCATTGAATAAAAATACTAATCTAAGGGTTTAGTGCTTCTTCATATACTGTCTTAAATTATTTTCTATTATTTTTGTGTACTAGCTTTGCTTCTCCAATTAGGTTTTACACTTTCTGAATACAGTTCTGGAAACACTGTAATTATTAAATGTGCACTTATTTATTGTCTTAAATAAACAAGAAAGACAAGAAGAAAGACTACCCTACTTCTTCAACTCCTGTGCTTTTGAAGCACTTTAAGAGGTGACATAAAAATTCCTAACAGTCTGTCTGAACTTTGAATGATTTATGACAAGGGGTTATTCTCCAATAAAAAGGAATTCTATGTACTTTGGCAGTACAAATACGCTTTTGGAAGCAACAACAGAGAGACAGAAAGGAAGCAATGCTTCAGCATTGACTATAGTCCTTCAGGAACCGAGACCAATAAAGCCTATTACCCAGTTTTAAGTGAGTAATGTCAGGAAGCCCAGATAATAAAGGAAAGATAAATGGAAAGCCTTTTCATTTTTCCTTGGTAGATTTTCTTATAGTCCATTATTATATTTAATATTGAAAGATATTTATACAGTTTTCCCATGAAATAAGGACCATAGTGAACTGTCAATTATTTTTACATTTATTTTTGATAAATTTTCCAACTCGTTTTTTTAAATTTATTGATTAATGTATTGCATATGTGCCCCTTAACCACCACTCATGCCTTCAGGCCCTGTTGTCTGTGTCCATTAGTTAAGCTTATAAGCATGCATATAAGGCCCTTAGTTGATCTCTTCCCCTTACCCCACCCTCCCCTACCTTCCTTTTGAGGTTTGAAAGTCTGATCGATGCTTTCTCAGTCTCTGGATCTGTTTCTCTTCATCAGTTTATGTTGTTCATTGTATTCTATAAATGAGTATGAGATCATGTGATATTTATCTTTTCTGACTGGCTTATTTCATTTAGCATAATGTTCTCCAGTTCCATCCATGCTGTTGCAAATGTTAAGAATTCCTTCCTTTTTACTGCACTGTAGTATTCCATTGTGAAGATATACCACAGTTTTTTAATCCACTTATCTGCTGCTGGGCATTGAGGCTGTTTCCAAATCTTAGCTATGGTGAATTGTGCTGCTATGAACATAGGGGTACATATATCCTTTCTGACTGGTGTTTCTAGTTTCTTGGGATATATTCCTAGAAGTGGGATTACTGGGTCAAATGGAAGTTCCATTTTTAATTTTTTAAGGAAACTCCATACTGTTCTCCACAGAGGCTGCACCAGTCTGCATTCCTACCAGCAGTGCACAAGAGTTCCTTTTTCTTCGCATCCTCGTCAGCACTTGTAGTTTGTTGATTTGTTCATGATAGTCATTCTGACAGGTGTGATATGGTATCGTGTTGTCATTTTAATTTGCATCTCTCAGATAATTAATGACTTTAAGCATGTTTTTAAATATCTCTTGGCCTTCCTTCTGTCTTCTTTAGACAAGTATCTATTTAGGTCCATTGCCCATTTTTTGATTGGGTTGTTTATCTTTCTTTTGTTAAGTTGTATGAGTTCCCTGTAAATATTGGAGACTAAACCCTAAGACTATACCAAAAAATTCAAGAGGAAGGAACACTTCCAAGTTCTTTCTATGAAGCTAGCATCAACCTAATGCCAAAGCCAGATAAAGACAATACAATGAAAGATAATTACAGGCCAATATCCCTTATGAACATAGATGCCAAAATCCTCAACAAAATTCTAGCAAATCAGATCCAGCAGCACATCAGGAAGATCATACACCATTACCAAGTAGTATTTATTCCAGGGATGCAAGGATGGCACAATATCCGCAAATCAATAAACGCGATACATCACATAAACGCGAGAAATAAAAATCACATAGTCATATCAATTGATGCAGAAAAAGCATTTGACAAAATCTAACACCCTTTCTTGATAAAAACTCTCAGCAAGGTGAGAATAGAAGGATTATAACTCAACATAATAAAAGCCATATATGACAAACCCACAGCCAACATCATACACAATGGGCAAAAACTAAAACATTTCCCCTAATAATAAGAACAAGACAGGGATTCCCACTCTCACCACTCCTGTTCAACACAGTACTGGAAATACTGGCCATTGTAATTAGACAAAAAGAAGAAATAAAGGACATTTAAATTGGAAAAGAAGTAAAACTGTCCTTATTCACAGATGACATGATACTGTACATAGAAAATCCTAAAGACTCCATCAAAAAATTATTAGACTTAATAAATGAATTCAGCAATGTATCTGGATAAAAAATTAATGCCAAGAAATCTATGGCATTTATATACACCAATAATGAACTTACAGAAAGAGAGACTAAAAAAGCAATCCCATTTACCATCGCACCAAAAATTAAGATAACTAGGAATAAACTTAACTAAGAAGTTAAAGACCTATACGTGGAAAAACTACAGTACACTGATAAAAAGAGATAGAGTAAGACATAAACAGATGGAAGAACATACCATGTTCATGGATTGGTAGAATCAACATCATTAATATGTCCATACTACCCAAAGCAAACTATAGATTCAATGCACTCCCCATTAAAATACCAACATCATATTTCACAGATCTAGAAAGAACTTTCCAAAAATTCATCTGGAATAATAATAATAATAAACCCGAATAGCTGCAGCAATCCTGAGAAAGAAGAACAAAGTAGGTGAGAACTCAATACCAGATATCAAACTGTATTACCAAGCCACTGTTCTTAAAACAGCCTGGTACTGGCACAAGAAAAGACATATAGACAAATGGAATATAATAGAGAATGCAGAAAATCGACCCAAACCACTATGCTCAGTTAATATTTGACAAAGGAGACATAACATAAAATGGAGTCAAGACAGTCTAATAAATGGTGTTGGGAAAATGAAACTAGACTACAACTTATACCATACACAAAAATAAACTCAAAATGGATAAAAGACTTAAAAATAAGATTTGATACCATAAAAATACTAGAGGAATCCACAGGCAGCAAAATATCAGGTATATGACAAAGCAATTTCTTCACCGATACAGCTCCTAGGGCTATGGGTACTAAAGAGAAAATAAACAAATGGGACTACATCAAAATTAAAAGCTTTTGCACAGCAAAATAAACCATCAACAAAACAATAAGAAAGCCTACTGCATGGGAGATCATATTTGCCATTGTTATCCCTACTAGATTTTATTGGTTCAGTTAGATAAGCCTTGGAGGGAGATGTCTTGGAATTTATCTCCAAAATCTTGATGCTTCACTGGAGTAAGACAGATGAAGAATGCAGTATTACTGTAATTGAATTGTACTTACAAAGTTTCTGTAAATTGACCTAGAAACCAATTATCTGAAGTTGCTTCCAACCAAGTTATTTTATTACATTTTAAAAAATTATAGCTCCCAAACTACCTTAAATAATCTTTTGTATGGATTATTATTTGTTATATATTTATTGTAAAATATAAGGTCCATGAGAACAGAAACCTCATCTGCCTTATTCACTTCATGTGTCCCCAGTCCTTAGAAAATTGCTGGGCACAAAGTAGAAGCTAATATATAACTGCTGAAATAATAAATGATAAAAATTAGCTCTTCAGTGACTCCAAGATTTTCAAGTTCTAACCACATGACTTATTCCAAATAAACATTTATTCCATGCCTCATACAACCTTACCAAGCATGGTGTGTGAGATGGGGAAGGTGATGGTGGGCTGTCCTGTCATCCTCCAGCGGCTACAGAGATAGGAGAGGTCTGTTCTAAGCATTTCCACTATCATATTGTTATCCAGAGCCAAGTAGAACTGTTGCTGGTCTATAAACTGAGAAAAATAAAAATAACAGCTCAGAATAATTCACTCTCATAACTATCAAATAAAGCAATTTTAAAGCTATCTCATATTCAAGAGGGCATATACAATATCATAAAGGCAACAATACCTCCAAATAAAATTCTTAATTCTTCTGGTGGTCCAATGACACATATGATAATTTTTACATTTTACAATGTGTTATAATTTACAAAGTGTTTTAAAATATACAATTATATTTGTGTAACAACTTAATAAGGGTCTTTCTTCTTTTAATAGATAAAAATAAGGCCAAAGAAACATTAAGTAGATTAGTAGTTATATAGCCAGCAAATGGCAAGATAAAAAATAAAACCTATAGTCCAATATTTTTGTCTATATCTCAGCTGAACTAATTCAGATGTTGGATGACAAATGGAGAGTTTAAGCTTTCTTTCCAGAAAATGGCTTTTCCTCCTCATACACAAATAATTGGGCTTACTATTATAATGTGGCTAATAAAAATCAGGGAAACAATCATGGCTAAAACAGTATTGACATTTTTGTTTAGAAGAGGATATCAAAGATCTCCAGGCTTTTTAAGAGGCCTCTTCCCACTCCCCACTCCTCCCCACAAAAAGAGGACATAATTTAGTAGCTGAATAAAAATACTACATTTTTAAAATAAAGGATAAATACAAATAAAAAATAAGAAGTATTTTTTAAAATATTCAAACATCTGTAAAATCTCTAGTCACTACTTCTGCAAATACGCAGGATCCATAATCACTGGGCATAACTCTGCTAGAAATTCAATTCCGTCCAACTCAACAAATATTTACTGAGCAACTTAATATGTACAAGGCCTATGGAACTCTGACACTTGTTCAAACTCCAGTAAATACTTTATTTCTGTAATGACTCTTTCCTGTTTCCATTTATCTCTATGCATGGAAAAGCTCATTCCACACACCTGTGGAGTGAAGGTAAAGATCGTTTTCCGAATGTCGTAGAGTTTTGATGTTCCAAGGACTCCCATATGTCTATAGGGTCGGCCACTGAGTTTCATTCTACCGTTACACCCTGAGGTAGAAATGAGAAAAGGTCAAGATATTTATAGTGCACAAACCCAATCAGCAAACTTTTTTCATATTAGTTAACACGTTCTGATTGAACAAACTAAGTTCTGATTGAACAAACTAAGTTCTGTGTCTCAAAGTTAGAGTTCAGGTCATATGCAGGATCATACTAAGCACTATAGGGCTCTTAATAAACTTTATGCTGTTCTAAAGAATCCACATCATCATCTACACATGAGAGACAAGAATGCACATAAAATTAAAAATCTATGAATAGAATTCTATTATCAAATGTCATAAATTAAATTTATTTAAAGCCCATAAAAAGTACAAAAGATTACCAGTTATCAAACTTTTTAATGTAAACTATGTCTCAACAAAGCTGAACAAAAACTCCATCAACTTAAAGATGGAAAGCTAGTCTGATACTTCTATGTATCTGGATCTATTTTTACTCATCAGTTTATATTGTTCATTATATTCTCCATATGAGTGAGATCATGTGTTATATATCTTTCTTTGACAAACCGCAGAGGAAAGGCAAGGGAAGTTGGGCGGGTGGGAAGAGATCAACCAATGAACTTGTATACATATATTCATAACATTGGACACAGACAATAGGGGGATGAAGGCCTGGGATGGGGGCAAGGGGCAGGCTGGGAGAGTCAATGGAGGGAAAAGGAGACATATGTGATAATTTCAACAATAAAGGTTTTAAAAATAAATAAATATGGCATACTAAACTGAGAAACAGAAATAGAATATATCTTGATCTCCTTCAATGGCATAGTACTGAAAATTAGCAGCTAAGGGTGAGAGAGAAAATGGCGACCAATGGCAGCCAGGTCATGGACCTCCTCCTAGGGCCAGGCCAGAAAAGCAACTAAATCAGAGAACATCCACCCTAAATTAACAAATTAGACACAGCCGGGGAGACAATTTTCAATAAGGAAGGGCAGAGGATGACTAGAGAATGCTGCTTTCTAGCCATAACCCTGTGGAACAACCACCATGCTCTGGCAGTGAGTGGCATAGTACCTCCCAGCAGGCTTCAGCTCCCCATTGATATCACTGGATAAATTCTCAAAGAAAATCAGCAAAGAATCAGGAATCCTAAATGACTCACTAGATGAGATGGACTTAATTGATATCTTAAAAACATTTCACCCCAAATCTACAGAATAAGCATTCTTCTCAAGTGCACATGGGACGTTTTCAAAGATACACCACATATTGGGACACATGCCAAGTCTCTTCAAATTCAGGAAGACTGAAATCATATCAAGCATCTTCTCAGATTCTAATAGCATATTGTAAATAAACTACAATAAAATAGTAAAAAATAATTCAAGCACTTTGGAAGTTAACTAGCATGTTATTAAACAATGATTGGGTTACCAAAGAGATCAAAGAACAACATCCTGGATTAAATGATTTTTATCTCTCAATTGTATTATGCTATGTATCACATTTATTGATTTGCAGATATTGTACCATTCTTGCATCCCTATAATAAATCTCACTTGGTCATGGTATATGATCTTTCTAATATAATGCTGGATTCTATTTGCTAGAATTTTGTGTTGTCTTTATCTGGTTTTGCTTTTTGGGTAATGCTGATTTCATAGAATGAGCTTGGAAGTGTTCCTTCCTCTTGAATTTTTTGGAATAGTCTAAGGAGGATAGGTTTTAGTTCTTCCTTGAATATTTGTTAAAACTCCCCTGTGAAGCCATCTGGCCCAGGGCTTTTGTTTGCTGGAAGTTTTTTGATGACTGCTTCAATTTCCTCCATAGTTATGGGCCTACTCAGATTTTTAAATTCTTCCTGCTTACATTTTAAAAGGTTGTATTTTTCTTGAAATATGTGCATTTCTTTTAGGTTGACCAGTTTGTTGGAATAGAGTTGCTTATCGTATATTTGGGTCCTCTATTTTTGCTTCTTGGTGAACCTTTTTAGAAGTTCATCAATCTTGTCTATCCTTTCAAAACACCAGCTCTGGATTTCTTTAATCTTTTGTATTGTTGTTTTTGGTCTCTATGTCATTTATTTCTGCTCTAATCCTTATTATTTTCTTCCTTCTGCTCACTATGGGCTTTTCATGTTGCTCTATTTCTAATTTTTTAAGTTGTAGAGTTAGATAGTGTATTACGTTTCTCTTGTTTTATTTTTTTGAGTTAGGCCTGTAATGCTATGAACTTCCCTCTCAGGACTGCTTTCACTGTGTCCCATAGATTTGGGTTGTTGTGTTTTCATTGTCATTTGTTTCCAGGATGTTTTTTATTTCTTCTTTGATCTCTTTGGTAACCCAATAATTTTTTAGTAACATGCTATTTAGCCTCCAAGTGTTTGATTTCTAATATGCCATTGTGCTTTGCAAATGTCCCATGTTCACTTTAGAAGAATGTATTTTCTGTAGCTTTGGGGTGAAATGTTCTGAAGATGTCGATTAGTTCAATCTGATCTAGTGAGTTGTTTAGGATTGCTATTTCTTTGTTGATTTTTATTTTTATTTTGTCTAGAGAATTTATCCAGTGATGTCAATGGGTATTAAAGTCCTTCAGTAAGATTGTATTGCTATCAACCTCTCCCTTGATATCTTCCAGAAGTTTTTTTTTTTAATGTATATGGGTGCTCCTGCATTGGGTGCATATATGTTTATGAGAGATATATCCTCTTTTTGTATTGATCCCTTTAGTATTATGAAGTGGCCTTCCTTCTCTCTTGTTATGGCCTTTACTCTGAGATCTATTTTGTCAGATATAAGTATTGCAACACAGCTTTTTTTTTTTCATTTCCATTTGCCTGTAAAATATTTTTCCATCCTTTCACTTTCAGTCCATGTGAGTCCCTTGTTCTGAGTTGGGTCTCCTATAGACAGCATATATATGGATCATGTTTTCTTTCTTTCCATTCTGTAACTCTATTTCTTTAGATTGGTACATTTAGTCCATTTACATTTAAAGTTATTATTAATAGGTACTTGTTTGTAGCAATTTTTATTGTTCATCCCTGTGTTCTTTCTTCCATTTCTACTTGTTATTTTTATTTAAATTCTTTATTGTTTAAAGTATTACATAAGTCTCCCCCATCCAGTTACAATTCTCCAGCTGCCCCCCAGCAAATGTCCTCACTGCCACCCCCTGTCCATGTCCATTGGTTATATCCACATGCCTGCATACAAGACCTTTGGTTGATCTCTTATCGCCTCAGCCCCCACATTCCCTCATAGATGGTACAGTCTGTTCAATGCTACAATGATTCTGGTTCTATTTTTGTCTGTCAGTTTATTTTGTTCAATATATTCCAGAAATGAGTGAGATCATGTGATATTTATCTTTCTCCAACTGGCTTATGTTGCTTAGCATAATGCCTTCCAGTTCCATCCATGCTGTTGCAAATGGTAAGAATTTCTTCTTTTTTATAGCACCACAGTATTCTATTGGTATATATTCCTAGAAGAGGTATTACTGGGTCAAGTGGCAGTTCTATTTTTAAATTTTTGAGGAAATTCCATTCTGTTTTCCACAGTGGCATTTTGATTGGAGCATTTCATCCATTTACGTTCAATTTATTATTGATACGTACTTTCTGTAGCCATTTCTATTCTTTATGCCTGTGTTCCTCCCTCCCTTCCTATTTCTGTTTTTACAGAATTTCTTTAGCATATCTTGCATTGCTGGCTTAGTGGTGATAAACACCCTTAGCCTTTTTTTTCTGTGAAGCTCCTGATTTTGCCTTCAATTTTTATTGGTAGCCTCATTGGATACAGTATTCTTGGATTTGGTCCTTTGCTTTGCATAACTTTGTATACTTCATTCTATTCCCTTCTAGCCTGTGTGTTTTTGTTGATAAATCATTTGATAATCTGATGGAGGATCCTTTGTAGGCAACTCTCTGTCTCTTTCAGCCTTTCAGATTTTCTTTGTTGTTAACATTTGCCATTGTAATTATGATGTGTCTTGGTGTGGGTCTTTTTGGGTTCATCTTGCTTGTGACTCTATACTGTGTGACTTTTTTCTTTCCCATATCAGGGAAGTTTTCTATCATTATTTCTTCAAATAGGCTCTCTAATCCTTTCTGCTCTTCTTGTCCTTCTGGTACCCCTATTATACATATGTTACTTCATTTCATGTTGTCCCAAAGCTACCTTAGGTTCTCCCCCTGCTTTTAATTTTTTTTTCTCCAGTTACTTTTCAGATTGGGCTTGTTTTGCTATCTTACCTTCTAACTCACTAATTTAGTCCTACACTTTTTCCCTTGCATTTTTTTTTATTGTAGCTGTATTACTTTGACTTTCTCCCTGATTTTTGCATAAGTTGTTGATTTTCCCATCCATCACTTCATGAACTGTATGAACATTACTCTGAATTTTTTTCTGATATATTGCATGCCTCTGGTTCATTTAGTTCTTTTTTTGTGTGTGTGTGTGGGGGGGGTGTGCTCCTTTTTTTCTTTCCTTTGGGGATTGGTTCTTTGTCTCCCCATTCTCACTATCACCAGAAGGTTCAAGTTTTGAGTTGTATGGGCCTGAGCCATGTGCAGCAGGAGTGTCATGCCACCTGAGCATCACTGAGGAGCTCAGACACTGAGACATGTGTCATCCATGGTTCAGCGGGGGCCAAGATCGCTGAGGATCAGAGTCCCCATGTGCCTGTGCCAAGAATCCTAGTCATGGCCACTCAGTGTGGCCTTGAGCATGTGCTGAGAACCAGGGTCCCCATGCACACACAAAGAATCAGAGTCACTGGTGCTCAGTGAAGCTTTGTGCACACACCCAGAATCAGGATCCCCACACACATGTGCTGAGAAACAGAGTCCCCACATGCATTCACCAAAAATCAAAGTCCCCTAGCACATGCCGGGAATCAGTCCCTGTGCGCATGCACTGAGAATCGGAGACTCTGATGCTCAGTGAGGCCTCAGGCGCACTTAGAGAATCAGGGTTCCTGTGCATGTGTGAAGAGAAACATGAATCTCAGTATGCGTGTGCTGAGAATCAAAGTCACTGGTGCTCAGTGTGGCCTTGTGTGTGTGCCTAGAATCAGTCTGCACATGTACTGCAATAATCAGAGTCCCTGTGTGCATGTGACAAGAAACAGAGTCCGCGTTTGTGCACACTGAGAACCAAAGTTACTGGTGTTCAGTGCACCCACATGTGTTCTGAGAATCTGTCTGCATGCACACATGCAGATAATAAGAGTCCCTGGCCTGCTATTGGGGCCAGGTTGCAGAGCTGCCCTGTGTCAGTGGGAGGCCCACTCGTACACCATGGGTTGAGTAGACCCAATGCCATTGCTGTGTTCTAGGAGAAACAGAGTCCTGTGTGTGCGAGCTGGAAGTCAAATTTACTGGCACTCAGTGTGGC
The DNA here is from genome assembly GCA_011751065.1 of Lasiurus cinereus. NCBI lineage: Eukaryota > Metazoa > Chordata > Mammalia > Chiroptera > Vespertilionidae > Lasiurus > Lasiurus cinereus. The sequence goes on along the minus strand of JAAGEH010000477.1, from coordinate 1,102,794 downwards.
CTCCCATGTGAGCCAAGAATCATAGTCCCTGGCTTGCTAGGGGGGCTGGGCTACACAACCATCCTATATCCATGGGAGTCCCGCTTGTGCTGCAGGTCGTGCAAGCCCTGTGCCGCTGCAGCTGACCATCTGGGATGGGAGTATGACCTGTGACTCATAGAAATCTGCAGCTGGAATGTCTAGCGTCTCGGTGTTCCTCGGTCTGTAGCTGTGGTAGCAGGTCTTTGTCCAGAGTGGCTGTATGGTCCCAGTTTGCCTCCAAGGCCAGTCTGGGTAGTGGAGATGCTAGAATCCTAGTCACAGTAGTTCTGCCCTTCAAGATGGCATGGTTTCTGTGCCAGTTCCCGGCTTCCCAGAAGTGTTTGCAGTGGCAGTGGGTTTTGCAGTCTAAGACTGCCTGGTGTACCAACCCCCAAAATCCTGCAGGAGCTAACTGTCCCTAACTCACACACACACACACTCTCCTTTCCCTGCTGTCTTGTCAGTTACCATCTTTAGTAGGTTTATTTTTAATGGTGGTTTGGGTGTAGTAATTCTGATCAAGCTTATGTGTATTATAGAATTCAGAAAAGGAGTAAATACGTTGATTTTGTTAGGAGCCAAACTTCTTGCAGTGAGAGAAATGAGCTATAAATATCAAATGATGAAAGGAAAGACAGTAATGATATGAAATGACTATTTTTCCTAGTCTGTCAATTGAAGGACAAGAGTAATAACACCTCATTGACAATGAACTCATCTTCCAGATTTCAGGTTCTAATATTGGTCCTCACTAAAAAGTATCAGGGGTCCTTAGCAAAATGGCTGTGTCCAGAGCTCGGCCTGGGAGAGTAAGCCTGGATCATCTTATGCTAGAAGAATATGCTCAAAAGTGATAGGCATGGAAGCTGGCTTGAAGAAGCTCCCATTGACCATGTTTGGGACAATCTGATCATCAAAATAGGTAATGATAGTAATGATTTATAACACATTGAATAAAATCACAATTCATGGATCCATATTGCCAGAAGTAAATAAGGAAGAAGGAAAGACTCATACAGAAAAAAATGTTAAGTAATAAATGCAGAAGGAATGATAGAATTTTAAAAACTCTATCTGGCAATCATAATAATCTGACTCAGGCAAGAGACATCAGTTACTATAAGGAACAAAATATTCACATAATTTAAAGTAATCTCCATACAGGTTATTTATTATAAAGAGTTAAATAGTAAATTTACAGTAGAGAAACATGGTGGACATTTCCAGGGTTGGTGATCAAAGTTAACATCACCAATATGGGAACAAGTCACAATTGACTACCACCCAGTAGGATCAAAGAGAACACAGTGTCACTCCTGGAGTATTCCTGCTACCTTGCATATCTTGAATCCAATAAAATATTAGATAAACTCCAATCGAGGGACATCCTACAAAGTAACTGGCCCCATATCTCCAAAGTGTCAGAATTGAGAGAACAAATAAAAATGAAGACTGATCCAGATGAAGGAAGGTTAAAGAGACATGACAATTGAAATGCAACAGGTGATCTTGGAGTGGATTTGGAACCTGACAAATTCTTTCTACAGAAGACAAGTAGGACAATGGATGAAATCTGAATAAAGTCTGTATTGGATAACAGTATTCTATCAATGTTAATTTCCTGACGTTGACACATTTGCATTGTGATTATACACGAGAATGTCTGATTAAAAATAGGGTTAGATTTAAGGATAGGGTCAGGGTTTAGAAAACTAGCCATGTCATACATTAGGATCAGCTGCATTGCGTAATGACCCCCTGACCTGGTGTTGGCCAATGAATCAATGGAGACAACAACCCTGAAAGGACACACCTGGAAAACACCTGAATATTCTATTGAGATCTTCCCCAGGGAACTCCCCTTAAATCTCCACCCTAAAATCCCTTAGAACTTAGGACTCACAGTGCTTCCCTCTTGGGAGAATGGCTATAATTTTCCCTTCTCTTTCACCCTCTACCTCCCACCACAGGCACATTACCATTTGCTTCCTCACTCCCAAGCCCCAAGGGCCCTTCCATTACCTCTATAACTTGTTTCCTAAACCCAATTATTTTTTCTCTTTTTTATTTTTATTTATTTTTATTTTTTACTTTATTGTTTAAGGCATTACAAATAGTAGTACATATGTCTTTTTTTCCCCATTGACCTCCCCCAGCCTTCCATATCCCTTGGCACTTACCCTCAGCCCCCTTCCCCAGTGTCTTGCATCTATTTGTTGTGCTTATATGCATGCACACAAGTCCTTCGGTTGATTTCTTAACCTTCCCTCAACACCCATTATGCTCAATTAATATTAATTGAGCATAATGCCTTGTGTTGATTTCTGAGTTCTCTGAATGTTCCACGGGTCTATATGTCTGTTATTGTGCCAGTACCAGAGAGTTTTGAGAACAGTGGCTTTGTAATATAGCTTGATATCTGGTATTGTGATCCCTCCAACATTGTTCTTCTTTCTGAAGATTGCTGCAGTTATTTGGGGTCTTTTTTTTTTTATTCAAGATGAATTTTTGGAGAATTTGTTCTAGGACTTTGAAGTATGCCGTTGATATTTTAATGGGGATTGCAATGAATTTATAGATTGCTTTGAGTAGTATGGACATTTTAATGATGTTGATTCTACTAATTCATGAACACAGTATGTTCTTCCATCTGTTTATTTCTTTCTCTATCTCTTTTTTGAGCCACCTAAAAATTTTTAAGTACAGGTCCTTTATCTCCTTGGTTAAGTTTATTCCTAGGTTTCTTAATTTGGTTGTTGTTGTTACAATAGTAAATGGTATTGCTTTTTAAATTTCTCTTTCTGTGAGTTCATTATCAGTATATAGAAAAGCAATAGACTTCTGGGTGTTAATCTACTACATTGTCATATTCATTTATTAAATCTGGTAGTTTTTTGATGGATTCTTTGGGGTTTTCTATGTACAATATCATATCATCTGTGAATAAGGGGAGTTTTATTTCTTCTTTTCCAATTTGGATGCCTTTAATTTCTTCTTTTTGTCTGATTGCAATGGCTAGTACTTCCAGTACTATGTTGAATAGGAGTGGTGGGAGTGGGCATCCCTGTCTTATTCCTGTTGCTAGGGGAAATGGTTTTAGTTTTTACCTATTGAGTATGATGTTGGCTGTGGGTCTGTCACATATGGCTTTTATTATGTTGAAGTATGACCCTTCTATTCACACCTTGCTGAGAGTTTTTTAACAAGAAAGGGTGTTGGGTTTGTCAAATACTTTTTCTTTATCAATGGATGTATTATATGATTTTTACCTCTCAGTTTCTTTATGTTGTGTGTCATATTTATTGATTTGCGTATATTGTACCATTCTCGCATCCCCAGAATAAATCCCAGTTCGTCATGGTGTATGAACTTTCTAATGTAATGATGGATTCGATTTGCTAGAATTTTGTTGAGGATATTGGCATCTATGTTCATGAGGGATATTGCCCTGGAATTCTCTTTCTTTGTATTGTCTTTATCTGGTTTTGGGATTAGGGTAATGCTGGCTTCATAGAATGAGCTTGGAAGTGCTCCTTCCTCTTGAATTTTTTGGAAAAGTCTGAAGAAGACAGGTTTTATTCCTTTTTTCAATGTTTGATAAACATTGAAACATTGTGAAACTGTGTGGCCCAGGACTTTTGTTTGTTAGACGTTTTTTGAGTACTGCTTCAATTTCCTCTGTAGTTATTAGCCTACTAAGATTTTTTTTTATTCCTCCTGGTTGAGTTTTGGAAGGTCGTATTTTTCTAAGAATGTGTCTATTTATTCTAGGTTAACTAGTTTGTTGGAGTAGAGTTCTTCATAGTATTTTTTTTAATGATTCTTCATATTTCTGTGGGGTCTGTTGTTATTTCACCTCTTTTATTTCTGATTTTGTTTATTTGTGTCCTCTCTCTTTGCTTTTTTGTGAGCCTGGCCAGAGGTTCATCAATCTTGTTTATCTTATCAAAGAACCAGCTCTTGGTTTCATTGATTTTTTTTTTTGCTCTATATCATTTATTTTCACTCTGATCTTTATTATTTCCTTTGTTCTGCTCACACTGGGCTTTTCTTGTTACTTTCTAATTCTTCAAGTTGCAGAGTTATATGGTTTATTACTAGTTTTTCTAGTTTATTCTTTTTTTGAGGTAGGCCTATAATGCTATGAACTTCCCTTTCAGACTGTTTTCACTATGTCCCAAAGAGTTTTGGATTGTTGTGTTTTCATTGTTGTTTGATTCCAGGATTTTTTTTAAATTTCTTCTTTGATTTCTTTGGTAACCCAGTCATTGTTTAATAGTATGCTATTCAACCTCCAAGTGTTTGAATTTTTGTGATTGATTTTACTGGAGTTGATTTCTAATTTTATGCCATTGTGATATGAAAAGATGCTTCATATGATTTCAATCCTCTTTAATTTGGAGAGACTTTGCCTGTGTCCCAATATGTGGTCTATCTTTGAAAATGACCCATGTGCACTTGAGAAGAATATGCATTCTATAGTTTTGGTGTGGAATGTTATAAAGTTGTTGATTATGTCCATCTGATCTAGTGAGTAAGTTAGGATTGATGTTTCTTTGTTAATGTTTTGTCTACAGGATTTATCCAGATAATAATTGAGTATTAAAATATCCTACTATGATTGTGTTGTGGTCAATCTCTCCCCTAATATTTTCCAGAAGTTTTTTTTTTATGTACTTTGGTGCTCCTGCATTGGGTGCATAAATGTTTACCAAGGTTATATCCTCTTGTTGTATTGATCCCCTTTAGAATTATGAAGTGGCCTTTCTTGTCTCTTGTTATGACCTCCACTTTGAGGTCTATTTTGTCAGAAATAATTATTGCTACACCAGCTTATTTTTTTTCATTTCCATTTGCATGATATATATTTTTCCATCCCTTCACTTTCAGTCTGTGTGAGTCCCTTGTTCTGAGCTGGGTCTCCTGTAGACAGATTAGATATGTGTCATGTTTTCTTATCCATTAAGTCAATTGATGTCTTTGATTGAAGCATTCAATCTGTTTATGTTTAATATTATTATTGATAAGTACTTGTTTGTAGCCATTTCTGTATTTATGCCTCTGTTCCTTCCTCCCTTTATATTTCTTATTTTTACAATATTCCCTTCATTTAATTTTATTTATTAGTTAGTTAGTTAGTTTGTTTGTTTGTTTTGCATTGCTGGTTTGGTAGTGATAAACTCCCTTAGACTTTTATTCTCAGTGAAGCTCCTGATTTCCCCATCAATTGTGATTGATAGTCTTGAGGACAGAGTGTTCTTTGGACTCAGTCCTCTGCTTTGTATCACTTTGTATACTTCATTCCATTCCCTTCTAGCTTGAGTGTTTCTGTTGAAAAATCATTTGATAATCTGATGGTGGATCCTTTGTATGTAACTCTGTCTCTCTCTTCTCTCTTGCAGCCTTTAATATTCTCTCTCTGTTGTTAACATTTGCTATTATAATTATGATGCACCTTGGTGTGGGTCTTTTGTGATTCATCTTCATTAGGACTTTATGTACTTGTGTAACTCTTTCCCCCCCCCCTACATCATGGGAGTCTTCTGTCATTATTAATTTAAAAAGATTCCCTAATTCTTGCTGCTCTTCTTGTCCTTCTAGAACCCCAACTATATGTATATTACCTTGTTCTGTATTGTCCTAAAGCTCCCATAGGCTCTCATGCTTTTTAATTTTTTCTCCAGTTGCTGTTCAGATTGAGCTTGTTTCTCTACTTTACCTTCTAAGTCACTAATTAAGTCCTCTACTTCTTCTAGTCTACTGTTGAAACCTTCCATGGTGTTTTCTATTGTAGCTATATCACGTCTGATTTTTTCCTGATTTTTGCATAGGTTGTTGATTTTCTTGTCCATCCCATAAACTTTTCTACCATTACTCTGATTTCTTTTTCTCTCATGTTGCATACTTCTGTTTCACTTATTTCCTTTCTTGGCAATTGCTTTTTCTTTCCTCTGGGGATTGTTTCATTGTCTCCACATTCTGACTATCACCAGAAGGTCAATATGCCGAGTTGAGGGGACCTATGTGCAGTCAAAGCTTCATGCCAACTGATTATCACTGAATATCTCTGACACCAAGATGTGTGCTTTCTGTGGCTCAATGGGAGCCATACTCTCATAGGATTAGATTCACTGGTGCTCATTGTGGCCTGTATGCACACCTAGAATCGGGAACCCTTCCTGTGTTGTGCTGAAAAAGAGACCCTGCTGGTGTGTTCCCAAATTCAGAGCCCTCTAGTGTATGCCAGGAGTCAGAGTCCCCTGTGCCCACACTGAGAACAGAGTATTAGAGTTTCTGTTGCTTGGTGCAGCCTCACACCCAGAATCAGAGTCTCTCTGTGTGCATGCACTGAAATTTGGAGTCACTGTCTTTTTGTGTGTGTGCACTAGGGGTCAGGGATCCAATGTGCATACGATGAGAAACAGAGTCAAGTCTCTGGTGCTCAGTGCTACCTTTTGTGTGGAGGACCCTTCTACTTGGGGGATCAGATAGCACAGTTGCCCTGTAATGGTGGGATGTCCGCTCCTATCCAGTCCTATGCTGTGGGAAACAGACTTCCATGCTCGCCCAGAATCAAAGTCAGGTGCCACAGCCACTCCTCATATCTACGTGCCCGGGCTCAAAGTCAGGTTGCACAGCTTTCATATGTGGGCATGGGTTCTGATTACATGAGTGTGTGCTGTAGGAAACAGAATTTCACTCTCCATGTACTCAGGATCAAAGTCAAGTAGCATAGCTGCCCTGTGTGGCCATGGGATCTGTTCATTCGACTGCCCGCTGTGGGAAACAAATTCCCTGTGTCTGCACACAGGCCTGCTTGCACGGAGCTTGTCTAGCTGTTACTATGCTGCTGCAGCAAGCCTGTGGGGTGGGGATGGGCTCTGTGACTCACAAAAATTTCTGACTGGGAGGTCTGGAAACTTGGTGCCAGTAGGTCTGCAGCTATGGTCGCACGACTTTGTCCCTAGTGGCTGTGTGGTCCCAGTTTGTGTCTGAGACCGGATTGGGTCATGGTGAGGATAGGATACTTGTCTCAAGCAGTTCTGTTCTTCAGATGGCATGGTTTCTGTGCACACTCTGGCTGCCACTGGAGTTGTCCACAGTGGTAGTGGGGTTGCTCCAAATAAGACTGCACCCTCAAAGCCCTGCATGATCTAACTGTCCCTAACTCACACACAAACACCCCACAAATCCACACACTCCTCTATCACTCCCTTATTCTCTCACACACTCTTCCGCCCTACCTTCTTGCAGGTCACCACCTTTTCTCCTAAATCCAATTCTTCTCGGAATTAATTTTTCTACCTTTCTATTAAGGAAATAAATGTTCTCTTATAGTTCACATTTTTTTTAAATTTTCAATTACAGTTGTCATTTAATATTTTTAAAAATGTTCCTCTACCATTGGGAGAATCAACATCATTAAAATATCCATACTACCCAAAGAAACCTATAGATTCAATACACTATCCATTAAAATACCAACGACGTATTTCACAGACCTAGAAAGAACTCTTCCAAGATTCATCTGGAACAAAAAAAGACCGCGAATAGCCACAGCAATCCTGAGAAAGAAGAATAAAGTAGGTGGAATCTCAATACCACATTACAAGCTATATTACAAAGCAACTGTTCTCAAAACAGCCTGGTACTGGCACAAGAACAGACATATAGACCAATGGAATATAATACAGAATCCAGATATCCTCCCAAACCACTATGCTCAATTAATATTTGACAAAGGAGGCATGAACATACAATGGAGCCAAGACAGCCTCTTCCATAAATGGTTTTGAAAAAACTGGACAGATACATGCAAAAAAATGAAACTGGACCACCAACTTACACCAAATACAAAAATAAACTCAAAATGGATACAGGACTAAAACATTAGACAGGAAACCATAAAAATACTAGTAGAATCCACAGGCAGGCACAATCTCAGACATACGCCGAAAGAACTTCTTCACTGATACTGCTCCAAAAGCAATGGAAGCTAAAGAAAAAATAAAGAAATGGGACTACATCAAAATAAAAAGCTTTTGAACAGCAAAAGAAACTATCAACAAAACAACAAAAAAGCCCACTGTATGGGAGAACATATTTGCAAATGTTATCACCGATAAAGGTTTAATCTCCAACATCTACAGCCAACTTATACAACTTAATAAAAGGAAAATAAATGATCCAACAAAAAAATTGGCAACGGACCTAGATAGAACCTTTCCAAAAGACGACAGAAGGAAGGCCAAGAGACACATGAAAACATGTTCAAAGTCGCTAATTATCTGAGAGATGCAAATCAAAACAACAATGCGATACAATCTCACACCTATCAGAATGTCAATCATCAACAAATCAACAAACGACAAGTGTTGGCGAGGAAGTAGAGAAAAACGAACTCTTGTGCACTGTTATTGGGAATGCAGACTGGTGCAGCCACTGTGGAGAACAGTATGGAGTTTCCTTAAAAAACTAAAAATGGATCTCCCATTTGACCCAGCAATCCCACTCTTAGGAATATATACTAAGAAATTACAAACACCAATCAGAAAGGATTTATGTACCCTTATGTGCATAGCAGCACAATTTACAATAGCTACAATTTGGAAACAGCCTAGGTGCCCCTCACAAGATGAGTGGATCAAAAAACTATGCTATATCTGAACGATGGAATTCTATGCTGCCATTAAAAAGAAGGAATTCTTACTATTTGCAGCAACCAGGATGAAACTGGAGAGCCTTATGCTAAGTGAAATAAGCCAGTCAATGAAGGAGAAACACCACATGATCTCACTCATATGTGGATAATAAAGAACATTATAAACTGATGAACAGAAGGATAGATACAGAGGTAGTAGAGCATCAAACAGACTGTCAAATTACAGCAGGGGAGAATCCAAGATGGCGGCATAGGTAAACACCTATACTGCTGCCTCGCACAACAATTACAAAACTACAACTAAAAGACAGAACGGACATCATCCAGAACCACAGGAAAGCTGGCTGAGTGGAAGTTATACAACTGGAGGGAAAGAGAGGGGCTCACGGAGACCCAGAGGAGCTGCAAAAAGCTGAGGTACGGAGACGCGCGTGAGGAGAGAGCGGGTGCCGGAGTACCTGGCTGGCTTTCTCTGGCGGGAGGGAAAGGGAGACTCTCAAAGGCATTGAACCCCTTATCCTATGACACTAAACCCCAGATCCAGCCGAAACTCATACGGGGGAGTTTGGACTGTGAAAAGGGAGAAGTACACGGATATTTAGGGGAGTAGCAAAGGATCGGAGGTCTGGTCGCGCACAGCACCACGCGGAGGGTAGACTGCTGATTGTGCCGCTGGCTTTCGCGACTGGGCGGGAGACAGACCCTCCCAACTGTGCCTATTCTGACTCCACTAAACCCCTATTTCGGGCGAAACCCTGGAGACCTAGGCTCGTGTGGTCCTGGTGCGCAGGGAAGCTGGAAAGGCAGCAGTTAGAGGCACTGCGGGCACGTGCACAAGGACTGCCCCAGCCATTACCCAGTCACGTGAGACTCAGAAGACGTGGAGGGCGGGGCCGACTGGAAGGCAAGGCGGTCCCTTAAGCCCTGAGGCTCCACCCATCCCAAGCTCAACAGAGGCTTCTGCGGCTGAATCCAGCACAGAAGTTTCCCCGGCATAGTGAAAATTCCGAGAAAAGGGAAGAGATTACAAGCAAAAAAAATGGAGAAAAAAAACGACTGGATATAGAGTTCAAAACCACGCTTATAAGGTTTTCAAGAATATGCTAGGAAAGAGGGATAAATTTATCAAGTCCCAAGAGGAGATGAAAAAGGACCAACTAGAGATGCAAAAGATACAACTAAAGATGAAAAAAGACCAACTAGAAATTAAACATACACTGACTGAAATAAAAAATATTATACGGAGTCCTAACAGCAGAGTAGAGAAAGGCAAGGATCAAGTCATAAATTTGAAATATAAAGAAGCAGAAAACATTCAACTGGAAAAGCAAGAAGAAAAAAGAATCCAAAAATGTGAACATAATGGAAGGAGCCTCTGGGACAGCTTCAAGCGTACCAACATCAGAATTGTGGGGGTGCCAGAAGAAGAGAGAGAGCAAGATACTGAAAACCTATTTAAAGAAATGATGACTGAAAACTTCCCACATCTGGTAAAAGAAATAGACTTACAAGTCCAGGAAGCACACAGAACCCCATATAAAAGGAATCCAAAGAGGACCACACCAAGACACATCATAATTAAAATACCAAGAGCAAAAGACAAAGAGAGAATATTAAAAGCAGCAAGAGAAAAACAGTTCATTACCTACAAGGGAGCACCCATACGACTGTCAGCTGATTTCTCAACAGAAACGATGCAGGCCAGACAGGAGTGGCAAGAAATATTCAACGTGATGAATAGCAAGAACCTACAACCAAGAATAATCTATCCAGCAATGTTATCATTCAAAATTGAAGGGCAGATAAAGACCTTCACAGAGAAGAAAAAGCTAAAGGAGTTCATCAACTCCAAACCAGTATTATATGAAATGCTGAAAGGTACTCTTTTAGAAGAGGAAGAAGAAAAAGGTAAAAGACAAAAAATGATGAACAACAAATACACATCTATCAACAAGTGAATCTAAAAATTAAGTGAATTAAAAATTTGATCAACAGAATAAACTGGTGAATATACTAGAATCAGGAGCACAGAAAGGGAGTATACTGATAATTCTCAGGAGGACAAAAATCATAAAGCATCAAACAGACTGTGAAATTACAGCAGAAAGATTAAAGTTAGGTGAGGTAGATAAGTGATCAATCAAAGGACTTGTATGCATGCATATAAGCATAACCAATAATCACAAACACTGGGGGGTCACGGTATGCCTGGGAGGGAGGGAGTAATGTGGAGATATGTATAAAAATTAATAAAAATTAATGTTAAAAAATTACAGCAGGAAGGGGAGAAAAATGGTGGCGGAGTAGACAGAGCTTTGTCGCTGGTCAGAGGGAAAGAGAGCAGCTGAGAGTCGCACTGGGAGTGTTTGTTGGCAAGTTAAGAGTTAGTTATCCTCCAGAAGAAGGTGGGGGACTGCTGGACGGGGCTCTCCTGGCCAGGCAGCCCCACTGCCATGGAAATTTTGTCTGCCAGAGCCACCAGCAGAAAGGCGGAGACCACGCCATCTTGCAGAAGGAGGTGGATGTCTGCGGTGGTCTGAAACCTATGGCTGGGGCACCCACCGAGCAGCGGGGGACCCAGGGACCCAGAACACCGCTCTTCAATTGGCGCAGACACGCAGCGGATTCAGAGATCCACACGACACATGGAAAGGTCAGATTTTGCCTGGGATAAGGTGAGGTCTCCCATCCCGCACAACAGAGACTCGGACACTGTGGAAACTGGGCTGCGGGAAAGCTGCCTCTGGAGAGGTCCAGGTATGTGGGGCAGGGCCTGATCCCTAAGTGTGGAGGCAAACTCTAAGAGCTGTTGACAGAGGGGAGCTCTGGAAAACGACTCGTTTTGATCTGAGACAAAGGGACACCCTGGGGTTATTTCAGTCTCCAGGCTGCAAAATCCCCACAAACTGCTTTTGAGAACCACAGAGTAACAGGATCTGAGCACAGCCTAGAGAGGTCCTGTGCTTAGTCTCAGAGGTCAATTCCAAAACACTGCCACCCAGTGGATGACGCACAAATTGACTCTCGCATAACCACAAAAGAATGAAGAGATTAAAACACAACTCAGCAGTGGAACACAGGGAACTGCAATACCCTCCCACCTGGGAAACAGAAGTGCCAAACAGAACAATAGCGGAAGTGAATGACCATTCTATTTTTTTTCTTTTTCTTTTTTTAAAATATTTTATTTTATTTTATATTTTTTCATTTTTGCATATTTTAATTAAAAACGATTTTTTTCTTTCCTCCTCAATTGATTTTACCTTTTTAATTATTACATTTTTGTTTTGAACTAGGATTAGTACTAATATTATTTTACCATTTTAGAAAAAAACAAGTGTCATTTGGTTTTCCCTTTATTTTACTTTGGGATTAGAGTTCTACATTCTATTTTCATCTTTCCTTTAGCATAATTTTACTCTATCTCAACTCTACCTTTATGGCAACACTTTCCTCCTAACTTTCTCCATTTTATTGTCTTCTTTTCTCTTTCCCTTTTCCAACTTTAGATTCTCTCTATTCTTTCTCTTTACCCGGTTAAAATTTCACCCCACTTATAAATCTAATTTCAAATCCCCTACTCCAAGCCCATACGAACCCCTCTCTTCTTGACTTCACTATCCAAAAAGTTGTTTTTCTCTATTAGCTTTTTTTGCTCTTTGCTTCAACGGTGATTATATAGATTTTTTGTACTTTTTGGGTGAGATTGTTTTAGCTTATTCTACTTGTTTTATTTTGCTTTTTCTTTCCTTTAACTTGATTTGTATTTTACCTCTCTTTTCCCTCACCTCCCTCCATACCAGTTGTTATTTGTAGTTTGTGTTAATCTCCAGGTACTGGTTGCCGACATTTGTTGGGATTAGTGACTGTTCTATTGGCGTTTTCTCCTGACACCTGCATTTCATTCCCCTTTTCTTTCTTATCCTCTTTTTTTGCACTCTAACTTTTTTCTCTTCCTCTTTTCTTCTCCTTCTTCTACTTTTTGTTTCTTTCTTTCTTTATTTATTTATTTATTTATTTATTTATTTATTTATTTATTTTCTCCCTCCCCCAATTTGATTTTGGCATTTCTTTCTTTTTTTTTCCTCATTTTCCTCTTCTTCTTTCTCTATTTACCCCTAATTTGTCTTTCATTGGTGATCACGTTATGTGTGATTATTAACATCCTGAATACATTGCTACTCTGTGCCTTGTGTGCTGTACCTGGTCATGTTGTAGTTTGTGCCTTTCAATCAACATAGGAGAGAGAACTGCATAACCAGACACCCGGAGAAGAAAGACAATGGGCAGAAAAAGAAACAGCCCACATAAGACAGAAAGGCAGGATTCACCAGAAAAGGAAGTAATCAAAATAGAAGCAGAAATAAGCCTGCCAGAAAAAGAGTTCAGAGAAATGATCATAAGGTGGATGAAAAGAATGGAAGACAAAATCGACAATGTAAAACCCAATAGGAAATGAAGAAGACCCAAGAGGAGATGAAGAAGTAGCAAGAAGAAATGCAGAAGAACCTAGAGGAGGTGCAGAATAATCAAGAAGAAATGAAAAATGACATCACTACTATAAATAACTCAATAGAAAACATCAAAAGTAGACTAGAAGAAGCAGAGAACCTCATCAGTGAGCAAGAAGACACGGCAGGAAAAAATTCCCAAGTACAGCAGCTCCTAGAAAAAAAAGTTAAAAAGCAAGAGGAGATGAGAGAATCCAAGATGGTGGCATAGGTAAACACCTACACTGCTGCCTCGCACAACAATTTCAAAACTACAACTAAAAGACAGAACGGACATCATCCAGAACCACAGGAAAGCTGGCCGAGTGGAAGTTCTACAGCTAGAAGGAAAGAGAGGGGCTCACAGAAACCCAGAAGAGCTGCAAAAGCTGAGGTACGGAGACGCGAGCGAGGAGAGAGCGGGTGCCAGAGTGCCTGGGTGGCTTTCTCTAGCAGGAGGGAAACGGAGACTCTCAAAGGCATTGAACCCCTTATCTTACGACACTAAACCCCAGATCCAGCTGAAACTCATACGGGGGGAGTTTGGACTGTGAAAAGGGAGAAGTGCACGGAAATTTAGGGGAGTCGCAGAAGATCAGGTCCACTCTCCCATGCGCACTGTGCTGCGCGGAGGACAGACTGCTGATTGTGCCGCTGGCTTTCGCGACTGGGCGGGAGACAGACCCTCCCAACTGTGCCTATTCTGAGTCCTCTAGGCCCCTGTTTCGGATGAAACACTGGGGACCTAGACTTGTGTGGTCCTGGTGCACAGGGGAGCTGGAAACTCAGCGGTTAGAGGCACTGCGGGCGCGCACACAAGGACCGCTCCAACCATTACCCAGTCACGTGAGACTCAGGGGCCGTGGAGGGTGGGGCCGACTGCAAGGCAAGGCGGTCCCTTAAGACCTGAGACTCCACCCATCCCAAGCACAACAGAGGCTTCTGCGGCTTTGCTTCTGGTATCATAAGGCTGAATCCAACACAGAAGTTTCCCTAGCATAGTGAAAACGCCGAGACAAGGGAAGGGATCACAAACAAAAGAAATGGAGGAGAAAAAAAACGACTGGATATAGAATTCAAAACCACGCTTATAAGATTTTTCAAGAATATGCTAGAAAAGATGGATAAATTTACTGAGACCCAAGAGTAGATGAAAAAGGACCAACTGGAGATGGAAAATGTCCAACTAAAGATGAAAAAGGACCAAATAGAAATTAAACATACACTGACTAGGTTTTTCAAGAATATGCTAGAAAAGATGGATAAATTTACTGAGACCCAAGAGGAGATGAAAAAGGAGCAACTAGAGATGCAAAAGAGCCAACTAGAGATGGAAAAGGTCCTACTAAAGATGATAAAGGACCAAATAGAAATTAAACATACACTGACTGAAATAAAAAATAATACAGAGTCCTAACAGCAGACTAGAGAAAGGCAAGAATCAAGTAAAAAATTTGAAATATAAAGAAGCAGACAACATTCAACTGGAAAAGCAAGAAGAGAAAAAAATCCAAAAATGTGAACATAATGGAAGGAGACTCTGGGACAGCTTTAAGCGTACCAACATCAGAATTGTGGGGGTGCCAGAAGAAGAGAGAGAGCAAGATACTGAAAACCTATTTAAAGAAATGATGACTGAAAACTTCCCACATCTGGTAAAAGAAATAGACTTACAAGTCCAAGAAGCACACAGAACCCCATATAAAAGGAATCCAAAGAGGACCACACCAAGACACATCATAATTAAAATACCAAGAGCAAAAGACAAAGAGAGAATATTAAAAGCAGCAAGAGAAAAACAGTTTATTACCTACAAGGGAGCACCCATACGACTGTCAGCTGATTTCTCAACAGAAACGATGCAGGCCAGATGGGAGTGGCAAGAAATATTAAACGTGATGAATAGCAAGAACCTACAACCAAGAATAATCTATCCAGCAAAGCTAACATTCAGAATTGAAGGGCAGATAAAGAGCTTCACAGATAAGAAAAAGCTAAAGTAGTTCATCAACTCCAAACCAGAATTATATGAAATGCTGAAAGGTACTCTTTTAGAAGAGGAAGAAGAAAAAGGTAAAAGCCAAAAAATTATGAACAGCAAATACATATCTATCAACAAGTGAATCTAAAAATTAAGTGAATTAAAAATTTGATCAACAGAATAAACTGGTGAATATAATAGAATCAGGAGCACAGAAAGGGAGTGGACTGATAATTCTCAGTGGGGAAGGGGTGAGGGGTGTACAGGGAGAGACTGGACAAAAATCATACACCTATGGATGAGATCAATCGGAGGGAGCTAAAGGCAGAGGGAGGGGTGGGAGCTGGGTGGAGGGATGCTATGGAGGGGAAAAAAGAGAAACAAATGTAATAATCTGAATAATAAAGATTTAATTAAAAAAAAAGAAAGATATAGCCAATAAAATGGGTGTATTTGATGTTTAAAAATTTGCAAAGCAAGAAAATTAATATCTAAAAACGTTATAGGACATACATTATAAACCTCATGGATAAAAGCTTACCATAAAATATACTAAAATTGACAAATATATATGAAAATGTGTAGTTCCTGCTAGATATGCAAATAATATGAGACACAATTTCAAAAAAGTTAAACAAAACTGAAAAAATATATACTGTCACTGGGAATTTAAAAAATAAATGAAAATAACAGGTATATTAAAATTATTAATCTTACAAAAATGATTTAAAAACAATGTTGCATGGGTAGTAAAATTTTGAAAGGTATATTTAATATTTATTGATATCATTAAAAATGGGTTGTTCTTTTTGAAGTATAATCTAGCAACAGGTAAAATGAGCTACAAAATGGAACTTTTATCTAGAATTTCCTTCCTGAGAATATACTCTAAGGAAACAGGTGTACATGTATGAAGGCCTGAAGGATAAAAATTTTGGAAACAGTTCAGGTACCCAATAATAGGGGAACAATTACCTTAATTTATGCACTAATATATAGTTCTTTCAAATGGTAAGATATTTACATGAAAAATGAGAAAAAGAACACAAGTTACTATGTATACACTAAATATAATCATTAAAGTGTACAATATCTATGTGCACTAACAGATTAAAAAACAATTAGCACTATATAAAAATCTGAGTTTCTAAATTTATAAAGTTCTTAAGTTCTCAAAGTTGATTAACTTCATAACATAAAAAAAAATAAAGACATTATAGAACTGAAATATATGAAATAATGAGTGAGGTGAAGCAGAGAATCCAATTTACATAACACATAAATGAACACATCTGATGGAAAAATAACTTTTCTTGGTGGAATTATAGTTTCATTCAATACATGCTTAAAGCAATTTTCTTGTCAATTGATGCAATAATAGAATTTTGAAGAGTCACTCATTTGATAACTCATCAAATCAGGCCTTTCTTGACTTTCCCAGGGAAATCTATCCTTTTTCTCCTGAATTTTGTATATAACACCATTGTTACAGCATTAATAAAATTGTATTATAATTATTTGATTATATGCCTATGCCTCTTACAGCATCTAACCCTGTGCTTGGTACATAATAAGAGTAATAGATCCTTTTGAAAGAATGAATGAAGTGAATGAAGTACTATATTTGAAAAATAAATGTAATTTGCTACTTGAGGCCCTGAAATATTTGATCATTAAACTCAAGACCCATCAGTTCTTATTTCTTTTGATTAGAAAATAATAACTTAGTAAGACGCCCTAAAACTGAGTGTAGACTTTGAAAACATAATCAGTAAGGAGTTTGTTTCTGTTTGTTGGAGGGATCTAATGAGATGCAGGTAGATTCTAAGAATAATGGCCCAGAAATTGAAAGCTACCTATGTTCTAATAAGATTATTGTGAGCTTAGAAGAATAAATGTGAAAATCAAAGGGTAAAATTAGCCTCTCCACTTCTGTGAGAGAATCAGAGAGAATCAGGTCAAAGGTACCAACAGGATTTGCATGAACCCCAAACTATAGAGACTTTTCTGAGGGGCAAAGAAGGTGACTACAATATCAACTAATGCTCAGGGAGTAAGAATTAGTCTACATAGAGAATTATCTTCCTTGTGTCAAGTGTAGGTGTTTACCCATGCCATCATCTTGGATTCTCTCCAATACTCTGATCTTTTGATCTTTCCAAAATCTTAGCAAAAGGTTGACCATTTTTCTAGAGCATGCTTTCCTGACAGAAATCTAGTTGTATCATCTTTTCCAATGTAGATAGGCTTAGAATGTTATGAAGTCCTGGTTTTAATTTTTTCCTTTATTGTTCTTCCCTCAATTTATCTCTTTCCTCTTGCATCTACACTAATAAAAGAGAAATATGCAAACTGACTGTCACTTCATGACACCCCCAGCCAATCAGGAGTATGCAAATTAACAGGACAAAGATGGCAGTGGCCCTGCCGCCGAGCTGCTCCAGGCATCTGGGAAGCACTGTTGCAGGTGCGGAGTGGCTGGGCAGGGTAGGACACCTGCTATGAGTGGGAAGGTTTGGGGGGGGGTGGAGGGAGCTACAGAAGCAGTGTTCTGGCTGGAGCAAAGACTGAAGTCTCTGGCTAAGCGAAGATAGAAGGCGGTGGCTAGAGCGAAGGCCTGGGTCCCGGGTGCCAGAGGAAAACTGATACCAGCAGCCAAGAGAAGGAAGGCCTATTGCATGAATCTTCATGCAATGAGCTTCTAGTTATACCATAAACAGCAAGAAAAAATAAGGCCATGATTTCAACACTTTGCTTGAAAATCAACTCAGTTTAATACACAAATTCATCATTTATAGCTCTGTTTTTCACAAAACCATAGGACATAGTTCAGCTAATATTCCTGTAACTATAAAACAAAGATCCTTTTAAGTTTCCAATAACATGTTCCTCACTTCCTTCTGAGCCCTTACCATCAATGCCTTTATAACAGTTTGTTAAAGTCAATCTAGACTTTTTCTGTCAAGTGACCCAAAATTCTTCCTGCCTCTACCCATTACCTGATTCCAAAGCCACTTCTACACTTTGATATTTATTACAGCATCACCACACTTCTCAATACCAAAATCTGTATCACTTTCCTATTTCTGTTGTAATAAATTACCACAAACTTAGAGGCTTAAAACAACATATATTTATTCTCTTACAGTTCTGAATAAAGGTCAAATGAATTTACAGGACTAAAATAAAATCAAGATGTCAGCAGGACTCGTTTCTCCTGAAAGCTCCAGAGCAGAATCTTTTCCTTGCCAATTCCAACCTCAAGAGGCTATGGGGAATCCTTGGAAATCTTTGGCTCAAAGTTACATCACTTTGATCTCATTTTCGTTTTCTCATCCCCCTCTGCCTTCCTTTTATAAGAACACTTGTGATTACAATTAAGGTCCACCTGGATAATACAGGATAATACTCTTCATCTCAATCCCCTTAATTTAATGATACCTGCAAGTCTCTTTTGCCATATAAGGTAATCTTCACTGGTTCCAGGAACTAGGAGGGCCATTATTCAGCCTTCTACAAGGGTAGTTTAAAAATTCTTCATATCCTTTTTTAGTTAACAGTGTAGTAAACTCGTTTAATGTGAAATTTTTAATAAGTTCTATAGACTTGTAATTTACAGTAATTTTTAATGTGTCTATCACTAAATTTAATATAATAATCGAATAGAAAAATAAGTACTAATTAAAAATAAGTATTATATTAAGAAATAAAATTTTTTCAACAGCATGGATGGACATGGAGAGCATTATGCCAAGCAAAATAAGCCAATGAGAAAAAGATAAATATCACATGATCTCACTCATTTGTGGAATACAATGAACATTATAAACTGATTAACAAAAATAGATACAGAGACAAAGAAGCATCAAACAGACTGTCAAACTTCAGTGGGAAGGCAGGGGAGGGGATAAGAGATTAATCAAAGGACTTGCATGCATGCATATAAGCATAACTAATGGACACAGACACTAGGGGGGGGAGGGCATATTTTTTTGGGGGGTGGATCTGGCCGGGGCGAGGGGAGATCTATGGAGAAAAAGAAGACATATGCAATACTATATGAGATACTTTAAACAATAAAATAAAATAAAATAAAAATAAATATACTTTGCAAAAACAAGAAATAGAATTTTTTAAATATTATCAACCAATTCATTACATGACAAAGTATAAAAGACCTAAACACAAGTTATTTGGCTACTACTCTATGTAAAATTAGCATGTATTCAAAACAGAAATATAGGTCCCAAGAAAGGAGAGAACATGTTAGTTAAGCACACACTTGGAATAAAGATACAATATTGCCTCATAACAGTCACACCATATGTACCAAAGAGTTCAGAAAACACAGCTAAAATGATCAAGCCTGCTCAGTATCTATAGGGTTAGAAACTTAAATTTCAGAAACTCAAAATCCTTTCTAAGATCCAGTTTAATAAATCAATATGAGATAAAGATAAAAATAAAAATGAAAGAATCCCTGGCTTGTGTGAAATACTGCTCTAATTCTAACAAACTGTTCAATCTCCTTACCTAGGCTGGAATAAATGTGGCTGAGAATACGAGCCGGTTGTACTCTGAAGGGGTACACCTCAGCAATGGTCTCCACATCAATTCCCTTGTCCTTTAAAATTGCCTTAATTTCTTCTGTCTCAGCTAGAATGGAAACTGTAAGAAAGAAAGATGAGATCAATAGAAATTTTATTTCAGTAAGAATTTAAAATCTCTCAAGCCACATAATTTTTTGGAAGGGAAGAGAAAGGAAAATAGAGGAAATTAGTAATTATTGGGGAACCTTCATGAAACAATTATCATGTTAGGTACATAATGATTATTATCTAAATGGCAAAGGAAAAAATATTTCTTGACCAGAGTATCATATTCTGGTTTTTGGTCAAGTATTTATGTGTTCCGAGAGAATGCCACACCCTCTTTATATCTGGGGTTCCATGTTTAAATAGGAAAAATTCTAACATGTGGTGTGTTATAGCTTTGGTGAAAGTTAATTCCCCAATACTCTCTCATATTCATATCCTTAAGACTAGGGCTAGGATTACAAGTGTAATAAAGAAGACACTAATAAGAATACACTAATAAGAATTGCTCTATAGCTAGAGAATGGTAGAAGGCAAGGTAAACTGAAAATAAAGAATTGAGGTATGACAGTTGAAATTGTGTGTGGTTATTATTATTATTTTATTTTATTTTTTGCAGAGCTGTGGGGGGAAGTAGGGATAAATACTTTTCTACACTCAGATCCTGCCAAGCCTGGACAGCTCCATTTTGTTCCTCTTACAGTCATGCCTCTGATGTAGTCATTGTACTTACAAAGGAGGAGACTAGACCAGCTCCCTGGCTCTTCTGTTTACTCTCCCTCTATGAGACAGATATTTAACGCTAAGTACCAGGAACAAATATGCACCCGATTCCTGTTCCACTATATGTGTTGAATTGGGATAATAGGAAAATGAAAGTACCACTTGGTTCATTCCAGCTTACCAGTATTCTTTATGTTGAGTTTTTGTTTTAGCAAAAGCCTAGTTAACAGAGTAATACTTGGCTTTCCTTTGCCATTATATTTTGTGTATTTTTCAAGTCTGGGAACATTATGGTGTTGTGTTGCTGTGGTCTGAGTCAGGATATGCAGAATATGGATATTACAGAGGTCCCTGGATATAACATCATCTTGATTACTTATTTTTTAAATTTTTATTGAATTTATTGGAAACATGAAGAGAACAAAGATTCTCCAGGGAACATATACAGAGGAAGAATGATAATAGGCTGAGAAAAATCCAGGGGAGCACATGTGGTCACACATTGTTTCATTAATAAACATTTACGATGCACATAAATGGATGAGGTACTATACATGGCACTAGGGATCTAGAAATGAATAAATTATTCTCTCCCTTAAGAATACATAGTGTAATGAAAGTTGCATGCACATAAACTGATTCTAAGATAACCTGCTAGGTAAATAGAGGTATATACAAAACATTAAACCACCCAAGAGTGATACCTAATCTGGGATTGGCAGGAAGTAGTTTCAGAAAGAGCTTACCTAAAGAGTTATTTAAAGTGAATTTGAAGGAATGAATAAGTTAGCCAGAGAAAGAAGAAACTAGGAAAGGGAAAGTCATTTTAGGTACAAGATCCAGAATGACCATAAAGCATAGAAATGACAAAGAATGTGGTTGTGTTGGGGAGGAGAGGCACAGTGGAACTACATGCACTTCAATATTGCCATAGCATAAAGTACCTATAAAGTGGCAAAAAAAAAAACAAAACTAAAAAGGCAAACATAATGGAGGGCATATGTGTCACTTTAAGTATTTTTAAAAACTTTATTCTTGGGTAATGATTTTTGGACTACATTCTACTGAGCCTCATGGGGTCTAAACTGGGCAATGCAATTGGTAGCAGGAGTAGAGGAGACTGAAGGAGAAGCATCTGAACAACACTCTGGGGCCCCAGGAATGGTTTCAACCCCCAACAACTCAGCTTTTTTTTATTTGATGTTTTATAAAACATTTAGAAAATGTTTTGTGTGAGTTTTTTTTTTTGGTACCATTTACTAGCCACTAACAAATGCTAGTGATACAAAGATGGACATGATCTCTGAAGAAAATGACATTGACATTGTATCTAGCTAGAGGATGAATAGGACTTAATCTGATAAAGGTGAAGGTAAAAGTAAGGGAGAAATTGTTCCAGACAAAAGAAACAGCATAGACAAAGGTTCAAGGGCAACTAAGAACAATGCAGATCTAGGAATTATAAAAAGTTCTTACAGGAGTGGCATGGAGTATGAAAGGGCAGTAGTGAGAAAGGATACTTGGGATAGAGTCAGCAACCAGGTCATAAAGAGTCTGGTAAGCCATGTTAAGGAGGTTGGCAAAGGGAAGCCCCTGCAGAGTTGAATCAGGGTAATGACATATACATATCTACATCTTAAAAAGAATATGTTCATGTTGATGATTACAGAATAAAGTAATAGATTATAGTGGGCTTAGACTGAAGTCTATTATAGACTAAAGGCCTGATACATGAAATTCGTTCAAGAGTAGGCCTTTTTTCCCCTGGCTGCCAGCACTGGTTTACCTCTTGTACCTTGGACCTGGGCTTCCCTTGCAGCTCCACCTTCATCCAGAAGGTCGTCTGGAGAGACATCTAGTCTAATTAGCATATTATGCTTTTATTATTATAGATTAGAATCATGCCATTAGCACTGGAGAGAACTACATGGATTTTACAATTATTTAGGAAGTAGAGAAACTTGGCTTCTTTAGGAGATGAGATAGGAAGAGATATAGAAAATGATTCTCCAAGTACTTGTGTGTGTGACTGGAGAATATTGTGCTATCTAATGACATAGACACATAGGGGAAAAGCAGGCATTAGTGATGTAGGAACAGGAGGCGTCAGCTGATTAATTTTAGCTGTGCTGAGTTTAAAAGTGCATGTGAGACATCTGAGTGTGGCTTTCTTAAAGGACACCTACATAAATTAAAGAGTATTAGCATAGAAGGAGATGAGATGAGTCAAGAAGAATATATAGAGAAGATAAGAGAACCTGGACTACAACCATGAGAAACTGCAACATATAAGAAGGGAGCAGATAAAGAAAAGCCTGGGGTAGGAATGAGGGTTTTTTATCTCATGGCTTATATTTTCTTTGTCATAGGAGGTGAGGTCATCTTCTGAGAGGGAAGGAGGGGATGGAAAAAGAAAAAAATGTTTGAAATAGGAGGACCCTGAGAGACAAGAACATTGTTCTTAGGTGCCCTTGAACCTTTGTCTATGCTGTTTCTTCTGTCAGTTAGAGGAACAGTGGTCTACAGAAAGAACTCCCAGGAAGAACAACAATTAGGGGGCAAAGAAAAGAAGAAAGCCCAGAATGAAACAAAAATGTGAAAAAATTAGGTTGAAGGAGAACTAAGAGAGTATGATATCACAGGAGAGTTAAGAGTGTCCAAAAAGATAAACAATAAATGAAACATAAAGATCAACTAATATATGAATTAAAAATGATCTACTGAGTTTGGTAATAATTTAAGCAAAAATAATTTTCCAAGGAGTAATGAGCTACTATAAGTGATTGCAGAATGAATGAAATAAAAAGAAGGGGAAGTTTGGATGAGAAAGGGAGGAGAGAATAACTAGAGGGAGATGAACATGTCAATGGACTAAAAAACAGAACCAACTAAATTTTGTTTTGAAGATTAAAGGGTAGTATTTTAAGAAGGCTAAGGAAGAGAATAGAATCAAGCATCAGAGAAAAAAAGTTGGCCTTGAAGATGAGAAAAAACACCTTTTCTGAGACTAGAGGGAAGGATGGGTGAAGATATAATTAAGATTGTGGTGTGGGGGGAGGGTGGTAAACTTATAAAGACTATCCAGCATTAAGTAGAAGACCAAAAATGAGACTGAATTCAAGAGGTGGTGTTGAAAAGAAAAGGTTTGGAATAGTGGTTGAGAAGAGTGAAAATTCTGGCTAAGAATAAGAACAAGGCACTGTGGATCTAGCTGAGTTGGGGACCATGGATTTACAGTGCTATCACTCTGTTCATTTGTATGAATTTTTTCTAGTAACTTTAGTAGACCAGGTAAAGGATCAGAAAATGCTGATTGTAAGATTGATCTGGAGCTATGATTTTTCTGGTGGGTGTAGAAGTATGGTACAGTGATGCTTAAGATATTCAGATTAGGACAAGGCAAATTAGAAGAAAATAGAGACAAGTGTAATGGGAGAAAAAATAAAACAAATAATATGTAACTATAACTGGAGATGGGGATTTTTTGAAGTGGAAAATATCTGAGGTGGTTCTAATGTTTTGTCCTTGCTCTTCAAACTGAGTGGCTAAAGTAGAGGTGGAAGGAAATGTTAGTAGGGCTATGTATATCAAAGCAATTTGAAGCTAAAATGTTTGAGGGTACTTACTCTAATGCTGAAATCTAGCACTATAGGAGCTAGAGAAGAAGGCTGGGAGCCAAGCATCAATGTCGTCAATGAATGAATTAGAGCAACCAGGAGATCAGTATAGCCAAAGGCATAAGCCTCAAAGGAGAACAAGCTTTCTCATGGAAGGGGAAGAGGAATGATCCTTTTTTTTTTCCCATTATGTTTGCTATATGCATTGATAAGCAAAGACTACCTATAGGCCCACATAGGTATCATGTATAAAAAAGTTTAGAACACACACGAAATTATTTTGCATATTAACCAACCTTAAAGTCAAGTGACTGGAGACCTTTCAGAGAAGGTTCACAGAGACTTAGATTGTGTTATTGGAGAGTCAAAAATCAACTCAAACTTTCTACCCTAAGAGATTACGATAGCAGTGCAGTAATTGAGACAGATAAGGAAAGTAGAAAGATCTGCTTTTCTTGGGAGAGGTCATATAAGGGGATGGAGACAAGGTTTGCATTTGAAGTGGAAGTGATAAAGATATTTTATAGGTATTTGGACTAGAATTCATAATACCTTAAAACTTAGCCCAGTGTTTTTTATAGAATAAGTACCTCAACATTTTTAAAATATATTTTATTGATATTTTACAGAGAGGAAGGGAGAGAGATAGTCAGAAACATCGATGAGAGAGAGACATCGATCAGCCGCCTCTTGCACGCCCCACAGTGGAGATGTGCCCGCAAGCAAGGTACATGCCCCCGACCTGAATCGAACCCGGAACCTTTCAGTCCGCAAGCCGACACTCTATCCACTGAGCCAAACCGGTCTCAGCAGTACCTCAACATTTTTGATGATCATTAGGAACAAAAAGTAAAGGTTTGGAGGCAATAGTTGAAGCCATATAAACAACTTTATTATGAAAGAGGCAGCCCTAACACAGGGTGTAAATCCTGAAAGACAATAATATAAGACTAAATACACAACCATTAGGAGGATATGAGAAGAAAGGAGTAATAGCAGAAAAAAACACAGAAGGAATGCTCAAAAAGAAAGCGGGTATAATCAGGAGGCTAAAATATCATGATGATGAAAGGGAAAGTGCTTCCAGAAGTAAGGAGTGGTTAAGTGTCAAATAACATAATTTGATAAGCATTTGTTCAAAATTAAGATAAATAGTAATTTTGAAAAGAAAGAGAACCACATACATTTTATATTTTTGAACCCTTATAAAATACATGATAAAGAATAAAGTCTGACCAGCTGCTCAGTGGTTCAGTATAGACCCAAGAACTAGGAAGTCATGATTTGATTCCTGGTCAGAACACATTACTGGATGTGGGCTCTATCCCCAGTAGAAGGGGAGCAAGAGGCAGCCGATGGATGATTCTCTCTCATCGTTGATGTTTCTTTCTTTCTCTTCCTTTCTCTAAAATCAATACAAAAATATTTTTTAAAAATAATAAAATTATCATTTATTAGCCAAAACAGATCTTTAATATAGCTTCTGATGCTGTGAATAAAAATACATACCTTGAACCACAACATCTGGCTTTGGTACCATTGAAAACCTACGATTCAGGGGATCAATTTCTCCAGGAGCTAAAAATCCCTAAAGAAAAACAGTAAAAAGACAAATTATTATATTTCCAAAAAGCTACTATTTGAGGATAAACAACATACAAGTGCCACAACCCTGTACCATAACAAGTAAGAGGAAGGCATGAGAAAGACACAAATACCTTCACAGTATGAAATGTTTAAACTCCCAAATTCTTATCCAAATTAATTTTAGCAGGAATTAATTTTTAGAGGTTACCACAAATCCATTTTTGGAAATAGACAGGATATAAATGACATACAGCAAGTTTTCTAGTTCAAAGAGGGAAAAAATGGTTGCGGAATAGATGGATGTGTCCCGAGCCTTGTCACTGAGCAGAGAGAGAAAACAGCTGAGGGTTGCACTGGGAGTGGCTATTGGCTAGTAAAGGGACAGCTTTACTTCAGGAAAAGGTGGAAGACTGCTGGACGAGGCTCCCCTAACCAGGCAGCCCTCACTGCTGCTGGGTTTTTCTCCCAAAGCCACCAGCTTGGACATGGAAACTGCACCATCTTGAAGAGGGAAGTGGATATTATCAGAAGCCTGAAAATCTATAACTGCAGCACCCACCAAACAGTTACGAGCCCCAGAACATTGGTCCCCAATTGACACAAACACTCAGCTTCAAAGAAGCTCTACACTCCACACAGAAAGGTCATATTTTGCCTGAGATAAGGTGAGGTTTCTGGTCTCACAAGACAGAGAATGCGCACACTATGGGAGCTGGAGGATTTGGGGAAGTCTGCACCTAGAGAAATCCGTGGCTGTTGGGGCTGGCTTCATATTTGAATATGGAAGGGGATCTTCAGAGCTGCTAACAGAGGGGATCTCTAGAAAGCAACCCATCTTGATCTGACGCAGAAGGACAGCCTGGGAGTTATTAAAGTGTGCCGGCTGCTTGGACAGGAGCAAGGAAGGGGGACTGTGCAGACTTGCGCTCTTTCCTCTTCAGATCCTTGCTTCTGATTGCTAAGTCCAATACATAGGATCACCCAGTTGGGGACACACTGGAAGACTGCAGGGGAAAGTTGTTTTTCTGGAACCTGGAGATCAGAGCGGGGAGTGACCATCAGAGAACCAGCTCGGGGGCAGCCCACCCCCACAAACTGGTATTGAGTGCCATAGGAAAAGCAGGATCTATGCACGGGCTAGAGAGGACATTTAGTCTCAGAGGTTAATCCAGAAACACTGCCACTCAGGGGCTGACTCAAAAATTGATTCTTGTGTAGTCACAAATAGAAGAATAAAAAGATTAAGACACACTGCCTGCTTAAAAATCAGGACTGGCTTACAATACTGACCACCAGTGGAACCCAGGAAATTGCAATACTGTCTTGACGGGTAAACAGGCATGCCAAACAGAATAATAGAGAAAGTGAATGACCTTCACTACTGTACATTCTACTTTTAATTTTTTTAATTTTTTATCTTTTTATCTTTTACTTAAGAAACTGTTTTTTTCTTTATTCCTCACTCGATTTTTCCTTTTTAATTATTACATTTTTATTTTCAACCAGTATTATTAATACTACTATTATACCTTTTTGAAAAAAAAGTGTCACTTTATTTTCTCTTTATTTTACTTTGGGATTAGAGTTCTATATTCTATTATCATCTTTCCTTTAGCATTATTTTATTCTATCTCAACTCCACCTTTATGCCATCAGTCTTTTCTTAACTTTTCCGTTTTGTTATTCTGTTTCTCTTACCCTTTTCCTACTTCAGATTTCCCTATTCTTTTTACTCCCTGTTAAAATTTCAGCCTACTTATATATCTAATTTCTAATGCCCTGCTCCAAGTTCATACACACCTCCCTCTTCTCCATCTTCACTATCTAAAAAATCATTTTCTCTCTGTCCTTTTGTTGTTGTTTGCTTGAATGTTGATTATATCAGTATTTTATACTTTTTTGTGAGATTGTTTTATTTATCCTTTTTGTTTGTTTTGTTTCATTGTTTGCTTTGGTTTTACTGTTTGTTTGATTTTACTTCTGTTTTCCCTCACCTCTCTTGGTATTAGGTGTTGTTTGTAGTTTGTATTAATCCCCAGGTCCTTATTGCTGGCATTTGTGGGGATTTGTGGCTCTTCTACTGGAGTTTTCTGTCCATATATATCATTTATTCCCCTTCTCTTTCTTATTCTCTTTCTTTTCTCTCTTACTTTTTTTATTTTTTCTCCCCTCTCCTAATTTCATTTCGGTACTCCTTTCTTTTCTTTATTTTTCCTCTATTCTCTCTTCTTCTTTCTCTCCTATACCCTAATTTGTTCCTCTCTGGAGGTCACGTTTATTTGTGGCTATTAATATTGTGAATACATTTCTGTTCAGCGCTTTGTGCATTGTACCTGGTTGTGTTGTATTTTGTGCCTTTAAATCAACACAGGAGAGGGAGAACTACATAACCAGATACCCAGAGAATAGAGATCAAGGGAAGACAAAGAAACAGCCTGCATATGAAAGAAAAGCAGGCATCACCAAAAAAGGAAGTAATTGAAATGGGGGCAAGCAAGCTGCCAGAGAAAGAATTCTGAGAAATGGTCATAAGGTGGCTGAAAAGAATGAAACACAAATTCGACAATATGGGTAAGAACCAAGAGGAAACAAAGAAGAACTAAGAAGAAGTAAAAAATGACATCACTGCTATAAAGAACTCAATAGAAAGCATCAAAAGTAGACTAAAAAAGTAGACTAGAAGAAGCAGAGGACCACATCAGTGAGCTAGAAGACAAGGTAGGAAAAATACTCAAGTGGAGCAGCTTATAGAAGAAATTTAAAAAGCAGGAGGAAAACTAAAGGAACTTTAGGACAACATGAAAGAAAACAACATCTACATAATAGGGGTACCAGGAGAGGAAACTGAGAAAGGTATAGAAAACCTGTTTGAAGAAATAATGACAGAAAAGTTCCCTGTTATAAAAGGAAAAAAAAAATCCTACACAAAACCAAGGAGCTCACCGAGTCCCAAGCAAAATGAATTCCCAAAGACAGACACCAAGGCAAAATATAATTAAATTGTCAAACACCAACAACAAAGTAAAAATCTTAAAAGCAGCCAGAGAGACAGAAAGTTATCTGCAAAGGAACTCCTATCAGACTAGTGACTTATTTCTCAACAGAAACTCTTCAGGCCAGGAAGGAATGGAATGAAATATACAAAGTCATGCAAAGGAAGGGTCTGAACCCAAGAACACTGTACACAGCAAGGCTATCAATCAAAACTGAATGTGAAATCAGGAGCTTCACAGACAAAAAAGGACTAAGGGAATTTATTACCTCCAAACCAGCAATGCAAGAAATGCTAAAGGGTGGGCTATAAAAAAAGAAAAGAAAAGAAACAGGAAGCGAAGAAGGAATAGAGAGGTAAAGAATAAAAATGGCGACAAATAAGTATCTATGAATAATAACGTTAAATGTAAATGCAATAAATGCTCCAATCAAAAGACATAGAGTAATAGATTGGATAAGAAAACATGAGCCATATATCTGCTGTCTACAAGAAACCCACCTCAGAAAAAAAAAACGCACACAGACTAATGGTGAAGAGATGGAAAACAGTTTTTTCAGGAAAATGGAAAACAAAAAGCTGGGATAGCAATACTTATATCTGAAAAATTTGATCTTAAAGTGCAGAATACAACAAGAGATAAGGAAGATCACTTCATAATATTAAAGGGAGCAATTCTACAAGAAGAAATAACTCTGGTAAATATATATGCATCCACTATAAAAGCACCCAAATACATAAAAAAACTCCTGGAAGATATCAAAGGAGAGATTGATAGTAATACAATCATAGTAGGAGACTTTAATATGCCACTATCACCACTGGATAAATCCACTAAACAATAAATAAGCAAAGAAACATCAATCCTCAATGACTCAATAGACCAGATGGAATTAATTGACATCTTCAGAACATTTTACCCGAAAGCCAAAGAATATACATTCTTCTCCAGTGCACATGGGTCATTTTCAAAGATAGACCATATGCTGGGTCATAGGCAAAGTCTCTTCAAATTCAAGAAGACAGAAATCATATCAAATATCTTCCCAGATCACAGTGGCATAAAACTGGCAATCAACTACAATAAAAACAATACAAAGAAATCAAACACATAGAGACTAAACAGCATGCTAGTAAACAATGAATGGGTAGCCAGAGAGATAAAGTAAGAAATAAAACACATCATGGCAACGAATGAAAATAAAAAGACAACAATTCAAAATCTATGGGACACAATGAAAGCAGTCTTGAGAGGAAAGTTCATAGCTCTACAAGCCTACTGCAAGAAACAAGAAACAATGGTAATAAATTACCTAAACCTACAATTCAAAGAGCTAGAAAGAGAGCAACAAGAAAACTCAGTGTAAGCAGAAGGAAGGAAATAGTAAAGATCAGAGTGGAGAAAAATGACATAGAGACCAAAGAAACAATACAAAAGATCAACAAAACCAAGACCTGGTTCTTTGAAAGGATAAACAAGATTGATAAAACTCTGGCTATGCCCACAAATCAGCAAAGAGAGATGATCCAAATAAACAAAATCAGAAATAAAAGAGGTGAAATAACAACAGACCCTACTGAAATACAAAGGAATGTTAAAAAATACAATGAATGATTCTATTCCAACAAACTGGAAAACCTGGAGAAAAGGGACATATTCCTAGAAAAATATAATGTTCCAAAACTCAATCAGGAATAATGTAAACATCTCAATATGCAAATAACTATGGAAGAAATTGAAGCAGTCATCAAAAAGCTTTCAGCAAACAAAAGCCCGGGGCCAGACGGCTACACAGGGGAGTTTTACCAATCATTCAAAGAAGAATTAAAAATTATCCTCCTCAGACTATTCCAAAAAAGTTAAGAAGGAACACTTCCAAGCTCCTTCTATGAAGCCAGCATCACCCTAATAACAAAACTAGATAAAGACAACACAATGAAAGAAAAATACAAGCCATTATGCCTCATAAACATAGAGGCCAAAATCCTCAACAAAATTCTAGCATATCAGATCCAGCAGTACATCAGAAAGATACACCATCACCAAGCAGGATTTATCCCAGGGATGCAAGGATGTTGCAATATCTGCAAATCAATAAACATGATACATCACATAAACAAACTGAGAAACAAAAATCACATAGTCATATCAATTGATGCAGAAAAAGCATTTGACAAAATCCAACACCGTCTCTTGATAAAAACTCTCAGCAAGGTGAGAATAGAAGGATCATACCTCACTATCAGAAAAGCCATATATGATAAACCCACAGCTAACATCATACTCAATGGGCAAAAACTAAAACCATTTCCCCTAAGAACAGGAACAAGACAGGGATGCCTACTCTCACCACTCCTGTTCAACACAGTACAGGAAGTATTAGCCATTGCAATTAGACAAGAAGAATAAATAAAAGGCATCCGAATTTGAAAAGAAGAAGAAAAGCTGTCCTTATTTGCAGATTACATGATTTTGTACATAAAAAAGTTGAAAGACTCCATTGAAAAACTAATAGACTTAGTAAATGAATTTGGTAATGTAATAGGATTCAAAATTAACGCCAAGAAATCCATGGCATTTCTATACACTAATAGTGAACTTACAGAAAGATAGACTAAAAAAAAAATCCCATTTACCATCGCAACAAAAATATTTTGATACCTAGGAATAAACTTAACTAAGGAGGTAAATGACCTATATGTGGAAAACTATAGGAAAAGAGATAGAGCAAGACATAAATAGATGGAAGAGCATACCATGCTCATGGATTGGGAGAATCAACATAATTAAAATGTCCATACTATGCAAAGCAATCTATAGATTCAATGCACCCCCCATTAAAATATAAACAGCATATTTCACAGACTTAGAAATAACTCTCCAACGATTTATCTGGAACAACAACAACAAAAAAGACCCCGCGGAGCCCGAGCCATCTTGCAGGGGGAGGTGGATGTCTGCGGCGGTCTGATGCCTGTGGCTGGGCACCCATCGAGCAGCCAGGAACCCGGGGACCCAGAACTCCGCTCTCCAATCGGCGCAGACACGCGGCGGAATCAGAGATCCAGAGAGCACACGGAAAGTGACTTGTGTGCTGTACCTGGTCGTGTTGTAGTTTGTGCCCTTCAATCAACGTAGGAGATAGCACTACATAACCAGACACCCAGAGAAGAAAGACCATGGGCAGAAAAAGAAACAGCCCACAAAAGACAGAAAGGCAATTTCACCAGAAAAGGAAGTAAACGAAATAGAACCACAAATAAGCCTACCAGAGAAAGAGTTCAGAGAAATTATCATAATGTGGTTGAAAAGAATGGAAGACAAATTTGACAATATGAGTAAGAGCCTAGAGGAGGTGAAGAAGCATGAAGAAGAAACGCAGAAGAAACTAGAAGAGGTGCAGAAGAAACAAGAAGAACTATAGAAGAAACTAGAGGAGGTGCAGAATAAACAAGAAGAAATGAATAATGACATCACTGCTATAAAAAACTCAATAGAAACCATCAAAAGTAGACTAGAAGAAGCAGAGGACCGCATAAGTGAGCTAGAAGACACGGTAGGAAAAAATACCCAAGTACAGCAGCTTCTAGAAAAAAAAGTTAAAATGCAAGAGGAGAGTCTAAGGGAACTTTGGGATAACATGAAACAAAATAACATCCGCATAATTGGGGTTCCAGAAAGAGTGGAAACTGAACAAGGATTAGAGAATGTGTTTGAAGAAATAATGACAGAAAATTTCCCCAATATAGAAAAGAAAAAACCCACACAATCCAAGAAGCTCACAGAGTCCCAAGCAAAATGAACCCCAACAAACCGACACCGAGGCACATTATAATTAAATTGGCAAACACCGATGACAAAGTAAGAATCTTAAAAGCAGCCAGAGAGAAACAGAAAGTTACCTACAAAGGAACCCCCATAAGACTAGCTACTGACTTCTCAACAGAAACTAGTCAGGCCAGAAGAGAATGGAATGAAATATACAAAGTCATGCAAAGGAAGGGTCTGAATCCAAGAATACTGTACCCTGCAAGACTCTCAATCAAAATTGAAGGTGAAATCAAAGGCTTCACAGACAAAAAAGGACTAAGGGAATATATTACCACCAAACCAGCAATGCAAGAAATGTTAAAAGGTCTGCTGTAATAAAAAGAAAGAGGAAGCGAAGAAGGAACTCGGGGGTAAGGACTAAAAATGGCAACAGATAAGTACTTATCAATAATAACTTTAAATGTAAACGGATTAAATGCTCCAATCAAAAGACATAGGGTAACCGATTGGATAAGAAAACATGATCCATATATCTGCTGTCTGCAAGAAACCCACCTTAGGAAAAGAGACGCACACAGATTGAGGGTGACGGGATAGAACATGGTACTTCAGGCAAATGGAAATGAAAAAAAAGCTGGGGTTGCAACACTTATATCTGACAAATTAGATCTCAAAGTGAAGGACATAACAAGAGTAAAGAAGGCCACTTCATAATACTAAAGGGAACAATCCAACAAGAAGAAATAACTCTGGTAAACATATATGCACCCAATATAGGAGCACCTAAATACATAAAAAAA
>JAAGEH010000477.1:1045951-1069544 GCA_011751065.1 Lasiurus cinereus | reverse complement strand
GGTTCTTTGAAAGGATAAACAAGATTGATGGACCCCTAGCCAGGCTCACCAAGAAGCAAAGAGAGAAGACCCAAATAAACAAAATCAGAAATGAAAGAGGAGAAATAACAACAGACCCTGTGGAAATACAAAGGATTGTTAAAAAATACTATGAACAACTCTATTCCAACAAATTGGACAACCTGCAAGAAATGGACATTTTCCTAGAAAAATATAACCTCCCAAAACTCAATGAGGAGGAAGCCAAACATCTCAATAGTCCAATAACTATGGAAGAAATTGAAGCAGTCATCAAAAAGCTTCCAGCAAATAAAAGCCCGGGTCCAGATGGCTACACAGGAGAGTTTTACCAAACATTCAAGGAAGAATTAAAAACTATCCTCCTCAGACTATTCAAAAACATTCAAGAAGAAGGAATACTAACAAACACCTTCTATGAAGCCAGCATCACCCTAATACCAAAACCAGATAAAGACAACACAATGAAAGAGAATTATAGGCCAATATCTCTCATGAACATAGATGCCAAAATCCTCAACAAAATTCTAGCAAACCGGATCCAGCAGTACATCAGAAAGATCATACACCATGACCAAGCAGGATTCATCCCAGGAATGCAGGGATGGTTCAATATCCGCAAATCAATAAATGTGATACATCACATAAACAAATTGAGAGATAAAAATCACATAGTCATATCAATTGATGCAGAAAAAGCATTTGACAAAATCCAACATCGTTTCTTGATAAAAACTCTCAGCAAAGTGGGAATAGAAGGATCATACCTCAACATCATAAAAGCCATATATGATAAACCCACAGCTAACATCATACTCAATGGGCAAAAACTAAAACCATTTCCCCTAAGAACAGGAATAAGACAGGGATGCCCACTCTCACCTCTCCTGTTCGACATAGTAATGGAAGTATTAGCTATTGCAATTAGACAAGAAGAAGAAATAAAAGGCATCCAAATTGGAAAAGAAGAAGTAAAGCTGTCCTTATTTGCAGATGACATGATATTGTACATAAAAAACCCAAAGGACTCCATTCCAAAACTAATTGACTTAATTAATGAATTCGGCAATGTAGCAGGATACAAAATTAATGCTAAGAAGTCTGTGGCATTTCTATACACTAACAGTGAAATTATAGAAAGAGAAACTAAAAAAGCAATCCCATTTACCATCGCACCAAAAAAATTAAGATACCTAGGAATAAACCTAACTAAAGAGGTAAAAGACCTTTATGCAGAAAACTACAGGACACTGAAAAGAGAGATAGAGGAAGATGTTAACAGATGGAAGAGCATACCATGCTCATGGATTGGGAGAATCAACATCATTAAAATGTCCATACTACCCAAAGCAATCTACAGATTCAACGCACTACCCATTAAAATACCAACGACATATTTCACAGACCTACAAAGAATTCTTCATAGATTCATCTGGAACAAAAAAAGACCACGGATAGCTACAGCAATTCTGAGAAAAAAGAATAAAGTAGGTGGGATCTCAATACCAGAATTCAAGCTATACTACAAAGCAACTGTTCTCAAAACAGCCTGGTACTGGCACAAGAACAGACATATAGATCAATGGAATAGAATAGAGAACCCAGATATCCACCCAAACTACTATGCTCAATTAATATTTGACAAAGGAGGCATGAACATTCAATGGAACCAAGATAGCCTCTTCAATAAATGGTGTTGGGAAAATTGGACAGATACATGCAAAAAATTGAAACTGGACCACCAACTTACACCAAATACAAAAATAAACTCAAAATGGATACAGGACTTAAACATTAGAAGGGAAACCATAAAAATACCAGAGGAATCCACAGGCAGCACAATCTCAGATATATGCAGAAAGAACTTCTTCACTGATACTGCTCCAAAGGCAATGGAAGCTAAAGAAAAAATAAACAAATGGGACTACATCAAAATAAAAAGCTTTTGCACAGCAAAAGAAACCATCAACAAAACAACAAGAAAGATCACTGTATGGGAGAACATATTTGCAAATGCTATCACTGATAAAGGTTTAATCTCCAAAATCTACAACCAACTTATACAACTTAATAAAAGGAAGATGAAGGATCCAATAAAAAAATGGGCACCGGACCTAAATAGAACCTTTTCAAAAGACAACAAAAGGAAAGCCAAGAGACACATGAAAACATGTTCAAAGTCATTAATCATTTGAGAGATGCAAATCAAAACGACAATGCGATACCATCTTACACCTGTCAGAATGGCAATCATCAACAAATCAATAAACGACAAGTTTTGCGAGGATGCGGAGAAAAAGGAACCCTTGTGCACTGTTGGTGGGAATGCAGACTGGTGCATCCACTGTAGAGAACAGTATGGAGTTTCCTCAAAAAACTAAAAATGGATCTCCCATTTGACCCTGTAATACCACTCTTAGGAATTTATCCTAAGAAATTACAAACACCAATCAGAAAGGATTTATGCACCCCTATGTTCACAGCAGCACAATTTACAATAGCCACAATTTGGAAACAGCCTAGGTGCCCGTCAGCAGATGAGTGGATCAGAAAACTGTGGTACATCTACACAATGGAATTCTATGCTGCCATTAAAAAGAAGGAATTCTTACCATTTGCAGCAACCTGGTTGGAACTGGAGAGCCTTATGCTTAGCGAAATAAGCCAGTCAATGAAGGAGAAGCATCACATGATCGCACTCATTGGGGGATAATAAAGAACATTATAAACTGATGAACAAAAGGATAGATACAGAGACAGTAAAGCTTCAAACAGACTGTGAAATTACAGCAGGAAGATTAAAGTTAGGTGAGGTAGATAAGAGATCAATCAAAGGACTTGTATCTATGCATATAATCATAACCAATGAACATAGACACTGGGGGGTTGGGGTATGCCTGGGAGGGAGGAGGGCAATGGGGAGATATGTATAAAAAATTAATAAAAAAAATAAAAAGAAAAAAAAATAAAAATATTATAAACTGGAAAAAAAAAGACCCCAATAGCCACAGAAATCCTGAGAAAGAAGAATAAAGTAGCTGGGATCTCTATACCAGATTTCAAGTTGTATTACAAAGCCACTGTTCTCCAAACTGCTTGGGACTGGCACAAGAACAGACATATAGACCA
Organism: Lasiurus cinereus; assembly: GCA_011751065.1. Lineage (NCBI taxonomy): Eukaryota > Metazoa > Chordata > Mammalia > Chiroptera > Vespertilionidae > Lasiurus > Lasiurus cinereus. The sequence goes on along the minus strand of JAAGEH010000477.1, from coordinate 1,066,397 downwards.
ATGGAATAGAATAGAGAATCGAAATATGGACCCAAATCACTATGCTCAACTAATATTTGACAAAGGAGGCATGAACATACAATGGAGTCAAGACAGTCTCTTCAATAAATAGTGCTGGGAAAATTGGACAGATACATAGAAAAAAATGAAACTAGATCACCAACTTACACCATACACAAAAATAAACTCAAAATGGATACAGGACTTAAACATAAAAACCATAAAAATACTACAGGAATCCATAGGCAGAATAATCTCAGACATATGCTGAAGGAACTTTTTCAATGATACTGCTCCTAGGGCAATGGAAGCTAAAGAGAAAATAAACAAATGAGACTATATCACAATAAAAAGCTTTTGCACAGTAGAAGAAACCATCAACAAGATACTAAAAAAAGCCCACTGTATTGGGGAACATAGTTGCAAATGTTATCATTGATAAAAATTTAATCTCCAACATCTACAGGGAATTTATACAACTTCATAAAAGAAAAATAAATGATCCAATAACAAAATAGGCAAGAAATCTAAAAATAATACTTTTGAAAGAAGACAGAAGGCCAAGAGACATATGAAAACATGCTCAAGGTCACTATTTTTCCCAGTGATGCAAATCAAAACGACAATACAATACCATCTCACTCCTTGGCAATCATCAACAAACAACAAGTGTTGGTGAGGATGCAGAGAAAAAGGAACCCTCGTGCACTGCTGGTGGAAATGCAGACTGGTGTAGCCACTGTGGAGAACAGTATGGAGTTTCCTCAAAAACCTAAAAATCAAACTCTTCTTTGACCCAGTAACCCCATTCCTAGGAATATATCCTAAGAAACTAGAAACACCTATCAGAAAGGATATATGGCTGAGACCGGTTTGGCTCAGTGGATAGAGCGTTGGCCTGCAGACTGAAAGGTCCCGGGTTCGATTCTGGTCGGGGGCATGTGCCTTGCTTGCGGGCACATCTCCAGTGTGGGGCGTGCAAGAGGCGGCTGATCGATGTCTCTCATCAATGTTTCTGACTTTCTATCCCTCTCCCTTCCTCTCTGTAGAAAATCAATAAAATATATTTTTTAAAAAGATATTAAAAAAAAAGAAAGAAAGGATATATGCACCCCTATGTGCATAGCAGCACAATTTACAATAGCTACTATTTGGAAACAGCCTAGGTGCCCGTCAGCAGATGAGTGGATCAGAAAACTATGGTACATCTACACAATGGAATACTTTGCTGCCATTAAAAGAAGGAATTCTTACCATTTGCAGCAACCTGGATGGAACTGGAGAGCATTATGCTAAGTGAAATAAGCCAGTCAATGAAAGAAAAATACCACTTGATCTCACTCATTTATGGATAATAGAGAACATTATAAACTGGTGAACAAAAAGATACATACAGAGGCAATAAAGCATCAAACAGAATGTCAAATTATAGTGGGAAGGACAGAGAGAAGTGGAGTAGATAAGAGATCAACCGAAAGACTTGTATGCATGCATATAAGCATAACCAATGGACGCAAGACACTGGTTGGTTAGGACATGCATGGGAGTGGGGTTGGGTATCAATGAGACAATATGTACACATGTAATACATTGATAAAAAATGTATCAATTGCAAAACTAAAAAAAATAATGTACAGTTTTGCAATGAGTCATTTAAAAAATGTTTTCTAGTTCTATTTCTACCTTCTTTTGTTGTACATGATTAGACAATAAGACCAGTCCTCATTATCAATATTTTAACTCATTAGCCTGTTGACTCCTCATTTATTCATGTGTTTGCAATGCTTGCTGCTTAGCAGATATGTTTTATTTTTTAAATTTTATTTTTCAATATATATTTTTATTGTTGATAATATTACTGATTTAATGCATTTCCCCCTCCTTTTTGCCCCTCCACCCTACCCCTACCTACTCCACCAGGTCTTTACTACCTTATTTCCCCTGTCCATGGACTATGTATATAAATATGTAAGTTCTTTGGTTTATCTCTTCTCATCTACCCCACACATACATCGAGAAATGTCCATCTGTTCCATGCATCCATGAGTCAGGTCTTATTTTCTTGGTCAATTCATTTTGTTCATTAGATTCCATGAATAAGTGAGATCATTTGATATTTGTCTTTCTCAGATTTACTTATTTCATTTAGCATAATAGGTTCCAATTCCATTAATGTTGTCCCAAAAGGTAAGAAACATCTCTTTTTTACAGGTGCAAAGTATTTGATTGTGCAAATGTCCCACAGTTTTGTTTTTTTTATTCACTAATCTATTGATGGGCATTTGAGCTGTTTCCAAATCTTAGTTATTGTAAAGAATGCTACTATGAACATAGGGGTGCATATTTTATTTCTCATAGTCATTTCAGATATATTCCCAGAAGTGCGATCACTAGGTCAAATAGAAGTTCCATTTTAAATTTTTTGAGAAGACTCCATACTTTTTCCCGTAGTAGCTGCACCATTCTGGAATCCCACCAGCAGTGCACAAGTGTTCCTTTTTCTCCGCATCCTTGCCAGCACTTGTCGTTTGTTGATTTCTTGATGATACGCATTCTGACAGGTGTGAGGCGATATCACATTGTGGTTCTAATTTGCATTTCTCAAATGATCAGTGACTTTGAGAATTTTTTCATTGGTCTCTTGGCCAATTGCATGTCCTCATTGAAGAAATGTTGGTTCAGATCCTCTGCCCATTTTCCCCCATTAGATTGTCTTCCTTTTGTTGAGTTGTGTAAGTACTTTATATATTTTGAATATTACCGCTTATCAGCTATATCATTGACAAATATGTTCTCTCATACAGTGGGTTCCCTTTTCATTCTGATTGTGGTTTCTTTTAGTGTACAGAAACTTTTTATTTTGATATAGTCCCATTTCTTTATTTTTTTCCTTTATTTCTCTTGCCCTAGGAGATGTATTGACAAATATTCTCCTATGTGAGATGCCTGAGATTTACTGGCTATGTTTTCTTCTAAGATTTTTATAGTTTTACTAGAGGCCGGGTGCATGAAATTCATGCACAGAGGGGGGGGATTCCCTCAACTCAGCCTATACCCTCTCCAATTAGGGACCCCCTGAAGGATGTCGGACTGCCATTTTAGACCTGATCCCAAGGATTGGGCCTAAACCAGCAGTCAGACATCCCTCTAACAATCTGAGACCACTGTCTCCTAACTGCTCATCTGCCTGCCTGTCTTATTGTCCCTAACTGCTTCTGCCTGCCAGCCTGATCACCCCTAACTTCCCTCTCCTGCAGGCCTGATGTCACCCCAAATACCCTCCTCAGCTAGCCAATTTGTTTCTGATTGGTCAGTTCCTATGTCAGTGTCAAAAGATTCACCTTCTAGGTAGCCACTAGCTCCCCACAGTACCCAGATTTGGTTCTCATTGTTCGGTTCCTATGCCAGTCAGCATCAAAATCTCTGCCTCCTAGGTACCCATTGGCTCCCCACAGCACCCACCTTTGTTTCTCATTGGTCAGTTCCTATGCCAGTCAGCGTCAGAAGCCCTGCCTCCTAGGCAGCCATTGGCTCCCCACAGCACCCACCTTTAATTCTCATTGGTCAGTTCCTATGCTAGTCAGCATCAGAATCTCTGCCTTCTAGGCAGCCTTTGATTCCCCACAGCACCCACCTTTGGTTCTGATTGATTGGTTCCTATGCCTATTTCTGGGCCTGTTCAAAGTGGCGGGGCTTAACAGCAGCCCGCACAGAGGCTGGGAGAGAAAGAAAAGCATGGCTGCTGGCAAAGATCAGAAAGAAAGAGGGAGAAAAAGAGATAGGTAAGTATATTGATCAACAGCTTCCACTGAGGCTTCAGATTAGACCCTGACTCACTTTCTGGGTCTCAGCCACCTGATCAGTAAGTGTTTGGTCACCGGGATGCAGCTGGGCAACCCAGTGCTGACTTCTGGATGGTCTGCATTTGGTCACAGGCTCGGCCCCTTCCCAAGCCCCAGGCTTTAGGCTTGGGAATCGCTCCCCCCTGCCCTGTGGCTCCAATCACAGGCTTGGTCCCTCCTATAGCCAGCTGGGAGTGACCTGGGTGCCAAAGAGGTTCCCAGGACCCAGGTATGTATGCAAATTAACCTTAGTCTTTGTTGAGTTAATTTGCATACTCACTCTGATTGGCTGTGGGCATGGCAGATATATGGTCAATTTACATGTTTCTCTATTATTAGGTAAGATGGTTCACATTGTAGTCTTTTATCCATTTTGGATTTATTTTTGTGAATGGTGTAATTTGGTGGTCTAGATTAATCTCTTTGCATGTGTTTGTCCAGTCTACCCGGCATCATTTGCTGAAGAGACTGTCTTTACTCCATTGTATGTTGTGGCTAAACTTTTGGGAGCTCTGTTCTGTTCCATTCATCTATGTGTCTATTCTTATGCCAGTATCAGGCTGTCTTGATTATAGTGGCTTTGTAGTATAGTTTAATATCTGGTATTGTGACCCCTCCAACTTTATTCTTCTTTTTCAAGATTGCTGTAGCTATTTGGAGTCTTTCGTGGGAGTTCTATATAAATTTTTGGTGTATTTGTTCTGGTTGTGTGAAGTATGCCATTGGTATTTTAATAGGGACTATGATGAATCTGTAGATTTCGTTGGGTAGTAAGGACATTTTAATGTTGTTAATTCTACCAATGAATGAACACAGTATACATTTGCATTTGTTTGTATTGTCCTCTACTTCTTTTTTCAACACCCTATAGTTTCCCAAGTACATGATTTTTTTTATCTTCCTTGGTTAAGTTTATTCTTAGGTATCTTTTTGTTGTTGCTATTGTTGCCATGGTAAGTAGAATATTTTTTTTTTGGTTTCTCTATATGAGAGTTCATTATCTATCTATATATAAAAGGCTAATATGCTAAATGTCCAGTTAATGATATCACATAGCAACACTCGGCTTCTTCTTCCTAGCAACTAACATCCTTGCAGATTCTTCAGCCCAGTAACATGACTTGCTTTATAGCCAGGTACAAACATTTCACAGTTAAATGAAATGTTTGTGAAGCATGTTCATGGGCCTTATCTCATTTGATCCTAACAGAAGTCCTGGAGTAGGTAGATAGGAGACTCGGTAGAAACCTATTTTATTTTCATTAGCCGGAAAACGGAGATTTAGAAAGCTTAGAAACTTGATCTGACTGAAAAGAAGAAATGGTGGATCTTGAAAATGACTTCAGGTTTTCTCACTGCACAGAATATAGTCAATCACTGCTGCAGATAAATATTTTACCCTTTGTTCTCCCTGTATGATCTACAATAATAATCTGCTTTGTGTTGATATTTATTTGCTGATAATTACCTGAAAGAGAAGATGGGATACTTCAGTGGGCTGGAAAAAAAATAGCTAAAATAGAAAGCAGGTCTAGTTAAGCAAGTTTATTCTATATATACAAAAGGCTAAGTGGACTCACACATGTGCAGTGCATATAAAGCTCTCACTGGTGCCAACTGCACGTGTGTGTTTCCATCTGTCGTTGACAGTGAATTTGGTTGACACTTCTATTATAGAGAAAGGGTGAATAGTGATATTAAAAGATTTCTTCTAATTAATTTTCTTTCAATGTGCATGAATTTGTGCACCAGGCCACTAGTTGGAATATAAAAATATCATGGATGCTGCTACTTTGCCAACTTCATTTATTAAATCTAGTAGTCTCTTGGTGGAGTCTTTAGGGTTTTCTATGTACAATATTATGTCATCTAGGAATAATGACAGGCTTACTTACTCCCTTCCACTTGGGATGTCTTTTATCTCATTTCTTGTCTCATCCCTGTGTCTAGGACTTCCAGTACTATGTTGCGTAAGAATGGTGAAAGTGGACATTCTTGTCTTGTACCTGTTCTTAAGGGAAATAGGTTTTGCCCATTGAGTATTATGTTGCTTGTAGATTTAACATATATGGTCTTTGTTATGTTGAGGTATGATCCCTCTATTCCCACTTTATGGAGAGTTTTTATCAAAAAAGGTACTGGATGATTTTTTCAAATGCTTTTTCTGCATCTATTGATATGATAATGTGAATTTTATCTTTCAGTTTGTTTATGTGATGTATGACATTTATTCATTTATAAATATTGTACCAGCTTTGCATCCCTGGAATAAATTCCACTTGATCATAGTGTACGATCCTTTTAATATATTGCTAGATCCTATTTACTAGCATTTTGTTGAGGATTTACCATGTATATTCTTCAGGGATATTGGCCTGTAATTTTCTTTCTCTGTAGTGTCTTTATCCGGTTTTGGAATGCGACTAATGCTGGCTATGTAAAAAGAGCTTATAAGTGGTCCTTCCTCTTGAATTTTTTTGGAATACTTCAAGAAAGATAGGTGTTAGTTCTTCTTTGAATGTTTGGTAATTATCTTGTAAATCCATTCAGACCAGGACTTTCATATGCTGGGAGTTTTAAAATCACTACTTCAATTTCATCAGTTGTCATTGGCCTGTATCGATTTTCTGATTCTTTCTGATTGAGTTTTGGGAGTTTGTATCATTCTAGGAATTTGTCCATTTCACCCAGGTTGTCCAGTTTGTTGGCATATAGTTATAGTATTTGCTTACAATGCTTTGTATTTATGTGGTGTCTGCTGTTATATTGTCTCTTTCCTTTCTGATTTTATTTACTTGGTTCATCTGTGTTTCTTGATGAGTCTGGCTAAAGGTTCATCAATCTTGTTTATCTTTTCAGAGAACCAGCTCTTGGATTCACTAACCTTTTGTATGTTTTCTTTTTTTTTTTTTGTATCTGTCATTTATTTTGGGCTGATCTTTATTATTTCCTTCCTTCTACTTCCTCTGGGACATTCTTGCTATTCTCTTTCTAATACATTTAGTTGTAGGGTTAGGTAGTTTATTAGTGCTTTGTAATGTTGCTTGAGGTATGCCTGTAATGCTATGAACTTCCCTCTCAGGACTGCTTTCGCCTACCGCATAGGTTTTGTAGTGTGTGTGTTCATATACATTTTTTTTCCAGGAAGTTTTTAATTTATTGCTTACTCTCACTGGTAACCCATTCCCTGCTATTTAGCCTCCATGTATTTGAGTTTTTTTGTGTGTTTTTTAAATACATTTTATTGATTTTTTACAGAGAGGAAGGGAGAGGGATAGAGAGTTAGAAACATCGATGAGAGACATCGAACAGCCGCCTCCTGCACGCACCCTACTGAGGATGTGCCTGCAACCAAGATACATGCCCCTGACAGGTATCGAACCGGGGACCTTTCAGTCCACAGGCCAACGCTCTATCCACTGAGCCAAACTGGTTTCAGCTGAGGGTTTTTATTTTATGGTAGTTGGTTTTTAACTTAATGCCATTGTGATCTGAGAAGATGCTTGATATGATTTCAATCTTCTTGAATTTGCATAGAATTGTTTTGTTTTCATAAAATGTGATCTATCTTTGAGAATGTTCCATGTGCATTTGAGAAGAATGTATATTCTGTTGCTTTGGAGTGAAATGTCCATTAATATCAGTTATACACATCTAATCTAGTGTGTCATTTAAGGCCTCTGTTTCCTTGTTGATTTTTCTTTGTCTGGAAGTTCTATCCAGTGGAATTAGTAGGGTGTTAAAGTCCACTATATGAGTCTGTTGCTGTTGATCTATCCCTTAAAGTCCATAAAGAGTTTTTTAATATATATTTGGATGTTCCTATATTGGGTGCATATATGTTTACAAGGGTTATATTTGTCACCTGTTATGGTCTCCGTTTTGTAGTTTATTTTGTCTGAGAGGAGTACTGCTACCCTAGCTTTTTTTTCCCTTTCATCTGCATGGAATATTTATTTCATCCCTTCACTCTCAGTCTGTGTGTGTATTTTGTTCTGAGGTGCATCTCTTATATACAGCATAGATATGGGTGATGTTTTCTTATTCAGTCACCCTATGCCTTTTCACTGCAGAACTTGATAAATTTATATTTAAGATTATTTTAATATTTTTTGACTTTTTAATGATTATTTTTATTTATTTTATTTATTTTAGCTTTTTAAATTTAATAAATCTTCATTGTTCAGATTATTACATTTGTTCCTCTTTTTTCCCCCATCACTCCTCTCCATCCAGCTGCCACCCCACCCTCTGCCCTTACCTCACCCTTATTGTCCTCATCCATAGGTGTAAGATTTTTATCTAGTCTCTCCCCACACCCCCACTCATCCCTTTCCCCTCGAGAATTGTCAGTACACTCCCTTTCTATGCCCCGAATTTTATTCTATTCACCAGTTTATTCTGTTCATCAGATTTTTAATGCACTTGATATTTTAGATTCACTTGTTGATAGATATGTATTTGTTGTTCATAATTTTTATATTTACCTTTTTCTTCTTCTTCCTCTTCTTAAAGAGTATCTTTCAGCATTCCATATAATAGTGGTTTGGTGGTGATGAGCTCTGTTAGCTTTTTCTTATCTGTGAAGCTTTTTTTCTGCCCTTCAATTCTGAATGATAGCTTTGCTGGGTAATCTTGGTTGTAGGTTCTTGCTATTCAACACTTTGACTATTTCTTGCCACTCCCATCTGGCCTGCATAGTTTCTGTTGAGAAATCAGCTGTCAGTCGTATGGGTGCTCCCTTGTAGGTAATAAACTGTTTTTCTCTTGCTGCTTTTAATATTCTCTCTTTGTCTTTTGCTCTTGGCATTTTAATTATCATGTGTCTTGGTGTGATCCACTTTGGATTCCTTTTGTTTGGAGTTCTATGCGCTTCCTGGACTTATAAGTCTATTTCTTTCACCAGGTGGGGGAAATTTTCAGTCATTATTTCTTCAAATAGGTTTTCAGTATCTTGCTCTCTCTCTTCTTCTGATACCCCCATAATTCTGATGTTGGTACACTTCAAGTTGTCCCAGAGGCTCCTTACACTAACTTCACATTTTGGATTCTTTTTCTTTTTGCTTTTCCAGTCGAGTGTTTTCTACTTCTTTATATTTCAAATCTTTGACTTGATTCTTGTGTTCCTCTAGTCTGCTGTTAGATCTCTGTATAACATTTTTTATTTCAGTCAGTGTATGTTTAATTTCTAGTTGGTCCTTTTTCATCTCCTCTTGGGGTCTAACTAAATTTATCCATCTTTTCTAGGAAATTCTTGAAAAACCGTATAACCATGGTTTTGAACTCTATATCCAGTCGTTTGTTTTTCTCCATCTCTTTTGTTTGTGATCTGTTCTTTTGTCTCTGCATTTTTGGTACACTGGAAGAACTTCTGGGCTGGAGTCAGCCTTAGATACAAGACTTGCAAAATTACAAAAGCTTCTCTGTTGAGCTTGGATGGGGTGGAGTCTCAGGGCTGAGCAGACAGCCTTGGCTTCCAGTTAGCCCTGCCCTATGCTGCCCCTGGGTCTCAAGTGTCTCTTGGTAATAGCTGCAGCCCTCTCTGTGTGCATGGGTTTGCACACATGCCTCTAGACCTATACCTTTATGATTTTCATGAACTCCAGGACTCCAATGAGTCTGGGTCCCCAGGGTCTTGCCCAAAACTGGGGTTCCGTGCAGTCGGAAGTGGAGTGCATTGCAATTGGGAGGCTCTGTCTCTCGCCTGCTAAAGAAAGCCAGTGGCACAATCAGCAGTCCGTCCTCTCTGCATGCAGTGGTGTGCACACCCCCGGACCTCTGGCCTTTCGCAGCTCTTCTAAATTTCTGTGCCCTCCTCCTTTTTTATGACAGTCCAGATTCCCCCCATATAAGTCTCGTCTGGAACTAGAATTCAGTGCAGTCAGACAAGGGGTTCATTGCAGTTGGGAGTCTCCAGCCAGGCACTCCACCACCTGCTCTCTCCACACGTGTGTCTCTGTACCTCAGCTTTTTGCAGCTCCTCTGAATCTCCATGAGCCCCCCTCTTTCCTTCTAGTTGTAGAATTTCAACTAAGCCAGCTCTCCTGTGTTTCTGGATGATGTCTGTTCTGTCTTTTATTTTTAGTTTTGAAATTGTTATGCAAGGCAGTAGTTTAGGTGTTCACCTATTCTGCCATCTTGGTTTCTCTCTCTTTTCTATTGACCTATTTTTAATATATTTTGATTGATTTCAGATAGCAAGGGAGTAGAAAACTTAGAAACATTAGTGATGAGAGAGAATCATTGATCGGCTGCCTCTTGCATGCCCCACATTGGAGATAGAGCCCTCAGCCCAGGCATTTGACCTTGACTGGAATCGGATCTGGGAGCCTTCAGTCCACAGGCTGATTGCTCTATCCACTGAGCCAAATGAGCTAGGGTTCTTATTGATAGGTATTTATTTACCTCTACTTTTATTTTCTGTATGCAGATAATCCTTTTTCTTTCCTTTTCTTCTTAAAGCAGTCTCTTAAACATTTCTTACATTGCTGGTTTATTGGTAATGTACTCCTTTAACCTTTTTTTTAATCTGAAAAGCTTTTTATTTCATATTTAATTTTAAATGATAGCTTTGCTGGATACAGTAATTTTGGAAATATGCCCTTGTTTTTCATTACTTTGAATACTTCATTCCACTCCCTCTGGCCTGGAGTGTATCTATTAAGAAGTCAGCTGAAATTCTAATGGGAACTCCTTTGTAGGTATTTTATTTCACCAGGTTGGTCAAATGTTCTTTCGTTATTTCTTGAAAGAGGTTCTCTATTCTTTGCTCATCTTCTTCCCCTTCTGGTATTCCTATAATGTGGATGTTATGTTTCATATTGGTTCTGAGCTCCCTTAAGCTATATTCCTGCTTTTTCATTCTTTTCTATTTGCTGCTCTACTTGTGTATTTATTTCTACCTTGTCTTCCAAATCGCTGATTCAATCCTCTGCTTCATCCATTCTACCTTTAATTCTTTCTAGTGTGTTCTTGATGTCAGATATGTTATTCTTCATTTCTGTCTGGTTCAGGTTCTATTTCCTTTCTCATGCTGCTATAGTTCCCACTGAGTTCCTTGTAATGTGCACTCAGCTCCTTAAGCATCTTTACAACAATTACTTTGATCTCTATGTCTGATAGGTTGCTTGTGTCCATTTCATTTAGTTCTTTTTCTGGAGATTCTTCCTTTCCTTTTATTTGGGGTTTGTTTCTTTGTCTCACCATTTTAGCTGTCTATTTGTATTTGTTTCTATGTATTATATAGAACAGTTATGCCTCCCAGGCTTTGTGGGATGACCCTATGTAGAAAGTGTCTTGAGGGATCTCCCTTGTGTGCATTATTTGGGCTCTCCTATTTTAATTGGGACTTGATTGTTGATGTCCCATTCATGAGCGGGATCTCCTTTATGACTTGCTGACAGTTAGGATCAATCCTAATCTCATCGTGCTAGGTGTTATACAGGTGTTGACATAATAGAACAAGACACAGTAGTACCAAACCAAAAACACTACTAAAATCAAGCCATAAAAAGCAACAACAACAGGGAAGTCCAAGAAGTAAAAAGAAGAAGAAACAAAGAAAACATTTTGTTTATCTATCATGGGCATTCTTGGAGCTTTCTGGTCAGGTCAATGTGAGTCACTGTCCCTTTCTGGCCTTGGGTAATCTGATTGAGGCCAAATAGGTAGAAGCCCCTAGTTGTCCAATGGGTGAGGACTTCTTAGTACAGAAGCTGAGTCTGCCTCAAATCTCACGCCTTGAGCTATTCTCCCTTCCCACTTGGAGCTGGGCTCTGCATGGGTATCCTGGTCTTGTCTGGGATGGTTTGACCAGACTCATGTTGTGGGTGGTGCCAGTAGCTTGTAGGTGGTGGGGCTGGGCCTTTCCTGTCCTTCTAATACCTCTGCTCTGTCTGGTTAGTAGCCACCTGTAGGGGCACAGATTTCTTGCCCTGGGCTATTTCCTCTTGTCTCAGGTCACTGCAAGTTGAGTAAGAAGTAACTCTTTTGCTGGTGGGAAAGAAAGCACCACCTCTGGATTCCAGGTGGGCAGGACTGATCTTACTTCCTGGCCTATTCTCAAGCCCCCTTTCTGCTCACCAGCACAAGTTTCTCCAAGAAATAGAAAGTCCTCAAGATTCAATGTTTTGTGTGTGTCCTTCAGACCACTCCAATGTAGGCTGGCCCTGAGTTCCACTGCAAGGTTCTTCCCACAATCAGGAAGAGCTTCCCTGGCTGCATTATGGCAGGGTGCTAGCACTACTCTATCTAGGGACTTCAGCCCCAGGCTCCACTACTGCACCACTCTGCAGTCTCCATAGCCAATGCTCTCAGGGCCTTGTCTTTCATTCCCAGGCATTACTGTCTCACCCACAATCTTTAGCCTCTTCAAGTCCTCATTATTAATAGTTCCAGTTCAGGGGAGCCCACATCTACCTCCTGGCCTTCAACACAGTTCCTGCCCTCAAAACCTGACTTCATGAAATGTGATTAAGTCATCTGTTTTGCCCCTTAGAAAATCATTCATGTCCTTTTTGCATACCATTTAATGTATTTGACTTGAATGAGAAAGTTACCAGGGAAGGATTACTTTAAACCAATCATGCTGCCCATTATTGTTATACTAGAGACTCAGTGCATGCAATTCATTCATGGCTAGGGCCCTAGCCCTGGCCTGCAATCAGGGCTGAGCCACTCAGGACCAGAAGGCCCTAGTGGGGTTGGGAAAAAAGGTGATGGTCGGCAGGCAAGGCATGGAAGGAACAGATGACAGACGCCAATGATGTCCTCAGCCCCCTGCCACAACACAGTTCCTCTCCTTTCCTTGCTGCCATACTGCCACCAGGGCCTACTGGATGGGGGAAGGACAGGGCCTGCTATGCAGGGAAGGGACAGGGGGAGGGACCATGGGAGGTTTCCCAGCTAGGTGGAGGGGCTACAGGAGGTTGGCCACCAGCCCCAAGAAGGGAGCCGGCCCTTAACCTCCCTGGGAATGGAGCCACATCCACCTCCACTGACCCCTGGTTTCCTGTCCTAGCCCAGGGCCCAAAGGCCCCAGCAGGGTCGGGAGAGGAAGTGATGATCTCTGAGCCAGGCATGGAAGGAATGGGCACCAGATGCCATTGCTTCCCTTGGCACCCCACCACTGTGCAGTTCCCTACCCCCCCTCCTCTGTCCCTCGCTACCCCATGCTGCCACTGGGGCCTGCTGGCCACAGGGGACAGACAGGGCCTGCCTGCTAGAGGAGGAGCAGGGGGAGGGCTACAGGAGGTTGGCCACTGGCCCTGAGGAGGAAAACAGCCCACAGCCCTTTCTGGGAAAGGGGCCACATCTGCTGCCACCCACCCTTATTCCCCGTCCCAGCCTGGGGCCCAGCCTGATCAGGGCATGCTGACCAGGATTGTGGGTGGTTGGCTGGTCAGGGGAGGTTGGCTGTAGGATCGCACTGATCACCAGGGGGAAGCTCCTGCATTTAGCATCTGCCCCCTGGTGGTCAGTGCACATCACAGTGACTGGTCATTCCAGTCATTCAGTCATATCAGTAACTTGGGCTTTTATAAATATAGATAATGTCAATGACAGATAATCAAACCTTTATGCTTATGACCCCTGAGAAAGAAGATACCTATCAAGAAGGGCTCCTGGTGGCTACCTGGGCTCAACCTTAAAAGAAGAGCCTAGCAGCTGTTTCTAAACAGTGACCTCTCACACTTCAGGGAAAAGCCTAAACTGAACTGCCTGTCTGCACTGTGCGCCTGGATCTGAACCAGCCCTTAGAAAAGAGTTTCTGGAGCTGTATTTCAAGCAATAGGACTGAGGCTTTCCCCATCCAATCAGAGCTGCACAACTATATCTCCATCAGCATCTTCACTGACCAATAAGAGTGGCTCCATTCTGTCCTATCAGGACAGTGCCTTTTGGACCAATCAAACTGAGGATTTGGCATCCTCATTTACATGAGGATAGACCAATGAGGGGCCATGGGTGGGACTTCTCTCTATGTAACTCACTCCCCTCTATCTAGGAGAGTTAACATTCTAGTTCCAAGGAATATTGAGATCCTATTTCCTGGATGGAGCTGAAACACTAAAGATAAAACACTGAAGACATCTCGGGAGACCAGAGCAGAGAAGAGTAGGAAGAGTAGAGCAGAATAGAGCAAATCAGATTAGTGTGGAGAGAAGGAAAGCAGGCAAAGTAGAGATGAAGTGTCTTGAAGGAAAAGAGGCCTTGTACCATAACTGCCTCACCCTCGGGCCTCCTCACAGCCCTGCTCTTTCACAGCTGTCCATTCCATAATTGAGCTATAATACCACTGAGCTATTCCACAACCATACTATTCTCACAGCTGTGCTGTATCACAATGGAGATGTCTGCACTAAGTAAAGTTTCCTTCTTCATCATACTCCAAATTGGGGATTCCTATTGGCATTAAATTAGCACCAACAACCATTGACCTGAAACTCATAGTGATGTATGTCAATCATATCTCAATAGAATTGGGGAAAACAGAACAACAAAAATAGCTGCAGAAAATCAAGTCATATGTAAGCAGGTCACAGAGTATGGTTCAGAAAGGATATCTTAGTCCCACCCTATATCCTCTAGGGGCCTAAGTTATAGCTCACCATAATAACCTACAATGTGGAAATATATTGTCAGTAAATCTGAAAAACTGTGAGAAAGATAACCCTTCCTATATGCTCAAAATATCACAAATAAGCTGACAGAAATTCCCGAGTGCCCCATTAAGAGCTGTCTCAACAGAATTTAATATATGAAATATTAAAAGAGCCCCTTTCCAAAAAACAAACAAATCAATAAAAACTATGGTGTTCCTAACCAGCTGTCATGTTACCTAAAATTTTCTTATCAGTTTATTCAATTAAGGAATGATATTGCTTAGAAAAGTTAGCTCTTAAATCCATTATCAGTCATGATTTATAAGCACAAGTGCATTTGCCAGTCAACAGGCAAGGCACTTGGGGGTGTTTTGAAAGGGTAAAATCAAGGTAGGGCCTATTCCCAGAGCAGCTGTAGGTACAGTGCCAAGATAGAAAGCCCTGGGGGCATGAGGGACAAGTTTCCACTCTAATGACCTGGAGGAAAATATATAATTAAGGCAGAATACAAAAAGCAAAAGTTTTAATGAGCTATTTACAAATCTGATTACTATAGTGACTAAAGCAGAAAAAGAGCCTTAAAGTTTCTCCTTACCTCTGCCATCAAAGTTCCTAAAATGTATAGAGACTGACCCCACATATGAGGCAATTTTCCCATGGGGACTCGGTCCACAGTGTGAGGATTTTGATATTCTTCATCAACCTAAAAGAAAAGATTAAAAGGTTACAAGAAGGATAATAGAAGGTTTTAAATACTAGACAGCAAAAAGGCTGAGCCTGGATTGTGATTCATACCCTAAAAAACAGTCACATATGCAATGCACTGAAAAGTCAAGCAGTGTTCCTCTTACTTTATGGTGGATACAGATTGCCTGAGGATTGTGTACAAAGACAGATTCAGACTTGAGTAGGTGTGGGGGAAGGCCTGAAACCTGCATTTCTAACAAGCTCACTTTCAAACACTGATCTACTAAAATTATCCCAAATTAGTGGTCTCAGAGCAAAGAATATCAAATCCTGAGAGTTCACAGAGAACAACACTCCGGTTCTGCCTACTGATGTCCATATCATTCTCAACCTTAAGGTTTTGTCTTTTTTAAAAAAAAAATCAACCTCTAAACAATTTATGTTATTTTTTAAATTGAGTTATGGTTGACATACAAAAAGGCTATACATTTTTAATGCATCTTGGTAATTTTGAGGGCAAGTACACCCTTGAAACTACCACTGTTAAGTTAGGTCTTACCCTTGTCTTGCTGTGCAACAATGTCATAACTGTGAGAGCTTTAAAAATCTTACTTTCAAGGGAACAAAATTATAGTTTTATCATCCTATACTGAAAGACAAAATTTTAGAACATGAAAATCATAAGTAAGTAACACTTATTTGACTCAAACAGGGTAGACCTATCGAAGTACTCCTCTTCTATGAGCCCCATTTAACAATACTGTCTAGTTCACCTTGTCAAGGGGAACACTGTATAGCTCGGGAAGAAGTGGAACTCCATTTTTGTCCTTGATGAGGACTTCTTCAAGAGCCTCTCTATATTCTTGAACCTATGGGTATAAGAAAGGGAGAGAAAAATTATAGATAGTTCACTTTGGGGATCTCTGGAAAGACTGCTGCCAAAAGAAAATCCTATTTAAAAGGAACATATTCACCTAGTAAATGGAAGAAAAAGCGGAAGTAGCAAAAGACCTAATATAGTATCTTGCCTATAATTAAGAGGTTTAACAGATTTAATTTTAATAACCATCCTACGAAGTATGCATAATCACAGACTTTTTTCAGGGAAATTACTGCTTTAGCAGGTTATGAACTTATGGAAGATCACATAAGAGTGCAAGGTTGAGTCCAGATTTGAGCCCAAATCAGGCTGCCTCCATAGGCCTATTTTTATCCACTATGTACTATCCTAAGGCTAGGTTCGTCACATTACACGTACTGGCTTCTAAAACTATATTTTGCCTGATAATTAAGTTTCTTTTATGGTAAAGTTTATATCTTTTTGCTGAAAAATTTGCTATAGATTAGTAATACATAAAAAGTAAAAAAAAACAATACCTTATTGAGGAAAAATATATAGTTAGTTCTGCTATAACAGTTGTTTAGAAAACACAAATTTGTTACAATGTGTATGATATACTAGGAAAATTTTGAGCATAACATAAATTTCACATAAGCTCATGCACCATTGAAACTGAGAACACATATAGCTAAAATGACCTGTGAAATATAAACAAATACTAGACAGCAAAAAAGTGTGGATTGTGATTCTTGAAGGGAGAATAAACCATAGAAGGACAATAAACCATATCCATCAACATGTAGGGCTACAAATTTCTGTCAGATTTCAGATAACCTCCCATCCACCACTTCTGAGGTGCTCTTTTCTCATGCCCAATATCCGAATGGCTCTGTGCCTTCCCCCTTTTTTCCCCAGTATTTTGCATATCTATTTTTTTATTCTGTTACATGTGTACATATCTCCCCATTGCCCCCCCTGCACCACCCAGGCACACCCCTAACCCCCAGTGTCTTGTGTTCATTGGTTATGCTTATATGCATGCATACACGTCCTTTGGTTGATCTCTTATTTACCCCACCTCTCCTTAAACTTCCTGCTGTAACTTGACAGTCTGTTTGATGCTTTACTGCTTCTGTGTCTATCCTTTTATTCATCAGTTTATAATGTTCTTTATTATCCACATATGAGTGAGATCATGTGGTGTTTCTCCTTCATTGACTGGCTTATTTCACTAAACATAAGGCTCTCCACTTCCATCCAGGTTGCTGCAAATGGTAAGAATTCCTTCTTTTTAATGGCAGCATAGAATTCCATTGTGTAGATGTACCATGGTTTGCTGATCCACTCATCTGCTGACGGGCACCTAGGCTGTTTTCAAATTTTAGCTATTGTAAATTCTGCTGCTATGCACATAGGGGTGCATAAATCCTTTCTGATTGGTGTTTCTAATTTCTTAGGATATATTCCTAAGAGTGGGATTGCTGGGTCAAATTGGAGATCCATTTTTAGTTTTTTGAGGAAACTCCATAGTGTTCTCCACAGTGGCTGCACCAGTCTGCATTCCCACGAACAGTGCATAAGGGTTCCTTTTTCTCCACATCCTCGCCACCACGTGTCATTTGTTGATTTGTTGATGATTGCCATTCTGACAGGTGTGAGATGGTATCGCATTGTTGTTTTGATTTGCAAGTCTTGGATAATTAGTGACTTTGAACATGTTTTCATGTGTCTCTTGGCCTTCCTTCTGTCGTCTTTCGAAAAGGTTCTATTTAGGTCCATTGCCCATTTTTTTGTTGGATCATTTATCTTCTTTGATTAAGTTGTATAAGTTGGCTGTAGACATTGGAGATTAAACCTTTATCAGTGATAACATTTGCAAATATGTTCTCCCATACAGTGGGATTTCTTGTTGTTTTGTTGTTGGTTTCTTTTGCTGTGCAAAAGCTTTTATTTTGATGTAGTCCCATTTGTTTATTTTTTCTTTAGCTTCCATTGCTTTTGGAGCAGTACCAGTGAAGAAGTTCTTTCGGCATATGTCTGAGATTTTGCTGCCTGTGGATTCCTCTAGTATTTTTATGGTTTCCCTTCTAATGTTTAAGTCCTGTATCCATTTTGAGTTTATTTTTGTATTTGGTGTAAGGTGGTGGTCCAGTTTCATTTTTTTTGCATGTATCTGTCCAATTTTCCCAACACCATTTATTTAAGAGGCTATCATGGCTCCATTGTATGTTCATGCCTCCTTTCTCAAATATTAATTGAGCATAGTGGTTTGGATGGATGTCTGGATTCTCTATTATACTCCATTGGTCTATATGTCTGTTCTTGTGCCAGTACCAGACTGTTTTGAGAACAGTTGCTTTGTAATATGGCTTGAAATTTGGTATTGAGATTCTACCTACTTTACTCTTCTTTCTCAGGATAGTTATGGACATTTGCGGTCTTTTTTTTATTCCAGGTGAATCTTTGAAGAGTTCTTTCTAGGTCTGTGAAATACATCGTTGGTATTTTAATGGATAGTGCATTGAATCTATAGATTGATTTGGGTAGTATGGGTATTTTAATGATATTGATTTTTCCAATCCATGAGCATGATATGCTCTTCCATCAGTTTATGTCTTCCTCCATCTCTTTTTTCAGTGTTCAGTAGTTTTCTGCCTATAGGTCTTTTACCTCCTTAGTTAAATTAATTCCTATGTATCTTAATTTTTTTGGTGCGATGAAATTGCTTTTTTAGTTTTTCTTTCTGTAATTTCACTATTAGTGTCTAGAAATGCCATAGATTTCTTGGCATTAATTTTGTATCCTGCTACATTGCTAAATTCATTTATTAAGTCTATTAATTTTTGGATGGAGTCCTTCAGGTTTTTTATGTACAATATCATGTCATCTGCAAATAAGGACAGCTTTACTTCTTCTTTTCCAATTTGGATGCCTTTTATTTTTTCTTCTTCTCTAATTGCAATGGCTAATACTTCCAGTACTATGTGTAACAGGAGTGGGTGAGAGTGGGCATCCCTGTCATGTTCCTGTTCTTAAGGGAAATGGTTTCAGTTTTTGCCCACTGAGTATGATGTTAGCTGTGGGTTTATCATATATGGCTTTTATGATGTTGAGGTATAATCCTTCTATTCCCACTTTGCTGAGAGCTTTTACCAAGAAAGAGTGTTGGATTTTGTCAAATGCTTTTTCTGCATCAATTAATATAACTGTGTGATTTTTATCTCTCAATTTGTTTATGTGATGTATCACATTTATTGATTTGCAGATATTGTACCATCTTTGCATTCCTGGGATGAATCCTGCTTGGTCATGGTGATTTGCTAGAATTTTGTTGAGGATTTTGGCATCTATGTTCATGAGAGATATTGCCCTGTAATTCTCTTTCATTGTGTTGTCTTTATGTGGTTTTGATATTAGGGTGATGCTGGCTTCATAGAAGGTGTATGGAAGTGTTCCTTCTTCTTGAATATTTTTGAATAGTATGAGGAGGATAGGTTTTAATTCTTCCTTGAATGTTTGGTAAAACTCTCCTGTGTAGCCATCTGGACCCGGGCTTTTGTTTGCTGGAAGCTTTTTGATGACTGCTTCAA
Source organism: Lasiurus cinereus (assembly GCA_011751065.1). Classification (NCBI taxonomy): domain Eukaryota; kingdom Metazoa; phylum Chordata; class Mammalia; order Chiroptera; family Vespertilionidae; genus Lasiurus; species Lasiurus cinereus. The sequence continues at coordinate 1,046,833 of JAAGEH010000477.1, read as the reverse complement.
TTTCTTCCATAGTTATTGGACTATTGAGATGTTTAGATTCTTCCTGAATGTGTATTGGAAGGTTACATTTTTCTAGGAATATGTCCATTTCTTGCAGATTATCCAATTTGTTGGAATAGAGTTGTTCATAGTATTTTTTAACAAACCCTTTTATTTCCGCGGGGTCTGTTGTTATGTCTCCTCTTTCATTTCTGATTTTGTTTATTGGGGTCTTCTCTCTTTGTTTCTTGGTGAGCCTGGCTAGAGTTCCATCAATCTTGTTTATCCTTTCAAAGAACCTGCTCTTGGTTTTGTTGATATTTTGAATTGTTTCTTTGGTCTCCATGTTGTTTATCTCCACTCTGATCTTTACTATTTCCTTTCTTCTGATTATGCTGGGCTTTTCTTGTTGCTCTCTTTCTAGCTCTTTGAGTTGTAGGTTTAGGAAATGTATTACCATTGTTTCCTGTTTTTTGCAGTAGGCTTGTAGGGCTATGAACTTTCCTCTCAAGACTGCTTTCACTGTGTCCCATAAATTTTGTTTTGTCGTGTTGTCATTGTCATTTGTTGACATGATGAGTTTTATTTTGATCTTTCTGGTTACCCAGTCATTGTTTAATAGCATGCTGTTTAGTCTGAATGTGTTTGATTTCTTTATATTGTTTTTATTATAGTCGATTTCCAGGGTTTTTTTGTTTTGTTTTTTTTTTAATATATTTTATTGATTTTTTACAGAGGAAGGTAGAGGGATACAAAGAAGTCAGAAACATCGATGAGAGAGAGACATTGATCAGCCGCCTCCTGCACACCCCGTACTGGAGTTGTGCCCACAAGCAAGGTACATGCCCCTGACCGAAATCGAACCTGGGACCTTTCAGTCCACAGGCCAAGGCTCTATCCACT
>JAAGEH010000477.1:920617-1045941 GCA_011751065.1 Lasiurus cinereus | reverse complement strand
TCGATGAGAGAGAGACATCGATCAGCCGCAATCCTTCATGCTCCACAGTGGAGATGTGCCCACAAGCAAGGTACATGCCCCCAACCGGAATCAAACCTGGGACCTTTCAGTCCGCAAGCCGACACTCTATCCAATGAGCCAAACCGGTCTCGGCTGAGACGATTCTTCATATGATTTCTATCTTCTTGAATTTGAAGAGACTTTTCTTAGGACCCAACATACGATCTATCTTTGAAAATGACCCATGTGCACTGGAGAAGAATGTATATTCTGTGGCTTCGTGGTGAAATGTTCTGAAGATGTCAATTATCCATCTGGTCATTTAGGATTGATGTTTCTTTGCTGATTTTTTGTTTAGAGGATTTGTCCAGCGGTAACAATGGGGTATTAAAGTCTCCTAATATGATTGTATTGCTGTCAATCTCTCCTTTAATATCCTCCAGGAGTTTTTTTTATGTATTTAGGTGCTCCTATATTGGGTGCACACATGTTAACCAGAATTATTTCTTCTTGTTGGATTGTTCCCTTTAGTATTATGAAGTGGCCTGCTTTATCTCTTGTTATGTCCTTCACTTTGAGATCTAATTTGTCAGATATAAGTATTGCAACCCCAGCTTTTTTTTTCCTTTACATTTGCCTGAAATACCATCTTCCATCCCTTCACCCTCAATCTGTGTGCATCTCTTTTCCTGAGGTGGGTTTCTTGTAAACAGCAGATATATGGATCATGTTTTCTTATCCAATTGGTTACCCTATATTTTTTTATTGGAGCATTTAATTCATTTACATTTAAAGTTATTATTGATAGGTACTTATCTGTCACAATTTTGAGTCTTTATCCCAGAGTTCCTCCTTCGCTTCCTATTTCTTTTTATTACAGCAGACCCTTTAACATTTCTTGCATTGCTGGTTTGCTAGTAATATATTCCCTTAGTCCTTTTTGTCTGTGAAGCTTCTGATTTCACCTTCAATTTTGATTGAAAGCCTTGCAGGGTACAGTATTCTTGGATTCAGACCCTTCCTTTGCATGACTTTGTATATTTCATTCCATTCCCTTCTGGCCTGATGAGTTTCTGGTGAGAAATCAGTAGCTAGTCTTATGGGGGTTCCTTTGTAGGTAACTTTCCGTTTCTCTCTGGCCACTTTTAAGATTCTTACTTTGTTATTGGTGTTTGCCAATTTAATTATAATGTGCCTTGGTGTTGATTTTGGGGGGTTCATTTTGCTTGGGACTCTGTGAGCTTCTTGGATTTGTGTGGGTTTTTTCCTTCCTATATCAGGGAAGTTTTCTGTCATTATTTATTCAAACTGGTTGTCTATTCCTTGCTCAGTTTCCACTCTTTCTGGAACCTCAATAATGCGGATGTTGTTTTGTTTTGTGTTATCCCAAAGTTCCCTTAGGCTGTCCTCTTGCTTTTTAATTTTTTTTTCTAGAAGCTGATGTTCCTGGGTATTCTTTCCTAACTTGTCTTGTAGCTCACTGAAGTGGTCCTGTGCTTCTTCTAGTCTACTTTGATGCTTTCTATTGAGTTCTTTATAGCACTGATGTCATTTTTCATTTCTTCTTGATTATTCTGCATTTCTTCTTGCTTCTTCTTCATTTCCTCTTGTCTCTTACTCACATTGTCGATTTTGTCTTCCATTCTTTTCATCCACCTTATGATTATTTCTCTGAACTCTTTCACTGGCAGGCTTATTTCTGCTTCGATTTCGTTTACTTCTTTTTCTGGAGATACCTGCCTTTCTGTCATATGCGGGCTGTTTCTTCATCTGCCCATGGTCTTTCTTCTCTGGGTATTTGGTTATGTAGTTCTCTCTCCTATGTTGAATCAAAAGCACAAACTACAACACGACCAGGTACAACACAAAGGCACTTATCCCAAGCGAAATCTGACTGTTCCGTTTGCCATATGGAGCTCCTCTGAGTCTGTGTGTCTGTGCAGATTGGAGAATGGTCTTCTGGGTCCCCCAGCTGTTCAGTTCGTGCTGCAACTGCAGCTTTCAGATTTCCGCAAACATCCATCTCCCTCTGCAAGATGGCGCGGTCTCCACATTCATGCTGGTGACTCCGGGAGACAAAAACCCCGTGACAGTGGGTCTGCCTGTTCAGGGGAGAACCGTCCAGCAGCCCCCCACCTTCTCCTGGAGGATAACTGACTCTTAACTTGCCAACAAACACTCCCAGTACGACTCTCAGCTGCTCTGTCTCCATCTGCCCAGCGACAAGGCTCCAGACACATCCGTCTATTCCACCACCAATTTTTTTTCTCTCTGTGACTTCCCTTTTTAATTCCTCCTTTTTAAGCTAAGCATATTTCTAGTCTTCCTCTCTGTTCTATTTTCTTTTTATCTTTTCTCAAAAAAATCTTAATTGCTTAAAGTATTACATATGTCTCCTTTTCCCTACATTAACCTCTCCACCCTGCCTCCATCTCCTGCTCCAGGCCTTCACCACCCTATTGTCATTGTCCATGGGTCATGCATATATGCATACAAGTTCAGTGGTTGATCTCTTCCCACCCACCCACCGTCCACTGCCATCCCTCTAAGATTCAACAGTCTGTTTGATGTTTCTGTGTCTCCTCATCTATTTTTGTTCATCAGTTTATGTTGTTCATTAGATTCCACATATGAGTGAGATCATGTGATTCTTATCTTTCTCTGACTGGCTTATTTTGTTTAGAATAATGCTTTCCATGACCATCCATGCTGTTGCAAATTGTAAGAGTTCTTTCTTTTTTTACAGCTGTGTAATATTCCATTGTATAAATGTATCAGTTTTTAACCCACTCATCTGCTGATGGTCACTTAGGCTGCTTCCAAATCTTAGCTACTGTAAATTGCACTGCTATGAACACAGGGGTGCATATATTCTTTCTGATTGGTTTCTCTGATTTCCTAGCATATATTCCTAGAAGTGGGATCACTGGGTCAAACGGGAGTTCCATTTTTAATTTTTTGAGAAAATTCTATATAGAGTTTCAACAGAGGCTGCACCAGTCTGCATTCTCCCCAGCAGTGTACTAGGGTTCCTTTTGTCTGCATTTTTGCCAAAACTTGTCGTTTGTTGATTTGTTGATAGCCATTCTGACAGATGTGAGTTAGTACCTCATTGTCATTTTGATTTGCATCTCTCTGATGATTAGTGACTTTAAGCATTTTTTCGTATGCCTCTTGGACTTCTGTATTTCCACTTTGGAGAAGTATCTATTTAGGTACTTTTCCCATTATTAATTGAATTGTTTATCTTCCTTTTCTTTAGTTATATGAGTTCCTTATAAATTTTATAAATTAACCCCTTATTGGATGTATCATTGGCAAATATGTTCTCCCATGTGGGCTTTTTTATTATTTTGTTGATGGTTTCTTCTGACAGTGCTGTGCAGAAGCTTTTTATTTTGATATAGTCCCATTTGTTTATTTTCTCCTTAGTTTCCATTGCCCTAGGACAGTGGTCGGCAAACTCATAAGTAAACAGAGCCAAATATCAACAGTACAAGGATTGAAATTTCTTTTGAGAGCCATATTTTTTAAACTTAAATTTCTTCTAATGCCACTTCTTCAAAGTAGACTCACCCAGACTGTGGTATTTTGTGGAAGAGCCACATTCAAAGGGCCAAAGTGTCGGATGTGGCTCGCGAGCCGCAGATTACCAACCATGGCCCTAGAGATGTATCAGTAAACATATTGCTATGAGAGATGTCTGAGATTTTGCTGCCTATTGTTTCTTCTAAGATTTTTATGGTTTCATAAAAATCTTATATTTAAGTCCTTTATCCATTTTGAGTTTATTTTTGTGTGTGGTGTAAGTTGATGGTCTAGTTTCATTTTTTACATGTATCTTTCCAATTTTCCCATCACCTTTTATTGAAGAGATTGTCTTTACTGCATTGTATGCTTTGCTTCCTTAGTCAAATATTAATTGAGCATAATGGCTTGGGTTGACATTCTTTTGATAGTGTCTTTTGCTCTCTTCCTCTGGTACAAAAGGTGGTGAGTAGGGCAGCCAGGGTGGGCTGTTGGGAATGTGAGCACACATATTCAAAAGAAAATTTCAGGTACTTTTCAAGATATAAGTATCACATCTATTGTATTTCTTAACATTTAACTTGCACACAGTTACAACAGAGTTTTATTAGGGCCCTATCATTTTATGTGTTTTTCTGACAAACTTTTTATGTTGTTCCCCAATCCTATTTTCCCACAAACCCTATATTTTTATTTCTCAAATATGCTGAGCAAGGTAATTTTAAAGAAAAATACATGTCTCATTATAGCTTAAATAATTCTACTCTGCATGTACAACATATCTTTACCTGTAAAATTCAAAGAATTTTAGTGTTATCTTCTTCAATTAATGGAGAAAAAACTATTTTCATTATATGCACAGAGAAACTGAAGAAATCAATGACAACATTTGGATTACTCAATGGTCAATAGTGAAGCCCCCCCAAAATTCCAGGTATTCCAACTTCTCCTCTCCTCCCCCTCCCAAGTTCAAATAATCTGAATGTGCTTTATACTTAATAGGCATATTTGATAAATAATCTCTTTTTTAGCAAGGAAATTTTTTTATAAACAATTTCATAGAAATTGAGAAAGACTGAGAAAAATGCTAGAATCAAATCAGGGTGATCAAAATAGGCAGGTTATTTTTATTATAGCTTATCTTATTTCCTTGCTCAAAAATGGATACTTTATGAATTATTAAAATTTAGAGTAAAACAGAACTTTGTGACCCCTGTAACTTTAGTGAAACCCTATTATTTAGACTCATATTGGCAATTACATATTAATATTAGCCAAATCATTCAAATTACACAAAATTGTATTTTAAGTAGCAAAGTATAAATGTCTTCAAATGCATTAGATTTATGTCCAATTTTAGACCATAGCCAATTTTTAGAATGCCTGACATTAAATTTACTTAACTAAGAATCCAAATCTCACTGTTTTTCTTTTTTTATTTCTTTATTGATTAAGGTATTAAATATGTGTCCTTATCCCACTATTCGCCCCCCCCCCAACTCATGTGCATGCGTTCATCTCCCTGGTGTCTGCGTCCATTGGTTATGCTTAAATCTCACTGCTTTTCAAAGATGATTTCTAAACTACTTTATTCATGTAGCCAAAAAAGCAATGATGAGCATATTTTGGGGGACAGGGATTAGCAGATTGTTAGGGGTTTTATTTCTTGCGGTGGTCTAACATGAGAACATCATATGAAAGATTTATTTTTTAAAAGACATACAAATAAAAAAATAAAAAAATAAAAGACATATAAAGTCAGGAAGTAAATTTTATTTATTATTTTTTTATAATCTCTTTGTTTCTTTTTTTTATTAATTTTTTATACATATCTTCCCATTGTCCATCCTCCCTCCCAGGCATACCCCAACACCCCAGTGTCTATGTTCATTGGTTATGATTATATGCATAGATACAAGTCCTTTGATTGATCTCTTATCTACCTCACCTAACTTTAATCTTCCTGCTGTAATTTCACAGTCTGTTTGAAGCTTTACTGTCTCTGTATCCTTTTGTTCATCAGTTTATAATGTTCTTTATTATCCCCCAATGAGTGCGATCATGTGATGCTTTTCCTTCATTGACTGGCTTATTTAGCTAAGCATAAGGCTCTCCAGTTCCAACTAGGTTGCTGCAAATGGTAAGAATTCCTTCTTTTTAATGGCACCATAGAATTCCATTGTGTAGATGTACCACAGTTTTCTGATCCACTCATCTGCTGACGGGCACCTAGGCTGTTTCCAAATTGTGGCTATTGTAAATTGTGCTGCTATGAACATAGGGGTGCATAAATCCTTTCTAATTGGTGTTTGTAATTTCTTAGGATAAATTCCTAAGAGGCGTATTACAGGGTCAAATGGGAGATTCATTTTTAGTTTTTTGAGGAAACTGCATACTGTTCTCCACAGTGGCTGCACCAGTCTGCATTCCCACCAACAGTGCACAAGGGTTCCTTTTTCTCCGCATCCTTGCCAACACTTGTTGTTTGTTGATTTGTTGATGATTGCCATTCTGACAGGTGTAAGATGGTATCGCATTGTCGTTTTGATTTGCATCTCTCGGATGATTAATGACTTTGAACATGTTTTCATGTGTCTCTTGGCTTTCCTTCTGTCATCTTTTGAAAAGGTTCTATTTAGGTCCGTTGCCCATTTTTTTATTGGATCCTTCATCTTCCTTTTATTAAGTTGTATAAGTTGGTTGTAGATTTTGGAGATTAAACATTTATCAGTGATAGCATTTGCAAATATGTTCTCCCATGCATTGATCTTTCTTGTTGTTTTGTTGATGGTTTCTTTTGCTGTGCAAAAGCTTTTTATTTTGATGTAGTCCCATTTTTTTATTTTTTCTTTAGCTTCCATTGCCTTTGGAGCAGTATCAGTGAAGAAGTTCTTTCGGCATATATCTGAGATTGTGCTGCCTGTGGACTCCTCTAGTATTTTTATGGTTTCCCTTCTAATGTTTAAGTCCTGTATCCATTTTGAGTTTATTTTTGTATTTGGTGTAAGTTGGTGGTCCAGTTTCAATTTTTTGCATGTATCTGTCCAATTTTCCCAACACCATTTATTGAAGAGGCTATCTTGGTTCCATTGAATGTTCATGCATCCTTTGTCAAATATTAATTGAGCATAGTGGTTTGGGTGGATATCTGGGTTCTCTATTCTATTCCATTGATCTATATGTCTGTTCTTGTGCCAGTACCAGGCTGTTTTGAGAACAGTTGCTTTGTAGTATATCTTGAAGTCTGGTATTGAGATCCCACCTACTTTATTCTTTTTTCTCAGAATTGCTGTAGCTATCCGTGGTCTTTTTTTGTTCCAGATGAATCTATGAAGAATTTTTTGTAGGTCTGTGAAATATGTCGTTGGTATTTTAATGGGTAGTGCGTTGAATCTGTAGATTGCTTTGGGTAGTATGGACATTTTAATGATGTTGATTCTCCCAATCCATGAGCATGGTATGCTCTTCCATCTGTTAACATCTTCCTCTATCTCTTTTTTCAGTGTCCTGTAGTTTTCTGCATAAAGGTCTTTTACCTCTTTAGTTAGGTTTATTCCTAGGTATCTTAATTTTTTTGGTGCGATGGTAAATGGGATTGCTTTTTTAGTTTCTCTTTCTACAATTTCATTGTTAGTGTATAGAAATGCCACAGACTTCTTAGCATTAATTTTGTATCCTGCTACATTGCCGAATTCATTAATTAAGTCAATTAGTTTTGGAATGGAATCCTTTGGGTTTTTTATGTACAATATCATGTCATCTGCAAATAAGGACAGCTTTACTCCTTCTTTTCCAATTTGGATGCCTTTTATTTCTTCTTCTTGTCTAATTGCAATGGCTAATACTTCCAGTACTATGTCGAACAGGAGAGGTGAGAGTGGGCATCCCTGTCTTGTTCCTGTTCTTAGGGGAAATGGTTTTAGTTTTTGCCCATTGAGTATGATGTTAGCTGTGGGTTTATCATATATGGCTTTTATGATGTTGAGGTATGATCCTTCTATTCCCACTTTGCTGAGAGTTTTTATCAAGAAAGGATGTTGGATTTAGTCAAATGCTTTTTCTGCATCAATTGATATGACTATGTGATTTTTATCTCTCAATTTATTTATGTGATGTATCACATTTATTGATTTGCGGATATTGAACCATCCCTGCATTCCTGGGATGAATCCTGCTTGGTCATGGTGTATGATCTTTCTGATGTACTGCTGGATCCGGTTTGCTAGAATTTTGTTGAGGATTTTGGCATCTATGTTCATGAGAGATATTGGCCTATAATTCTCTTTCCTTGTGTTGTCTTTATCTGGTTTTGGTATTACGGTGATGCTGGCTTCATATAAGGTGTTTGGTAGTATTCCTTATTCTTGAATGTTTTTGAATAGTCTGAGGAGGATAGGTTTTAATTTTAACTTGAATGTTTGGTAAAACTCTCCTGTGTAGCCATCTGGACCCGGGCTTTTATTTGCTGGAAGCTTTTTGATGACTGCTTCAATTTCTTCCATAGTTATTGGACTATTGAGATGTTTGGCTTTCTCCTCATTGAGTTTTGGGAGGTTATATTTTTCTAGGAAAATGTCCATTTCTTGCAGGTTGTCCAATTTGTTGGAATAGAGTTGTTCATAGTATTTTTTAACTATCCTTTGTATTTCCACAGGGTCTGTTGTTATTTCTCCTCTTTCATTTCTGATTTTGTTTATTTGGGTCTTCTCTCTTTGCTTCTTGGTGAGCCTGGCTAGGGGTCCATCAATCTTGTTTATCCTTTCAAAGAACCCGCTCTTTGTTTTGTTGATCTTTTGAATTGTTTCTTTGGTCTCCAAATTGTTTATCTCCGCTCTGATCTTCACTATTTCCTTTCTTCTGAGTACACTGGGCTTTTCTTGTTGCTCATGTTCTAGCTCTTTGAGTTGTAGGTTTAGGTGATTTATTACCATTATTTCCTGTTTTTTGCAGTAGGCTTGTAGGGCTATGAACTTCCCTCTCAAGACTGTTTTCACTGTGTCCCATAAATTTTGTATTGTTGTGTTGTCATTGTCATTTGTTGCCATGATGTTTTTTATTTCTTCCTTGATTTCTCTGGTAACCCAGTCATTGTTTAAAAGCATGCTGTTTAGTCTCCATGTGTTTGATTTCTTTCTATTGTTTTTATTATAGTTGCTTTCCAGTTTCATGCCACTGTGGTCTGAGAAAATGCTTGATATGATTTCTATCTTCTTGAATTTGAAGAGACTTTTGTTATGACCCAACATATGATCTATCTTTGAAAATGACCCATGTGCACTGGAGAAGAATGTATATTCTGTGGCTTTGGGGTGAAATGTTCTGAAGATGTCAATTAATTCCATCTGGTCTAGTGAGTCATTTAGGATTGATGTTTCTTTGCTGATTTTTTGTTTAGAGTATTTGTCCAATGGTGACAGTGGGGTATTAAAGTCTCCTACTATGATTGTATTGCTGTCAATCTCTCCGTTAATATCCTCCAAGAGTTTTTTTATGTATTTAGGTGCTCCTATATTGGGTGCATATATGTTTACCAGAGTTATTTCTTCTTGTTGGATTGTTCCCTTTAGTATTATGAAGTGGCCTTCTTTATCTCTTGTTATGTCCTTCACTTTGAGATCTAATTTGTCAGATATAAGTATTGCAACCCCAGCTTTTTTTTCATTTCCATTTGCCTGAAGTACCATGTTCCATCCCTTCACCCTCAATCTGTGTGCGTCTCTTTTCCTAAGGTGGGTTTCTTGCAGACAGCAGATATATGGATCATGTTTTCTTATCCAATCGGTTGCCCTATGTCTTTTGATTGGAGTATTTAATCCGTTTACATTTAAAGTTATTATTGATAAGTACTTATCTGTTGCCATTTTTAGTCCTTACCCCCGAGTTCCTTCTTCGCTTCCTCTTTCTTTTTATTACAGCAGACCTTTTAACATTTCTTGCATTGCTGGTTTGGTGGTAATATATTGCCTTAGTCCTTTTTTGTCTGTGAAGCTTTTGATTTCACCTTCAATTTTGATTGAGAGTCTTGCAGGGTACAGTATTCTTGGATTCAGACCCTTCCTTTGCATGACTTTGTATATTTCATTCCATTCTCTTCTGGCCTGACGAGTTTCTGTTGAGAAGTCAGTAGCTAGTCTTATAGGGGTTCCTTTGTAGGTAACTTTCTGTTTCTCTCTGGCTGCTTTTAAGATTCTTACTTTGTCGTCGGTGTTTGCCAATTTAATTATAATATGCCTCGGTGTCGGTTTGTTGGGGTTCATTTTGCTTGGGACTCTGTGAGCTTCTTGGATTTGTGTGGGTTTTTTCTTTTCTATATTGGGGAAATTTTCTGTCATTATTCCTTCAAACACGTTCTCTAATCCTTGTTCAGTTTCCACTCTTTCTGGAACCCCAATTATGCGGATGTTATTTTGTTTCATGTTATTCCAAAGTTCCCTTAGACTCTCCTCTTGCTTTTTAACTTTTTTTTTCTAGAAGCTGCTGCGGTCCTCTGCTTCTTCTAGTCTACTTTTGATGCTTTCTATTGAGTTCTTTATAGCAGTGATGTCATTATTCATTTCTTCTTGTTTATTCTGCACCTCCTCTAGTTTCTTCTGCATTTCTTCTTCATGCTTCTTCACCTCCTCTAGGTTCTTATTCGTTACCTCTTGGCTCTTACTCATATTGTCAAATTTGTCTTCCATTCTTTTCAACCACATTATGATAATTTCTCTGAACTCTTTCTCTGGTAGGCTTATTTGTGGTTCTATTTCGTTTACTTCCTTTTCTGGTGAAACCTGCCTTTCTGTCTTTTGTGGGCTGTTTCTTTTTCTGACCATGGTCTTTCTTCTCTGGGTGTCTGGTTATGCAGTGCTCTCTCCTACGTTGACTGAAAGGCACAAACTACAACACGACCAGGTACAGCACACAAGGCACTGAGTAGAAATGTATTCAAGATGTTAATAATCACCAATAAGGTGACCACCAATGAAGGACAAATTAGGGGTAAATAGAGAAAGAGGAAGAGGAAAATGAGGAAGAAAGAAAAGAAAGAAGTGCCAAAATCAAATTGGGAGAGTGAGAAAAAAAAAGATAAATAAATGAACAATAAAATAAAATAAAATAAGAAAATAAAAAGGAGAAAAAGGAGAATGAAAGAGGAAGAGAAAAAAGTCAGAGAGAAAAGAAAGTGTATAAGAGAGAAAAGAGGAACAAAATATAGATGTCAGGAGAGAAGTTCAATAGAACAGTCACTAATCCCAATAAAGGCCAGCAACCAGTACCTAGAGATGGATGCAAATTGCAAATAGCAACTGGTATCGAGGGAGATGAGGGAAAAGAGAGGTAGAAAACAAAGCAAGCAAAAAGCAAAATAAAACAAGTAGAATAAACTAAAACAATCTCTCAAAAAAATTTTCAAAAAATCGATATAATCACTTTTCAGGCAAATAGCAACAAAAGGACATAGAGAAGAAAAAACCTTTTGGCTAGTGAAGACAAGAGGGGAGAGGTTTGTGTGGACTTGTAGTAGGGGATTTGAAATTAGATATATAAATGGGGTGAAATTTTAACCAGGTAAAGAGAAAAATAGGGAGAATCTAAAGTTGGAAAAGGGAAAGAGAAACAAGACAGCAAAATGGGGAAAGTTAGGAGGAAAGTGTTGGCATAAAGGTGGAGTTGAGTTGGAGTAAAATTATTATAAAGGGAAGATGAAAATAGAATGTAGAACTCTAATCCCGAAATAAAATAAAGAGAAAACAAAATGACACTTTTTTTTCCAAAAACGGTAAAGTACTGGTAGTAATTAATAATACTAGTTTAAAACAAAAATGTAGTAATTATAAAGGTAAAATCAATTGAGGCAGAAAGAGAAAAATATTCTTTTAATTAAAATATGTGAAAATGAAAAATAAAGAATTAAAAATTAAGAAAAAGAAAAAAGAAAAAAGGAAAAAAAAAAGAAGAAAAATAGAATGGTCCTTCACTTCCACTATTATTCTGCTTGGCACTCCTGTTTCCCAGTAGGGGAGGTATTGCAGTTCTCTGTGTTCCCCTCTTGGTGTTTTAATCTCTTTATTCTCTTGTGGTTATGCGAGAGTCAATTTGTGTGTCATCCATTGGGTGGCAGTGTTTCGGAATTGATCTCTGAGACAAAGCACAGGACCTCTCTAGGCTGTGCTCAGATCCTGCTACTCTGTGGTTCCCAAAACCAGTTTGTGGGGGTTTTGCAGCCTGGACACTGCAATAACTTCCAGGTTGTCCCTCTGCCCCAGAGAAAAAGAAAAAAAAAAAAGAGTCGTTTTCTGGAGTTCTCCTCTGTCAACAGCTCAGGGGGTTTGCCTTCACACTCAGGGATCACGCCCTGACTACCTCCTCGGACCTCTCCAGAGGCAGCTTTCCCGCAGCCAGGCTCCGACAGTGTCCGCGTCTTTGCCCTGTGGGGGTAGGAGACCACACCCTGGCCCAGGCGAAATCTGACCCTTCCACGCACGCGCGCGCGCAGTGTGGATCTCTGAATCCTCAGTCTGCGTGTCTGTGCTGCCTGGGAAGCCGCGCTCTGGGTCCTGGCTGCTCTGTGGGTGCCTCCGTCAGCCGCAGCTTTCAGACCTCGGCAGACATCCACCTCCCCCTTAAGTCAGGCTCAGTCTGACCTTTCCGTGTGCTCTGTCGATCTCTGATTCTGCCAAGTGTCTGCGCCGATTGGAGAGCGGAGTTCTGGGTCCCCGGGTCCCTGGCTGCTCGATGGGTGCCCAGCCGAGGGCCGCAGACCGCCGCAGACATCCACCTCCCACTGCAATATGGCTCGGGCTCCTCGTTCGCGCTGGTGGCTCCGGCCGACAAAAACCCCGTGGCAGTGGGGCTGCCTGGCAGGGACAACCCCTTCCAGCAGTTCTCCGCCTTCCCCTGGAGGACAACTGACTCCTAGCTTGCCAACAAACACTCCCAATGCAACTCTCAGCCGCTCTCTCTCCCTCTGCCCAGCGACAAAGCTCCAGACGCGTCCGTCTACTCCGCCGCCATTTTCTCCTCCCAGGAAGTAAATTTTAGTACCTCTAATGACTGTGGCCAAGTAGAGAGGACTTACTGTTTAGCTTTGCATATTTGTTAAAAGCATAGTATTAGATATGGCAATAGCCAAGTCTTCCAAATCCTAACTTAGGACACAATGCTATCTCCTCCCTATTAAGGAAGATTTTTGTTTGGACAGGGTTGGCACAGCCATTAGGTGAAAGAGGAAGACATAATAAGAACATTTTGCTAAAAAGCTCTTTCCCCAGTTTATTACCTGTTCAGCATTGCCAGTGAAGACCCCATCAAGGATAAAGTATGTCCAGAACAATGGCCATTCACACTCTATATTTTCAAATAACTTCAGCTCAGCTGGTTCATAGTATAGACGATTGGGATCCTGGTAAAAGCATAATAAACACAGTCTGTCTTATCACTCTAAGATCAGGTATACATATTTAGAGCAGGGGTACATAACATAGCCTTTCACTATTGATAGTTTCAGAGAAGGCAGAGTATGAATACCTTTCTGCTTTAGCAAGTACTTTGTGATGTGACTTCTAACTACTAGGACAGGCATAATAATGACATTATAGGCAGGTGTATGAAGACATAAGATTAATCTGTAATAAGCTTGAGTTTTATTTTATACTTTATAAGTTTTAGGTAGCAGGAGAAAATGTGGACAGAAATATTTAGTAGACAGCAAGAGATGAGAGTTTGGGAATCACCATTATGAGTGACACATGAAGCACAAATTGTAGATGTAATAACTATATATAATGAAGAAATGGCCCGAGAACAGAGTCTTATAAAATCCTCACAGTTTCATGAGTGAAGGAGAGAAAAAGGAAAAGAATCAGGACAATGTAGTATTGTGGAAATTAAAATAAGAAAAGAATTTCAAGAAAATATAGGGATAAGTAACAGTGATGTGCTACAAAGAAGTCAAGTAGAATAAGGATTGTGGAAAGGCAATTGGATGGTTCATTTAGAAGGTTATGATGATGTTTGAGAGCATAATTTTAGTAACTTGGCAGAGGAGGAAGTCAACAAGGCTAAAGAATAAAGTTAAAGAGAGAAAGTAGACCAGAAAAGTTTGAGCTCAATGATTAAAAAATATATATATTATAATGTCTCTTGACCAGTAAAAAGCTTAAATGATGTTTACAATGCCAATGAAAATGCTTCTTATTGGTAACTCATTTCCTTCAATAATACTTAATTTTTTTCCATTGATATTTCTAAGGAGAATTTTGACAACTGTAACAAATGGAAATTAATTTTTCAAGATCAAAAACTGTTTACAACTAACCAATAGCAAAAGGTGGAAGGGGCCAGGAAGAGCTAATGATGGAAATATTTTTTCCTATAACATTATTAAATATTTGGGAGGAAAAATACTTTGAGGCAATGCAAATACTATGTTTCTGTCTAAAATTTCATTCACCGATTTAAGCATACAACTTAAAAATAACCAAATGCTGAAAAGCTGACAAACAGAACGTAGCTACTAAACCCAACAAAAGTAGCAAATATCAGTTATTATTATCCTATTTAGTGATTATTTAAATTCAATGAGTGAAGTAACTATTTACTCTGAATAAGACTATAGATAGCCTTGGAATCATTTTGGAGAGAAGGAAACTACCTCTTTAGGGGTCTTATATCCATCTCGTAGAAAGCGACAGCAGCCATAACGACCCTGGGAATGCAAAGAAAAAAAATGTCAGAAGTATATACACTGGTTCAGCCATATACTTAATCGGACATACATTATTTGCTATAATCCTTGTAAACATTTATGCAAACAATATAGGAGCATCTAAAATCTAGATGAATATAAGGGGGAAACCAATAGTAATAGAGTCATAGTAGTGGGTTTTAAGACCTAATTGACATTAATAGATAGGGCTTTCAGACAGGAAATCAACAAGAAAACAGGGGCCTTAAATGACACACTAGATCACATCGATTTAATTGATTATCTTCATAGCATTTCACCCCAAAGCAGCAGAATATATGCTCTTTTCAAGTACATATAGAACACTTTCTAGGAGAGACACAAAAAAGTCTCAAGTTTCAGAAGGCTGAAATCATCTTAAGAGTCTTCTCTGACCATCTCAGTATGAAACAGGTGGTCAATCACAAAAAGAGTGAACAACACACGAAGACATAGAGGCTAAATAACATATTACTAAACAATGAATGGGTTAACAATGAAATCAAGGAAGAAATAAAAAGATACCTTGAAACAAATAAAAGTGGGTACACAACAACCTAAAAACTAAGGGACACGGTGGAAGCAGTAGTAAGAGGGAAATTGACAGCATGATAGGCCTACAACCAGATAACAAGAAAAATTTCAAATAAGCTATTTAACTACACACTTAAAGGAGCCAGAAAAGGAACAAACAAATCCCAAAGTGAGTAGAAGAAAGGAAATTATATACATTATAGTGGAAATAAATGAAGTAGAGACTAAAACAACAATACAAAAGATCAATGAAACTAAGAGCTGGTTCTTTGAAAAGAAAATGGTTGTCAAATAGGCAAACCTTTCTTGCACCTCTTCCTAGAGCCAGACAGGAAATAACACTAAAGTGGGGAACATTCACCAGGAATGGCCAATTGAGGTCCAGCTGAGGAGGAGATTTATATCAAGAAAGTACATAAAACATCTATGTGGTAGGAAGGATGAGGTCATAAGAAGAGGTGACCTAGCTTCCATGGGTAGCAGACTGAGTGGGAGGAGTGAGCACTGGGTTATTGGAGGGCGTGTTCCTTCAGAAGATTGAGGCATGGAACCCAGCCTGGGCTCCATAGTCCAGAGAACCAGAGCCAAAACCAGTGGCTCATGTCACATCTAGTCTTGAAAGGCAGCAGGACTGCTAGCCTTCAGAGAATCTGATAGGAGAAAAAACCTCCACATTTTCTTTGTATTTTTGTTTGTTTTGTTTTTAAAAATATATATTTTTTCCTTCAGAGAGGAAAGAGAGAGAGAGAGAGAGAGAGAGAGAGAGAGAGAGAGAAACATCAATGATGAGAGAGAATCATTGATTAGACATTTCTCCCACTAATATTTTTTTTCTGATATACTTCCTCAGGCAAGGGAAACAACAAAAATAAACTAATGAGACTACATCAAATTGAAAATATTTTCTACAGTGAAGGAAACCATCAACCAAATGAAAAGACACCCCGCTTAATGAGAGAACATATCTGCCAATGTTATATCTGAAAAGGGGTTAAGAGTTAAAATTTATAAAGACCTCATATAACTCTCCCTGGCTGGGTGGCTCAATTGCCTGGAGCATCATCCTGTAGATCAAAAATGCTGTGGTTTGATTTCCTGTTAGGTCACAAACCTACATTGTAGGATTAGTCCCTAGATGAGGGTGCATACAGGTTGCAACTGATAGATATTTATTTCTATCTCACATGGATATTTTCTCTCTCCTTTCTACTCTCTCTAAAAATCAGTAAAAAACATATCTTTAGTTAAGGATTTTTAAAAAAGAACTCATAAAATTCAACATCAAAAAGAAAAAAACACACACAATCCAATGACAAAACTGGCTAAGGACCTGAATAGACACTTCTCTAAAGGATATACCGATGTCCAATAGACATATAACAAGATGCTCAACATCACTAATCATCACAGAAATGCAAATGAAAGCCACAATGAACATGTCACACCTGTCAAAATGGCTATCAATGAATCAACAAATACGTGTAGGTGAGTATGTGTAGAAAAGGGAACCCTCAATACACTGTTGATGGGAATACAGATTGGTGCAGCCAGTATAAAAAAATATGGAAGTTCTTTAAAAATTTTGAAGTGAAACTGCCTACTGATGTAGCAATTTTACTCTCTCTTGTGTGTGTGTGTGTGTGTGTGTGTGTGTGTGTGTACATATATATATCCAAAGAAACTCAAAAAACACTATTTCAAAAGGATATATGCACTCCTATGTTCACTGCAGTGTTATGTACAATAGGCAACCTATGGAAGTAAACCAAGTACCCATAAAAAAAATGAGTGGATAAAAAAGTGATGATGAAGAGAGATAAAATCATGGCAGAATAGGTATATGTGTCCTGAGCCTTATCCCGGAGCAGATGAAAGGAGCAACTAAATTGAATAACAACCACACAAAATTGGCAAAATAGACACAGCTGGTGAGACAATTAGCAGCCAGGAAGAGCAGAGGATGCCTGGAGAGCCATAAAATTAGGGATCTTGGCTGGAGAGAGATAGGAGACCTTCAAGCCCAGAGGTTCAGAAAGAAGCTGCACAGCACCAAGGCCATGTCCCTTAGGGACAAGTGTAACAGCTGATTGTGGAAAGGAAATCCACAGGGCTTCTTGCTGCAGGGGATTCTAGACCTTAGTTCACAGCCATGAGAGGCGGAGCCTGGAGGGGGCAGCCTGAACAACTGTCCAAGCCATGCAGTGCCATGAGGAGAGAAACTCATAGTGGTGCAGCGCTTTCCCCTATTTTTGGTCTTCACTTTTATTCACTAAACCCAGTTCATAGAACCTTTCAAATACAAACACCCATGTCTGAGGTGCAGGTGGAGGTGTGGACCTGTAGAGTCTGGAGAGAGGCTGGGGAAAGGAGAGAGTCAGGGAGAGATGGCTGGGAGTCTGGCACTGGGATATACCTGACACTCTGGACCTAAGCAACCATTTTCTCCCGAATAGATAGCACCTCACTATTGTCTCCAGGAAACCAATACAGCCACACCAAGATTACACCCTGAGTATTTCGAAGGACACACAAAAACAAACAAACAGAAAACTGACAATTCTCTGAGAACTCAGGGACTGGTCTGAAGAGTGGCAGTTCAGTCGCAGAAAGTGATACTGCCGCCTCCCCAACTATAGCTCTGTCAGAATCAGCTGCTTGAGAGATTAAGACTGACAGCAGACAGACAGGCTAAGTGGGCAGATTGGTCCTGATTGCTGACATTCAAGGTGGTGGAGACAGACACAAACAGAGGAGTGGTGGACCACTTGGAACTTCAACATGGTGCTGACTACCTAATAGGAAACTGAGAAGTGGCAGACAGTAGAGAAGAATGGGATCTTGAACCAGCCCCCACAGAGCATTAAAACTCAGTGGAAATGAACAACACTTCACTTTTTCATTTTTATTTTATTTTATTAATATTTATCTTTTTTCTTTTCTTTTTTTAAATTTCTTTTAGTATTACTTTTTCATCATTCAATTTTTCTTTTTTATTATGTTATTAGAGGCCCAGTGCATGAAATTGGTGCATGAGAAGGGGGTCCCCTCAGCTCAGCCTGTACTCTCTCCAATCTAGGACCCCTCAGGACCTCTGTCTCCTAATCGTTCACCTGCCTGCCAGCCTGATCTCCCTAACTGTTCTCCCCTGACAGCCTGTTCGCTCTAATTGCTCTCCTCTATTGGCCTGGTCCCCCTAACTGTTCTCCCCTGCCTGCCTGATCACCTCTAACCTCCTCTGCCTTGGCCCCACCAACATGGCTTTGTTGGGAAGGATATCTGGAAGATGTTCAGTCTAATTAGTATATTATCCTTTTATTAGTATAGATGCCACCTTGTCCTAAAAATGCAGGTTGTTCCCAGGTTTTCCTATCGTGGAAGGGGAGCCTGCAGTAGCATCCTGGGTTCTGACCAGGGCTTATGTGCTTGTGCTTTATCTCAGCAGATGTGATTCCTAGAAGAAGACTCTTGGATGTACCTTGAACATTTCTATAGAATTTGCCAAATCATCCTCCAAAAATGTTGAACCACTTTAAACTCCCTCCAGCAACCATGTGTGTGCCCTCCATCCCACTTTGATTCCAATATCATTGATTTCTTCCTAGAAGCTTCCCTCCCATCAGCCAAGAGTGCTTGGTACTTGATTTCCCGAGATAGAATTATGGGGGAGGAAAATAGTTTTCTTCTACCTTTCTGAGTTCTTAATGGAAGCCCTTGTAATGAAATATAGATCACCAAGAAAAAAACAAAAGTTCATTAGCATGTGTACCTTGTGTATATGTAGGAGATCCCAGGGAAAAATGAGTAACTCCCCAAGGTGGCTTAGAATGCAGATTTAAATACGTACCTTCTTCCTAGGAAAGGGGGACAGGAGATGTAGGCCTCTTACAGGAGAGTAAATGATTTTTAGGAAAGTGAATGGGGGTGGGGGAAAATAGTTTGTAACAAAGTTTGGGTGTTATGTCAACTTCTACTTTCCTGTCCTGTGACAGGAGTCAGTTTTCTCTGCCTGATGATACTTCTCCCATCAAGGGACCTATGACATTTAAGCTCCTTTAGGGGAGTCCGATTTTAGGCAGATCAGGAGACTTCAGTGAAATCCTCTGTATGTATTTGCTGTTTTTTAAGCATCTGCAACTCAAGATCAATATAAAAAGACAGCATATGTAGGGGTGACATGTTCTCTGACCTTCAGAATAAACACAACAAAAGCTTGTTTCCTCTCTTAGATGATTTGCCACAGTAACATTATTCCCTGGAGATGGTATTCTGACCAGACCTTCCTGGGAGTGGTCATAACATACCCTGTGCTTGTAGAAAGGTGTGGGTCAAATCCCTAAATAATCCAGGGGCAGTTTTATCATCTTGTGGAAAGGGAGATGGAGATAAAGTTATGATAGTTTATCTCCCTTTCCACAGGTTTCTTGTGGGTTTGTATCTCTGCTGTCTCCCCACACCCCCCAGCAGCCCTAGTGTCTCTGCCTCAGGCCTTGGGGCTGCTGGGTGTCAGGCCTGTGGGTTTGTGTCTCCAATCCACACCCCCATTCCAACCCCAGGTCCACGGTGGTGGGGCTTGGGTATGCAGGGTGCTGGCCTCCCTGCTGGTTTGTGTCTCCGATCCAGCCCCGTGAAACCCCAGCATGGCCACCACGGGGCTTGGGGCTGCTGGGTGTTGGCGTCCTTGTGGGTTTGTGTCTCTGTTCCTCCTCAGCAGCCCCAGTGTCACCTGGCCACTATGGTCCTCACCATCTTGGTTGTGTTAATTTGCATACCCACTCCTATTGGCTGGTAGCATAGCAGAGGTATGGTTAATTTGCATGTTTCTCTTTTATTAGATAGGATCTTTTTTTTCATGAGTCAGAATTGGCTTTATTTCTAATAGAGATATGTTCACTAATAACTTGCATTTTTCTGTGTAAAATATGTCATAAAAAATGTAAATCAAATTTGGAGCTGATCACTGGGAGGCCTGCTGCTCTCTGACTAATGGCTGGTAATCCTAAAAATCCAAACTTCTGTGTTACACATAGCTGTAACACAAGCAGCATAAAATTAGGTTTTCTTAACGCTATGACACCAGTTCCTATTAGAAGCTAAGAGTGAAATAAATGTCCCCATATTTCTCCAGAAGTACAGTGGGCAGAATAATGGTGGTCCCTGGTCCAAACCACTGAATATTCACTTATATGGCAAAGATGAGATTAAGTTAAGGATTTCAAAATGAGAATCCTATCCTGGATCATTCAGATGGGCTCTCAATGCCATCACTAGTGTTTTGTTTTATTAGTTTTTTTTTCCTTTATTGATTCAGGTATTACTAATGTATCCTTATCCTCTTATTGCCCCACTACCACCACCACCACACTCCTGTTCATGCCCTCATCCCCTGGTGTTTGCATCCACTGGTTGATTATATGCATGCATACAAGTCCTCTGGTTGATCTCTCTCACTTATCCCCACCATCTCCTACCTTCCCTTTGATGTTTGAGCATCTGCAGGATGCTTCTAGGTCTCTGGATCTGGTTTTGTTTATCAGTTTATGTTGTTCATTATATTCCACAAATGAGTGAGATCATGTGATACTTATCTTTCTCTGACTCATTATTAGCATAATGTTCTCCAGGTCCATCAATGCTGTTGTAAATTGTAGGGATTCCTTCCTTTTTAATTAACATTTTGTTATTTCTTTGTTTGTTTCTTTGTTTTTTCTTTTCACATTATTTTTTCATCATTCTATTTTTATTTTTTATTATTTTATCCTGTCTTTAGAATTAATTATTAACATTTTTCTTTCTCTTTCTCTTTCTTCTTATCCACTCATCATCTTTCTACTTCCTCTATACTAAACTGAGGTCCTCCCCATATTCATCCAATTCCTTAACCTTCCTTTCTGTATATAAACTCAGCCTCTACAAATTATTCCTGCACCCTCTTTTCAGGGTGTTTGGTATTTGCATTTTTTGGTTTATCTGTTTATTTTATGGTGTTTTCTCCCCATATACATATTTTCCTTTTTCTTCTTTTTCTTTTCTCTCCATAATATCATTTTTGTTCTCTTTTCTCTTGCCTAATTCTTTTTTCCCTGGTGATCACTTATATCGGAGTTATCTGAGTCATGAGCACATTCATGTTTTGTTCCCTTTGTGTTGTGTCTGGTCAAGTTGCATTTTATCCTGTTTGGTCAAAGTGGTAGAGAGCGAGTCACATAACCAGACACTCCATCTATATATGGGTCAATAACACTCCAGACCCAACTACCGAGGCAGAAAAATGGTGGCTGGGAGGATGGCAGTGAGGGAGAGAGCATGAGTGTGTGAGGGAGAAAAAGGGGAGTGTGTGGACATGTATGTGTGTGTGTGTGTGTGTGTGTGTGTAAAGGTCAGTTAGACCTTTGGGGGCTGGTGGTTCAGGCCAGCCTAGCTGGGTACCTTCTGCCTCCATAGCAAATAATCTTGGGTCATCTGGCTCTGCCACAGAGGCCATGCCATTTTGAAGGAGAGAGCTTCTATGACTGGAAACCCAGTCATGACTGGGAGCCCAGCCTCACACCAACCAGAATGCTACAGCTACTCTGCCAGGGACCTGCTGCCTCGGCTGTGATCCCACAGACACTGAGATTCCAACTACCCTGGCCATGGGCTACTGTGAGTTCCAAACCATACTCCTCTCTGTCTGGCTTAATGCTTTAACCCAGGGAGCTATGAATAGGTGCACAGCAGCCATGCAAGCAGCCCACTCTGGTCTGAGGAGCCATAGCTGGATGAGCAGCCTGCAACCATCAAGGAAGAACAGGCCTGTGCACAGTGTGCCTACTTCAGAGGAGCAGGAGCCATGCAAGCTGCCTGCCCCTGTACAGGGGCAGCAGCCATGCACAGCCCATCACAGTCAGAAGTGCAGCAACTGGGTGCAGCCCGCACCTGTTAATGGAACAATAGCCACAGGAGCAGCCAGCCCCCATCAAAAGAGTGGCAGTCTGCCTATGTCTAAGGAGCAGAAGCCCCACGACCAGCTGGCCCCCATCTGAGGAGCAGCAGCTTTGTGCAGCCCATACCCATCCTAGGAATAACACCCACATGAGCTGCCCACTCCCATCTGAAGAACAGCAGCCATGTGAACAGCCTGCACCTGACAGCTAGAGGAGCCACCAATGCTGCAAGTAGCCATGTGAGCAGTGCCCACTCAAGGAGCTGCTACCAACTGAGGAGCAGCTGCTGCCACAACTGCCTGAGGAACAGCTGCTACCTGTGTAGCTGCTGCTACTCGAGGAGCAGCCACTACATGATGTGACACCTAGATCCTTAAGTGAGAGCAAAACTGGGGAGAAAGTAAAACCCCCAAAGGAAATAAATAAAGAAATGGAGGAATCACCCAAAAAGGAGTTAAGTGAAAATGAGGCATGCAATATGTCAAAAAATAATTCAGAATAAAGTCATACAGTTCTTAAATCAGTAGGATGAAAAAACAACATATATAAAAATCAATAGGAAATACAGCATAATCTAGCTACAATAGAAAACACTATGGAAAGTTTCAACAGTGGACAAGGAGAAGTGGAGTAATGAATTAGAAGACAGGGAAGCAAAACACACTCAAATGGAACAGCACTTGGAGAAAAATAATTAAAAGACAGGAGAGCCTAAGGGAGTTTTTGGACAGGAAACGAAGCAACACATGAATAATAGGGGTGCCAGAACAACAAGAAGAGGAACAAGGGTCAGAAAACCAATTTGGAGAGAATCCAAGATGGCGGCATAGGTAAACACCTACACTGCTGCCTCGCACGACAATGTCAAAACTACAACTAAAAGATAGAACGGACATCATCCAGAACAACAGGAAAGCTGACAGAGTGGAAATTCTACAACTAGAAGGAAAGAGAGGGGCTCACAGAGACCAAGAGGAGCTGGAAAAAGCTACGGTAAGGAGAAGCGTGCGTGGAGACAGCGGGTGCTGGAGAACTTGGCTGGCTTTCTCTGGCGGGAGGGAGATGGAGAATCTCAAAGGCATTCAAATCCTTATCCTACGACACTAAAACTCAGATCCAGCCAAAACTCATATGGAGGGGAGTTTGGACTGTGAAAAGGGAGAGGTGCACAGAAATTTAGGGGAGTCGCAAAAGATCAAAAGTCTGGTGGCGCGCACGGCACTGTGTGCAGAGGACCGACTGCTGATTGTGCTGCTGGCTTTCACGAGTGGGCGGGAGACAGACCCTCCCAACTGTGCCACTTATAACTCCACTAAATCCCAGTTTCGGGCAAAACCCTGGGAACCCAGACTCCTGTGGTCCTGGAGTGCAGAGGAGCTGGAGGGGCAGCAGTCTAGAGGCACTGTGAGAGAGCGTGTGCTTGCACAGGGACCGCTCCAGCGATTACCCAGTCACGTGAGACTCAGGGGCCGTGAAGGGTGGAGCCAACTGGAAGGCAAGGTGGTCCCTTAAGCCCTGAGACTCCACCCATCCCAAGCTCAACATAGAGGCTTTTGCAGTTTTTCAAGTCTGGTATCATAAGGCTAAATTCAACACAGGAGTTCTCCCAGCATAGTGAAAATGCCGAGACAAGGGAAGGGATCACAAACAGAAGAAATGGAGGAAAAGAAACGACTGAATATAGAGTTCAAAACCACGCTTATAAGGTTTTTCAAGAATATCCTAGAAAAGTTGTATAAAGTTAGCGAGACCCAAGAGGAGATGAAAAAGGTCCAACTAGAGATGGAAAAGATCCAACTAGAGATGAAAAAGGACCAACTAGAAATTAAACATACACTGACTGAAATAAAACATATTATACAGAGACCTAACAGCAGACTAGCGGAAGGCAAGAATCAAATAAAAAATTTGATATATAAAGAATCAGAAAACACTCAACTGGAAAAGCAAGAAGAGAAAATAATCCAAAAATGTGAAGATAATGTAAGGAGCCTCTGGGACAGCTTCAAGCGTACCAACATCAGAATTGTAGGGCTGCCAGAAGAAGAGAGAGAGCAAGATACTGAAAACCAATTAAAAGAAATAATGAGTGAAAACTTCCCACATCTGGTGAAAGAAATAGACTTACAAGTCCAGGAAGCACACAGAACCCCATATAAAAGGAATCCAAAGAGGACTACACCAAGACACATCATAATTAAAATACCAAGAGCAAAAGAAAAAGAGAGAATATTAAAATCAGTGAGAGAAAAACAGTTCATTACCTACAAGGGAACACCCATACAAATGTCAGCTGATTTCTCAACAGAAACGATGCAGGCCAGATGGGAGTGGCAAGAAATATTCAACGTGATGAATAGCAAGAACCTACAACCAAGAATACTCTATCTAGGAAAGCTATCATTCAAAATTGAAGGGCAGATAAAGAGCTTCACAGATAAGAAAAAGCTAAAGGAGTTCATCAACTCCAAACCAGTATTATATGAAAGGCTGAAAGGTACTCTTTTAGAAGAGGAAGAAGAAAAAGGTAAAAGATAAAAAATTATGAACAACAAATACATATCTATCAACAAGTGGATCTAAAAATCAAGTGAATTGAAAATACGATGGACAGAATAAACTGCTGAATATAATAGAATCAGGAGCACAGAAAGGGAGTGGACTGATAATTCTCAGGGGGAAAGGGGTGAGGGTTGTACAGGGAGAGACTGGACAAAAATCATACACCTATGGATGAGGTCAGTGGGAGGGAGGTAAGGGTAGATGGAGGGGTGGGAACGGGGTGGAGGGGAGCTATGATGGGGGAAAAAAGAGAAACAAATGTAATAATCTGAATAATAAAGATTTAATTTTAAAAAAACCATTTGAAGAAATAATATCACAACCTTGCCTCATTTGCAGAAGAAAATAGGCACAAAAGCACCAAAAGTACCAAAAAAGATGAATCCGAAAAGACCCAGAACAAGACACATCAGGGAGCTATGAAAACGTGCACAGCAGCCAAGCAAGCAGCCCACCCTAGTCTGAGGCAAACATTAATTATGATGTGAAACATTCAGGACCAAGAGAGAATCATAAAGGCTGCAAGAGACAGAAAGTTACCTAAAAGGGATCTACCATTAGATTATCAAATGATTGTGCAACAGAAACACATAAAGCCAGAAAGGAATCGAAGGAAGTTTACAAAATGGTGCAAAGCAAGGGGCTGAATCCAAGAACACTCTATACAACCAGGATACCATTCAAAATTAAAGGGGAAATAAGGTACTGTACAGAGAAAAAACAACAACAACTAAGGGAATTTATCACTACCAAACCAGCAATGTAAGAAATGCTAAAGGGAATCGTGTAAAAATAAAAGAAAAAAATAAAAGGAGAAGAGGGAACACCGGCACAAAAAATAAAAATGGCTACAAACAGGTACCTATCAATAATAAATTTAAATATAAACAGACTAAATGGTTCAATCAAGAGAAATCGAGTAGCTAAATGGATAAAACAACAACAAAAAAATCATGACACATATACAGTGGTACCTCGAGATACGAGTTTAATTCCTTCTGTAACCTTGCTAGTATATCAAGTTCCTCGTATCTCAAAGCAAATTTCCCCATTTAAATCAATTGAAATGCGGGTAATCCGTTCCAGCCCCCAAAATGCCACCCCAGTTGTTCTTGTTACGTGTTTTTGAATAAGAAGAATGTATTTATAAATGACAAATATTGTATAAAAACATAATAAAAGAGAATGTAAAGGAATAAATTGATTTTATAAAGTGTATTTACCTACTTGTTACACTCTTAATGCTACACTTTATTCCCTAAACTGAATGTAACTTAACTGATCTTCACTGAACTTAATTGCTACTGGTCTTTGCATTTTTGGCCGATTTAAAAAAAAAAAAGTGTCCAAAGAGGTTTGCCTCTTCCTCCTTTTCAGAATGTTTCTGAAATGGGTGAGGCAAGTTTCATTGAACAATGCCAATGCACAACCAGTAGCAACTTTTTCGGGGTGTTTCTTTACCACGAAGTGTGACACCCTCTCCCATATTCCTAAGATCTCCTTTATCTCACTTGTAGAGATCTCCTCCACCTCTGGCTCCTCTGCTGAGACTGCAACTCTTGTAACTCCTCCGTGGTGAGTTCCAGAGAGTGCTCCTCGACGAGCTCATTCATGTCTCTCTCATCCACCTCCAGGCCCATGGATTTTTCCCAGAGACACTATCTCCTCCTCCACGGGCACCTCAGGTTCGAATTCTTCGAAGGTCCTTTTGGCTATGGCCTCAGGCCACAGCTTCTTTCATGCAGAGGTCAAAGTCCACCAGGCCTGATCAATAATTCTGAGGCATATCACGATGTTAAAGTGGTTCTTCCAGAACTCTCGAAGGGTGAGGTTTGTGTTCTCCGTCACCTCAAAGCAGTGCCAGAACAGGTGCTTGATGTACAGCTTTCTAAAATCAGAAATCACCTCCTGATCCATGGGCTGCAGGATAGGAGTGGTGTTGGGAGGTAGGTAGACAACTTTATAAACTTGAACTCTTTGAGGAGTTCATCTTCGAGGTTCCGTGGGTGAGCAGGAGCATTGTCGAGGACGAGGAGGGCTTGCATGGCTAGGTTGTTTTCCTGTAGATATTTCTTAACAGAAGGGCCAAAAACCAGATTTACCCACTCCACAAAGAACTGCCTGGTGACCCATACCTTCGGGTTTGCCCTCCACATAACTTGCAGTTTATCTTTTAAAATCTGGTGTGACTTAAAGACTCTGGGGTTTTCCGAATGGTATACAAGCAGAGGCTTGATCTTGCATTCGCCACTCGCATTGGCGCACAGTGCGAGTTAGCCTATCCTTCATGGGTTTGTGGCCTGGCATCGCCTTCTCCTCTGCCATTATATAAGTCCTATTCGGCATCTTCTTCCAGAAAAGCCCTGTCCTGTCACAGTTGAAGACTTGGTGGGGGATATATCCTTTGGCTTCTATCAGTTTGGAAAAAGTTTTCAGGTAATCCTCAGCTGCCTTCACATCCGAGCTTGCTGCCTCACCATGCCTGATGATGGAGTGAATGCCTGACCTTTTCCTGAAGTTATCAAACCAGCCTCTACTGCCTTTAAATGAGTTTTTCAATGCTTTGTCCGTGGAAGTGCGCAGGGTCTGCTTCATCAAATCACCATAAATCGCTCGTGCCTTCTCGCATATGAAGCCCTGTGTTAATGTATCTCCTTTAAGCTGCTTCTCCATCACCCACACCATCGGTAGATTCTCCATCTTTTCATGGAGAGAGCTATGCAGCTTAGAAATTATTGTAACGCCCTTAGCTGGCGTTATACCCTTTATCGACTCCTTCTGTTTAAGCACAGTGCATATCGTTGAAGTACTACACCCGTATTGCCTCGCCAAGTCAGCCACTCGCACACCTTGCTCATATTTTTCTATGATTTCACACTTTAATTCAATAGACATCATCCTCTTCTGAGCACTGACCTTTCCACTCACTTTCTTCGGACCCATGGTTATAAAAAGAAATGTGATAAAGTATGTAAATGCACAAAAGATGCTTCGACAATGAGATAAACAAGCATACTGACTGAGGCGTGGGAAACTATGAGACACTCAAGTCGCAGTAAACTGGTGGGTTGTGTGCAGCCGATCTGTGCGATTACTCGTATCTCAAACGTTGCTCGTATTTCAAAGCAAAAAATCGCTCGCTCGACGTCTCGTATCTCAAAAATCTCGTATGTTAGGGCACTCGTATCTCGAGGTAGCACTGTATATGTTATGTACAAGTTACTCAACTCAGAAAAAGTGACTCACGTAAACTGAAAGTGAAGGGATGGGAAAATATCTTCCAGACAAGTGGAAAAGAAAAAAAAAAGGTGGGGTAGAAATTTATACCTGACAAAATAGACCTCAAAGTAAAGGCCGTAATAAGAGATAAGGAAGGCCATTTTGTAATACTAAAGGGATCAATACAACAGGAGGATATAATCTTTGCAGACAGATATTCCAAGGCAGGAGCATCTGAATACATTAAAAAAAAATTCCAGGGAGATATTAAGGGAGATATCAACAACAATAACCCACTAACATCACTGGATAAATCATCTAGACAAAAAAAATCAGCAACGAAACAGCAATCCTAAATGACTCTCTAGATCAGATGGACCTAATTGACAGCTTCAGAACATTTCACCTCAATGTTATGGGATATTTTCAAAGATAGACCACATATTGGGTTATAGGCACAGTCTCTCCAAATTCAAGAAGAATGAAATCATATCAAGCATCTTTTCAGACCATAATGGCATAATATTACAAATAAACTAGAATAAAAACAATCAATGATTGAGATGCCAAAGAAGAAATTAAAAACATCCTAGAAACTAATTACAATAAAAATTCAATTCAAAATCTATGGTAAACAAAGAAAGCAGTTCTGAGAGGTAAGTTTATAGCTCTACAGGCCTACCTCAAAAAACAAGAAAAAATGGTACTAAATCATCAAACTGTATAACTTAAACAATTAGAAAGAGAGCAACAAGAAAAGCCCAGAGTGAGCAGGAGGGAGACAATAAATATCAGAGCAGAAATAAATGACAAAAAGACCCCCCCAAAAAAAACAGAGTAAAAAGATCAATGAAACCAAGAGTTGGTTCTTTGAAAGGATAAACAAGATTGATGGAACTCTAGCCAGGCTCACCAAGAAGTAAAAAGAGAAGACCTAAATAAACAAAATCAGGAAGCAAAGGGAGAAATAACAACTGATCCCACAGAAATACAAAGGATTGTTAAAAAATACTATGAACAACTCTATTTCAACAAACTAGACAATGTAGAGGAAGTGGACATATTCCAAGAAAAAATACAACCTTCCAAAACTCAGTCAGGAAGAATATAAACATCTCAAAAGATTGATAACTATGGAAGTAATTGAAGCAGTCATCAAAAAGCTCCCAGTAAACAAAAACCTGGGGCCAGACAGCTTCACAGGAGAGTTTTAACAAACATTCAAAGAAGAACTAAAATCTATTCTCCTCAGATTATTCCAAAAAGTTCAAGAGGAAGGAACAGTTCCAAGCTCATTCTATAAAGCAGCCATTAGCCCTAACATCAAAACCAGATAAATACAACATAATGAAAGAGAATTACAGGCCAATCTCCCTTATGAACTAAGAAGCCAAAATCCTCAAAAAAAATCTATCAAATCAGATCCAGCATTACATTAGAAAGATCATACACCATGAGCATGTAGGATTAATCCTGGGGATGAAAGGATGGTACAATATCCAAAAATCAATAAACGTGGTACATCACATAAACAAATTGAGAGATAAAAATCACATAATCAGCTAAAACCTGTTTGGCTCAGTGGATAGAGCATCAGCCTGTGGACTGAAAGGTCCCAGGTTCTATTCCGGTCAAGGACATGTATCTTGGGTGTGGGCACATCTCCAGTGTGGGGAGTGAAGAGGCAGCTGATCAATGTCTGTCTCTCATTGATGTTTCTAACTCTCTATCTCTCTCCCTTCCTCTCTGTGGAAAATCAATAAAATATATTTTAAAAACTTTTTTTAAAAAATCACATAATCATATTAATTGATGCAGAAAAAGCATACGAGAAAATCCAACATCTTTTCTTAATAAAAACCCTCAGCAAAATGGTAACAGAGGGATCAGACCTCAACATAATAAAAGCCTTATATGACAAACTTACAGCCAACATCATACTCAATTTGCAAAAACTAAAATCATTTCACCTAAGAACAGGAAAGCCCACTTTCACTGCTCCTGTTCTACATAGTTCTGAAAGTGCTGGCCATAATGATCAGACAAGAATAAATAAAAGGCAGCCAAACTGGAAAAGAAGAAGTGAAATTGTCATTATCCACAGATGAAATGATACTGTACATAGAAAACCCTAAAGACTCCATCAAAAAATATTAGACTTAATAATTGATTTCAGCAATGTAGCAGGATAAAAAATTAAAGCCAAGAAATCTATGGCATTTCTTACAGAAAAAGAGACTAAAATACAATCCCATTACCATGGACCCAAAAAAATTAAGATACCTAGGAATAAACTTAACCAAGGAGGTAAAAAACCTGTATTCAGAAAACTACAAGACATTGATAAAAGAGATAGAGGGAGACATAAACAAGTGGAAGAACATACTTTGCTCATGGATTGGTAGAATCAGCATCAATAGAATGTCCATACTACCCAAAGCAATCTATAGATTCAATGCACTCCCCATTAAGATACCAATGGCATATTTCACAGACCTAGAAAGAACTCTCCAAAAATCCATCTGGAATAAAAAAAAATCCCAAATAACTACAGCAATTCTGAGAAATAACAAGGTAGGTAGGATCTAAACACCAGATATCAAGCTGTATTATTACAAAGCCACTGTTCTAAAATCTTCCAGGAATCGACATAAAGATGAATGGAATAGAATAGAGAACCCAGAAATCGACCCAAACCACTATGCTCAATTAATATTTGACAAAGGAGACATGAACATACAATGAAATCAAGACAGCCTCTTCAATAAATGGTGTTGGGAAAATTGGACACATACATTCAAGAAAAATGAAACTTGACCACCAACTTACACTATACACAAAAACAAACTGAAAATGGATAGAGGACTTAAACATAAAATGGGAAACCATAAGAATATTAGAGGAATTCACAGGCAGCAAAATCACAGACATATGCCAAAGCAATACCACTCCTATGGAAATGGAAAATAAGGAGAAAATAAGCAAATGGGACTACATCAATATAAAAAACTTCTGCACTGTGAAAGAAACAACTGACAAAACAACAAGACAGCCCACTGTATGGGAAATATATATTTGCCAATGTTAACTCTGATAAGAATTTTATCTCCAAGATTTACAGGGAACTCATACAACTTAACAAAAGGAAGATAAACAATCCAATCAAACAATGGGCAACAGACCTACATAGGTACTTTTTGAAAGAGAACATACAGAAGGCCAAGAAACATCTGAAAACAATCTCAAAGTAACAATCATCCAAGAAATACAAATCAAAATGACAGTGAGGTACCATTTCACACTTGTCAGAATGGCTATCATTAACAAATCAACAAACGATAAGTGCTGGTGAGGATACAGAGAAAAAGGAATCCTCATGCAGTGCTGGTGAGAATATAGACTGGTACAGCCACTGTGGAGAACAGTATGGAGTTTCTTCAAAAAAATAAAAATGGAATTCCCATTTGACCCAGTGACCCCACTTCTAGTAATATATCCTAGAGAAACTAGAAACACCCATCAGAAAGAATATATGCAACCTTATGTTCATAGCAGCACAATTTACAATAGGTAAGATTTGGAAACAGCCTAAGTGCCCATCAGCAGGCGAGTGGGTTAAAATCTCTGGTACATCTACACAATGGAATACCATGCTGCTGTAAAAAAGAAGGAACTCCTGCCATTTGAAATAATATTATGGACCTGGAGAGCATCATGCTAAGTGAAATAAGTCAGCTGGAGAAAGATAAATATCACATGATCTCAATCATTTGTTGAATATAATGAACAAACATAAACTGATGAACAAAATCAGATCCAGAGACAAAGAAACTTCGATCAGATGGTCAAACCTCAGAAGGAAGGTAGGGTAGAATGGGGTTATGGGGGAGAGATCAACCAAAGGACTTGTATGCATGCATATAAGCATAACCAATGGACACAGACACTAGGGGTAGTGAGTGCATGAGCGGAGGGAGGGTTGGCGGGGCAATTGAGGAGAGGGGATAAGGACACATATTTAATACCTTAACCAATAAAGAAAACAAACAAACATAGCGTAATGATGAAAATCCAAAAAAAGCGTGGTGGTACAGAGTTTTAAGACGGCATCAAAGTATGTAGATATTTCTCATACTTCCTCACAGAACCAAACTGGGAACCCAATTATGATAAAAATAGTCAGAAAAGTGTGAATAGAGGGATCATTCCACAACTTAATAAAGGCCGTATATGAAAAACTTACACCCAATATCAGTCAATGGGCAAAAAAATAAAGGTGTTTCTATTAATATCAGGAACAACACAGGTATGTCTGCTTTCACCAGTGTTATTCAACATATTATTGTAATTCCTAGTCATAGCAATCTGACAAGAAAAATATATGAAGCAATAAGACCTGCCACTGGACATTTTGGTGTGTCTTGGAACACATGACTCTCCTGTCAAGCCCATTGCTTCATCCATACACCTCGTGTGACTTGACGAGTCTTGAAGTGGGCTTTCCTCTCGCCAAGCCTGCCACTTCAGCCTCTGGCCCCCTGTGACTTGACACCTGGACCCTTGTTGAGACTTAGGTGTATGCCCCAACAGCCAAACATGATACAGGCTATGCCCCCTGGCATGGTCAGAGGATTGAGATTCACACAGGCTCTAACCACCTGACACTGATAGAGCTATTAACAGGTGGGCACCCATCCACTTGACTAAGTCAGAAATGCTGGTGCAACCTGTTGTGCCTAGCCAGGAGTCACAGGACCATGTTGCACGTGCACTTCCATAGCAATTTAGGGCACCATTCTTCCTTACATGATGTGGCCGCACAGTGAATTGCATGCCAAAGGGCTCAGGACCTTCACAGGGCCCACCAGCGAAACTGAATATGCACCCCCACCAAACCCAAGAATCTGAAGTGCACAAAGTAGGTGGGATCTCAATATCAGATATCAAGCTGTACTACAAAGCCATTGCTCTTAAAACAGCCTGGTATTTGCACAAGAACAGACATATAGATCAATGGAATAGAATAGAGAACCCAGAAATCAATCCAAACAACTATGCCCAATTAATATTCGACAAAGAAGCCATTAACAGACAATGGAGTCAAGATATTCTATTTAACAAATGGTGTTGAGAAAATTGGACAGATACATACAAAGACATGAAACTAGACTGCGAGTGTACCCGCCCCACACACGTCCTGCATGGGGTTCAGGGTTCAGGTTCAGGGTTCGGGCTCTGGAACACACCACACACAAATGAAAGAGACTAGACAAGGGGAAATGGTTTTAGTTTTTGCCCATTGAGTATGATGTTAGCTGTGGATTTATCATATATGGTATTTATGATGTTGATGTGGATAATTCTATTCCCACCTTGCTGAGAGTTTTTATCAAGAAAGGGTGGTAGATTTTATCAAATGCTTTTTCTGCATCAATTGGTATGACTATATGATTTTTCTCTCTCAATTTGTTTATATGATGTATCACAATAATTGATTTGTGGATATTGTAATGTCCATGCATTCCTGGAATAAATTCTACTTCATCATGGTGTATGATTTTTCTGATGTACTGCTGAAAATGATTTCCTAAAATTTTGTTCAGGATTTAGCATCTATGTTCATCAGTTATATTAGCCTGTAATTTTCTTTCATTGTGTTGTCTTTATCTGGTTTTGTTATTAGGGTGATGCTAGCTTCATAGAATGAGCTTGAAAGTGTTCCTTCAACTTTTTTGGAATAGTCTGAGGAGGATAGTTTTAGTTCTTCCTTGAATGTTTGGTAAAACTCCCCTGTGAAGTGATTCGAACTGAGTTTTTGTTTGCTGGAAGCTTTTTGATGACTGCTTCAATTTCTTCTACACTTACTAGCTAATTGGGATGTTTAGATTCTTCTGATTGAGTTTTGGAAGCTTATATATTTTTAAGGAATGTGTCCATTTCTTCGAGGTTGTCCAGTTTGTTGGAATAGAGTTGTGCATAGTATTTTTTAACAATCCTTTGTATTTCATTGGGGTCTGTTGTCATTTCTCCTCTTCCATTTCTGATTTTGTTTATTTGAGTCTTCTTTTTTTGCTTATTGGTAAGCTTAGCTAGAGGTTCACCAATATTGTTGATCCTTTCAAAGAACCAACTCTTGATTTTGTGGGGTTTTTTTTTGTCTCAATGTCGTTTATCTCTACTCTGATCTTTATTTCCTTCCTTCTGCTTACACTGGGCTTTTCTTGCTGCTCTCATTCTAACTTTTTGAATTGTAGGGTTAAGTAATTTATTACTATTGTTTCTTGTTTCTAGTAGTAGGCTTGTAGAGCTATGAACTTTCCTCGCAACACTACTTTCGATGTGTCCCATAGATTTTTGATTGTTGTGTTTTCATTGGCATTTGTTGCCATGATTTTTATTTCTTCTTTGATCTCTCTGGTAATCCAAATAGCACGCTGTTTAGTCACCCTGGGTTTGATTTCTTTGTATTGTTTTCATTTTAGTTAATTTCCAGTTTTATGCCACTGTGATCTGAAAAGATGCTTGATATGATTTCTATCTTCTTGAATTTGGAGGGACTTTGTCTATAACCCAACATATGTTCTATATTCGAAAATGAACCATGTGCACTTGAGAAGAATGTATATTCTGTGGCTTTGGGGTGAAATGTTCTGAAGATGTCAATTAATTCCATCTGGTCTAGTGAGTCATTAAGGATTGATGGTTCTTTGGTGATTTTTTGTTTAGAGGATTTGTCCAGTGGTGACAGTGGGGTACTAAAGTCTACTACTATGATTGTACTGCTGTTAATCTCTCCTTCAAAATTGAAGGATAAATCAGGAGCTTCACAGAAAAAAAAAAAGGACTAAGGGACTAATCTCTCCCTTGATATCCTCCAGGAGTTTTCTTTATGTATTTGGGTGGTCCTATATTGGATGTATATATGTTTATCAGAGTTATTTCTTCTTGTTGGATTGTTCCCTTTAGTATGTATTACGAAGTGTCCTTTCTTATCTCTTATTATGTCCTTCCCACTGAGATCTAATTTGTCAGATATAAGTATTGCTACCATAGCTTTTTGCTTCTTTGTTTCATTTCCATTGGCCTGAAAAATATTTTTCCATCCCTTCACTCTTGTCTGTGTGCATCTTTTTTTCTCTGAGGTAGGTCTTGTTTTCTTACCCAATTTGTCACCCTATGTGTTTTGATGGGGGCATTTAATCCATTTACATTTAAAGTTATTATTGATAGGTACTTATTTGTTGCCATTTTTATTCTTTACCCCTGTGTTCCTCCTTTGCTTCCTATTTCTTTGTGTTTTTATTTTGTTGTTGTTGTTGTTGTTGTTGTTTTTTCCCAGCAGAACCTTTAGCATCCCTTGCATTGCTGGTTTGGAGGTAATAAATTCACTTAGTCCCTTTTTTTCTGTGAAGCTCCTGATTTATCCTTCAATTTTGATTGCTAGACTTACTGGGTACAGTATTTTTGGATTCAGACCTTTCCTTTGCATGACTTTGTATATTTCATTCCATTCCCTTCTGGCCTGGTGAGTTTCTGTTGAGATATCAGTCGCTACTCTGATGTGGGTTCCTTTGTAGATAACTTTCTGTCTCTCTCTGACTGCTTTTAAGATTCTTACTTTGTCTTTGGTGTTTTCCAATTTAATTATAATGTGTCTTGGTATCAGTGTTTTGGGGTTCATTTTGCTTTGGACTCTGTGAGCTTCTTGGATTTGAATGGGTTTTTTCTTCCCTATATTCGGGAAGTTTTCTATTATTATTTCTTCACAACAGGTTTTCTATTCCTTGTTCAGTTTCTTCTCCTTCTGTATTCCCTATTATGAAGATGTTGTTTTGTTTCATGTTGTCCCAAAGTTTCCTTAGGATCTCCTCTTGCTTTTTAATTTTTTTTCTAGAAGCTGTTCTACTTGGGTATTTTTTCCTACCTTGTCTTCTAGCTCACAGATGCAATCCTGCCTCTTCTAGTCTACTCTTGATGCTTATTATTGAGTTCCATACAACCATGATGTCATTTTTCATTTCTTCTTGATTCTTCTTCATTTCCTTCTGGTTCTTGCACATATTCTTGAATTTGTCTTCCATTCTTTTCAGCCATCTTATGACCATTTTTCTGAATTCTTTCCTGAGAGGATGCTTCCCTCCAATTCGTTTATACTCTTTTCTGGTGATGCCTCCTTGTCTTTTACATGTGGACTATTTCTTTGTCTCCTCAAGGTTGCTCATCTCCTACTGAATCTTTATAATTAGTACATTAATTATCTATATTTCAACAATTTCTTTGAGATTTTATAGTCAATTATAGTTATTTTAAAGCATTTTCTTTAGCAAAATTTTTGTAACAGTCAGTTACTGATTTTTTGGATTGTTGTAAAGGTAACTTTTGATCACCTTTTATTAGCATTTTAAAATTACTCTCTATTATGGAAATGCTAATCCTGCTGAAGCATGAATCTAGTCTGTGTCTTTTCCTGGGTCAAATCTGCCATTTTTCTTAGGAATAAAAACAATTCTGGGTTTTTCATTTCTGTAGTTCTTGCAGAAAGAGTCTACTCAAGAATTTATTAAAATCCAAAATCAGATTGTACGTCCATTTTGTCTTTAAGCTAGTCTTTCTCCTGACACATGCACAGAAATCCTAGATACATTTAGAAATTTCTATAAATGGGAAGAAAGAAGACTTTAAAATAGCATACTGGGAGAGTGCACGTCTATATTGACTTGCCGTGTATTTCCCATCCCGCACATCCTGCTTGCTTTGGGGAAAAGAGTCAGTGACAGATCTGGCCGTGTTTCTTTTCATTCTTAACAGACACAGACATATCTTAATTTTTTTCTTTTTTGCTTATCAAAGTAATAACGAGCGGGAGGGAGAAAAAATGGTGGCAGAATAGACGAACGTGTCTGGAGCCTTATTGCTGGGCAGACGCAGAGAGGAGCTGAAAGTCACACTGGGAGTGTTTGTTGGCAAGTTAAGAGTTAGTTATCCTCCAGGAGAAGGTGGGGTTCTGCTGGACGAGGATTCCCTGACCAGGCAGCCCCACTGCCACAGTGTGTTTGTCTGCCGGAGCCACAAGCGCGAACAAGGAGACCACGCCACCTTGCAGAGGGAGATGGATGTCTGCGGAACTCTGAAAAGCTATAGCTGCAGCACCCACTGAACAGCCGGGGGACCCAGAAGACCGCACTCCAACCGGCGCAGACACATGGACACAGAGGAACTCCACACGCCACACGAAAAGGTCAGATTTTGCCTGGGATAAGACCCTTGTGTGTTATACCTGGTTGTGTTGTAGTTTGTGCCTTTAAATCAATGTAGGAGGGAGAACTAAATAACCAGACAGCTGGAGAAGAAAGACCATGGGCAGACGAAGAAACAGCCCGCATATGACAGAAAAGCAGGTATCACCAGAAAAGGAAGTGAACTAAATAGAAGAAGAAATAGACCTGCCAGAGAAAGAGTTCAGAAAAACAGTCATGAAGTGGCTGAAAAGAATGGAAGACAAAATCGAAAATGTGAGTAAGAGCCAAGAGGAAATGAAGAAGACCCAAGAGGAAATGAAGAAGAGCCAAGAGGAAATGAAAAAGAAGCAAGAAGAAATGCAGAATAATCAAGAAGAAATGAAAACTGACATCACTACTATAAATAACTCAATAGAAAGCATCAAAAGTAGACTAGAAAAAGCAGAGGACCGCATCAGTGAGCTAGAAGACACGGTAGGAAAAAATACCCAAATACAGCAGCTTCTAGGACAAAAAAATTAAAAAGCAAGAGGAGAGCCTAAGGGAACTTTGGGATGAAATGAAACAAAACAACATCCGCATAATTCGGGTTCCAGAAAGAGTGGAAACTGAGCAAGGAATAGAAAACCTGTTTGAAGAAATAATGACAGAAAATTTCCCCAATAGAGGAAAGAAAAATCCACACAAATCCAAGAAGCTCACAGAGTCCCAAGCAAAATGAACGTCAA
This sequence comes from Lasiurus cinereus, assembly GCA_011751065.1. Classification (NCBI taxonomy): domain Eukaryota; kingdom Metazoa; phylum Chordata; class Mammalia; order Chiroptera; family Vespertilionidae; genus Lasiurus; species Lasiurus cinereus. The sequence continues at coordinate 1,008,500 of JAAGEH010000477.1, read as the reverse complement.
AAAACTGACACCAAGGCACATTATAGTTAAATTGGCAAACATCAATGACAAAGTAACAATCTTAAAAGGAGCCAGAGAGAAACAGAAAGTTACCTACAAAGGAACCCCCATAAGACTAGCTACGGATTTCTCACCAGAAACTCATCAGGTCAGAAGGGAATGGAATGAAATATACAAAGTCATGCAAAGGAAGGGTCTGAATCCAAGAATACTGTACCCAGCAAGGCTTTCAATCAAAATTGAAGGTGAAATAAGAAGCTTCACAGACAAAAAAGGACTAAGGGAATATATTACCACCAAACCAGCAATGCAAGAAATGTTAAAGGGTCTGCTGTAATATAAAGAAATAGAAGCAAAGAAGGTACTCAGAGGTAAAGACTAAAAATGGCAAAAGATAAGTACCTATCAATAATAACTTCAAATGTAAACGGATTATATGCTCCAATCAAAAGACATAGGGTAACTGATTGGATAAGAAAACATGATCCATATATCTGCTGTCTACAAGAAACCCACCTGTGAAAAACAGATGCCCACAGATTGAGAGTGAAGGGATGGAAGATGGTATTTCAGGGAAATGGAAATGGAAAAAAAATCTGGGGTTGCAATACTTATATCTGACAAATTAGATCTCAAAGTGAAGGACATAACAAGAGATAAAGCAGGCCACTTCATAATACTAAAGGAAACAATCAAACAAGAAGAAATAACTCTGATAAACATATACGCATCCAATATAGAACCACCTAAATACATTAAAAAATCCTGGAGGATATTAAGGGAAAGACTGACAGCAACACAATCATAGTGTAGGAGACTTTAATACCCCACTGTCACCACTGGACAAATCCTCTACACAAAAATCAGCAAAGTAACATCAATTCTAAATGACTCACTAGACCAGATGGAATTAATTGACATCATCAGAATATTTCACCCGAAACCCACAGAATATACACTCTTCTCAGGGGCACATGGGTCATTTTCAAAGATAGACCATATGTTGGGTCATAGGAAAAGTATCTTCAAATTCAAGAAGACAGAAATCATATCAAGCATTTTTTCAGATCACAGTTGTATAAAACTGGAAATCAACTACAATGAAAACAATACAAAGAAATCAAACACATGGAGACTAAACAGCATGCTATTAAACAATGACGGATTAACCAGAGAGATCAAGGAAGAAATAAAAAACATCATGGCAACAAATAACAATGACAACACAACTATACAAAACATATGGGATACAGTGAAAGCAGTCTTGAGAGGGAAGTTCATAGCCCTACAAGCGTGCTGCAAAAAAACAGGAAACAATGGTAATAAATTACCTATCCCTACAACTCAGAGTTAGAACGTGAGCAACAAGAAAATCCCAGTGTAATCAGAAGGAAGGAAATAGTAAAGATCAGAGGGAAAATAAAAAAACATGGAGACCAAAGAAACAATTCAAAAGATAAAAAAAAAACAAGAACTCATTCTTTGAAAGGATAAACAAGATTGATAGACCTCTAGCCAGGCTCACCAAGAAACAAAGAGAGAAGACCCAAATAAACAAAATCAGAAATGAAAGGGGAGAAATAAAAACAGACCCCACTGAAATCCAAAGAATTCTTAAAAAAAAAAAAATACTATGAACAACTCTATTCCAACAAATGTTACAACATGCAAGGAAGGGACATATTCCTAGAAAAATATAACCTTCCAAAACTCAATCAGGAAGAATCTATCAACAGCTCAATAGTCCTATAACTATGGAAGAAATTGAAACAGTCATCAAAAAGCTTCCACAAACAAAAGCCCGGGACAAGATGGCTACACAGGAGAGTTTTACCAAACATTCAAGGAAGAATTAAAACTTATCCTCCTCAGACTATTCAAAAATATTCTAGAAGAAGTAACACTTCCAAATACCTTCTATGAAGCCAGCATCACCCTAATACCAAAACCAGATAAAGACAACACAATGAAAGTGAATTACAGGCCAATACCTCTCATGAACATAGATGGCAAAATCCTCAACAAAATGCTAGCAAATCGGATCCAGCAGTACATCAGAAAGATAATACACCTTGACCAAGTAGGATTCATCCCAGAAATGCAGGGATGGTACAATATCCGCAAATCAATAAACGTGATACATCACATAAACAAATTGAGAGATAAAACTCACAAAGTCATATCAATTGATGCAGAAAAAGCATTTGACAAAATCCAACACCCTTTCTTGATAAATACTCTCAGCAAGGTGGGAATAGAAGGATCATACCTCAACATCGTAAAAGCCATATATGATAAATCCACAGTTGACAGCATACTCAAAGGGCAAAGATTAAAACCATTTCCCCTAAGAACAGGAACAAGACAGGGATGTCCACTCTCACCACTCCTGTTCTATATAGTACTGGAAGTATTAGCCATTGCAATTAGACAAGAAGAAGAAATAAAAGGCATTCAAATTGGAAAAGAAGAAGTAAAGCTGTCCTTATTTGCAGATGATATGATACTGTACATAAAAAACCCAAATGACTCCATTAAAAACCCAATTGACTTAATAAATGCATTCGACAATGATGCAGGATACAAAATTAATTCCAAGAAATCTGTGGCATTTCTATACACTAAAAGTGAAATTACAGAAAGAGAGACTAAAAAAGCAATCCCATTTACCATTGCACCAAAAAAATTAAGATACTTAGGAATAAACCTAACTAAGGAGATAAAAGACCTATGAGCAAAAAAAGTACAGGACACTAAAAATACAGATAGAGGAAGACATAAACAAATGGAAGAGCCTGCCATGCTCATGGATTGGGAGAATCAACATCATTAAAATGCCCATACTACGCAAAGAAATCTATAGATTCAATTCACTACCTGTTAAAATACCAACGATGTATTTCACAGAACTAGAAAGAATTCTTCAAAGATTCACCTGGAACAAAAAAAGACCGCAAATAGCCACAGCAATCCTGAGAAAGAAGAATAAAGTAGGTAGAATCTCAAGCCATATTACAAAGCAACTGTTCTCAAAATAGTCTGGTACTGGCACAAGAACAGACATATAGAGCAATGGAATAGAACAGACAATCCAGATATCCACCCAAACCAGTATGGTCAATTAATATTTGACAAAGGAGGCATGAACATACAATGGAGCCAAGACAGCCTCTTCAATAAATGGTGTTGGAACAGATACATGCAAAAAAATGAAACTGGACCACCAACTTACACCAAATACAACAATAAACTCAAAATGGATACAGGACTTAAACATTAAACCATAAAAATACTAGAGGAATCCACAAGCAGCCCAATCTCAGACATATGCCGAAAGAACTTCTTCACTGATACTGCTCCAAAGGCAATGGAAGCTAAAGAAAAAATAAACAAATGGGACTACATCAAAATAAAAGCTTTTGCACAGCAAAAGAAACCATCAACAAAACAAGAAGAAAGCCCACTGTATGGGAGAACATATTTGCAAATGTTATCACTGATAAAAGTTTAATCTCCAACATCTACAGCCAACTTATACAACTTAATAAAAGGAAGATAAATGATCCAATAAAAAAAATGGGCAACGGGCCTACAAAAGACGACAGAAGGAAGGACAAGAGACACATGAAAACATATTTAAAGTCACTAATTATCCGAGAGATGCAAATCAAAACAACAATGCGATACCATCTCACACCTGTCAGAATGGCAATCATCAAGAAATCAACAAATGACAAGTGTCAGTGAGGATGTAGAGAAAAAGAAACCCTTGTGTACTGTTGGAATGCAGATTGGTGCAGGCACTGTGGAGAACAGTATGGAGTTTCCTCAAAAAACTAAAAATGGATTTCCCATTTGACCCTGTAATCCCACTCTTAGGAATATATCCTAAGAAATTACAAACACCAATCAGAAAGGATTTATGCACCCCTATGTTCATAGCAACACAATATACAATAGCTACAATTTGGAAACAGCCTAGGTGCCCTTCAGCAGATGAGTGGATCAGAAAACTATGGTACATCTACACAATAGAATTCTATGCTGCCATTAAAAAGAAGGAATTCTTACCATTTGCAGCAACCTGGATGGAACAGGAGAGCCTCATGCTAAGTGAAATAAAGCATTCAATGAAGGAGAAACACCACATGATCTCACTCATTTGTGGATAATAAAGAACATTATAAAGTGATGAACAAAAGGATAGATACAGAGGCAGTAGAGTATCAAACATACTGTCATATTATAGCAGGAAGATTAAGGAGAGGCGGGGTGGATAAGAGATCAACCAAAGGACTTGTATGCATGCATATAAGCATAACCAATGAACACAAGACACTGAGGAGTTGGGGTATGCCTGGGATGGGGGGGCAATGGGAAGAGATGTATATATGTAACACAATAAAATTTTTTTTAAATATTAACTAGCATTTAAGCTTATATTTGCCAAAATTTGGTTATCATAAGATGTCCTTGTAAAATTTTTAAACAAAGCTTTAAGTAATCTTTCAGCAGGAGCATTTATAGTTGTGCCCTCTCCTGCTACCTTTGAATTTCTCCACACTAGAGGCAGTGTTGTCAGTGGAATTCATTTCTTATTACAGATTTTAGATTCCAAATACAAGTTAAGATTTTAATTTGAAGAAGAAACCATATTAAAGATGACCATGGCACTCTTTTTTCAGCCCAATTTTAAAAAGTACCTTTTGATATTACAACTTCTTTATAATTTTGCCTTTTGACCAAATTTTTCCCAAACATTCAGGATCTAATGTACCTTTTTCAGGAAATCAAAGATTATGTTCTATAACACAAAGAAAAAACTGTAAGAGAATACCTTCTGAAACATTATTTCCGTAATAAGCATGCAAACCAAAAGTCTATAATAGATTTTACTTTATAACCTAATTCTGTCCCATTAGCCTTGATAAAAAAGATGTTCTTATTCTACTTACAGATTGAGATTTCTGCACCTGATCATGGGCTCTGCATGCAGTGAATTTCCCTCACCTATAAGGTGAATTCTTCCCCACTCTTGGGCTTCCTCCTGCCCCCCAATTCCCAAATTAGTATTTTTTATCTATTCTTCCCCACCTTTTTGGTGTAATCTTCCTTTCTTTACTCTAGATGAAATCATCCCCTCTAGAGGTCCTACATTGAAGGTGCGAGTTTTGATTATACACCCCCCATGACCCATGGGGTTTCAGGGTTCACATTCAGGGTTAAGGCTCTGGAGGACGCCACATACATATGAAAGATACTAGATAAGAAAATACTAATTTGGGAATTGGGGGGCAGGTGGAAGCCCAAGAAAGGACTCTGCCTTGCTCTGGCCTTGCAATCCCTTTTTTTTCAGGTTTGGGATCAACCTGTAGCCCTTAGGCAGGCAATTTCCAGTAACAGTAAATCTATCTTATCAGTAAGGATTTAAATGAGACTAAAAGGTGACAGTTGCTTCAGCTCCCTTTGTCTCCACCAGACAGTGGGTATATGGCTCTGACCCTTGCCAGAGCCTCAAGGTTGACCAGCCTTCCAGACTTTGTCCACCCATTTCTGCTACTGAAGGCAATGGCACGCTTCCAACATTAGCCCACCAAGTTATAGCATACACAAAAATTCATCTGGAATAAAAAAAAAAAGACCCTAAATAGCCACAGCAATCCTGAGAAAGAAGAACAAAGTAGGTGGGATCTCAATACCAAATTTCAAGCTGTATTACAAAGCCACTGTACTCAAAACTGCTGAGTACTGGCACAAGAACATACATATAGATCAATGGAATAGAATAGAGAACCCAGAAATCGACCCAAACCACTATGCCCAATTAATATTTGACAAAGAAGGCATGAACATACAATGGAGTCAAGATAGTCTCTTCAATAAATGGTGTTGGGAAAATTGGACAGATATGTGCAAAAAAAAATGAAACTAGATCACCAACTTATACCATACACAAAAATAAACTCAAAATGGATACAGGACTTAAATGTATGACGGGAAACCACAAAAATTCTAGAGGAATCCACAGGCAGTTAAATTTCAGACATATGCCGAAGCAATTTCTTCACTGGTATTGCTCCTAGGGTAATGGAAACTAAAGAGAAAATAAACAAATGGGACTACATCAAAATAAAAACTTTTGCACAGCAACAAGAAAGCCCACTGCATGGGAGAGAACATATTTGCCAATGATATCAATGATAATGGTTTAATCTCCAACATTTACAGGACACTCATACAACTAATAAAAGGAAGTTAAACAACCCAATCAAAAAATGGGCAACTGACCTAAATAGATACTTTTTAAAAGAAGAGAGAATAAAGGCCAAGAGACATATGAAAACCTGTTCAAAGTCACTAATCATCCAAGAGATGCAAATCAAAACAACAATATGGTACAATCTCACACCTGTCAGAATGGCTATCATCAACAAATCAACAAATGGCAAGTGCTGGTGGGAATGCAGACTGGTGCAGCCACTGTGGCAAACAGTATGGAGTTTCCTCAAAAAACTAAAAATGGAACTACCATTTGACCCAGTGATCCCACTTCTAGGAATATATCCCAAGAAGCTAGAAATACCAATTAGAAAGGATATATGCACCCCTATGTTCATTGCAGCACAATTCACCATAGCTAAAATTCGGAAACAGCCTAAGTTACCATCAGCAGATGAGTGGATTAAAAAACTGTGGTACAGCCAAAACCGGTTTGGCTCAGAGGATAGAGTATTGGCCTGCAGAATGAAAGGTCCCAGGTTCGATTCCGGTCAAGGGCATGTACCTTGGTTGCAGGCACATCCCCAGTAGGGGGTGTGAAGGAGGTGGCTGATCAATGTCTCTCTTTCATCGATGTTTCTAATTCTCTATCCCTCTCCCTTCCTTTTTGTAAAAATTCAATAAAATATATTTTTAAAAAAACTGTGGTACATCTACACAATGAAATACTATGCTGTAGTAAAAAAGAAGGAATTCTTACCATTTGTAACAGCATCAATGGAACTGGAGAGCATTATGCTAAGTGAAATAACCCAGTAAGAGAAATATAAATATCACATGATCTCACTCATTTATGGAATATAATGAACAACATAAACTGATGATCAAAAACAGATCCAGAAACAGAGAAGTATTGATCAGACTGTCAAACCTCAGAGGGAAGGTAGAGGGGGTGGTGATAAAGGGGAGAGATTAACCAAAAAATTTGTATGCATGCATCTAAGCCTAAACAATGGACACAAACAACAGGGGGTGAGGGAATGAGTGGGGGGGATGTTCGGGGTAATGGAGGGATGAGGACACATATGTAATATTAATCAATAAAGAAAAAATTCACCAGGAAGGAAAATATTTTTTTAATTAAATAAAATCACATAAGCAGAAAAAAAAATCTGTGTACATTTTTTACAATGGAATATTACTCAGCCATAAAAAATAATTAAATCTTACATTTTGTAACAACATGGATAGACCTGGAGGGTATTATGTTAAGTTAAATAAGTTAGTCAAAGAATAACAAATATCAAATGATTTCCCTTACATGTGCAATCTCAAGAACAATATACACTAACAAATAAAACAGAAACAGATTCATAGACATAGAGAACAGACTTTTGGCTGCCAGAGGGAGGGGTTTTGGGAGACTGAGTGGAAAAGATTAAGTGATTGAGAAATATAGATTGGTAGTTACAGAATGAATGGTCATGTGGATGTAAAGTACAGCATAGGGAATAGAGTAAATAATATTTTAATTATGTATGGTGCCAGGTATATACTAAATTTATGGGGATTTACTTCTTAAGTTACATTAATTTCTAAGCATTATGTCGTACATCTGTAATCCTATATAATAAAGAGGTAATATGCAAATTGACTATCATTCCAACATACAAGATGGCTTCCCCATTGTGGTCAAAGATGGCCGCCCCATGTGGACACAAGATGGCCGCCACAAGATGGCCAGCAGGGAAGAGCAGTTGTGGGAGATCAGGCCTGCAAGGGAGGCCAGTTGTGGACAACCAGGCCAGCAGGGAAGGGCAGTTAGGAGGGACCAATCCCGTAAGGAAGGTCAGTTGGGAGGGACCAGGCCTGCAGGGAAGGGCAATTTGGGGTGATTGGGCCAACAGAGGAGGGCAGTTGGGGATAACCAGGCTGGCAGAGAAGAGCAGTTAGGGATTACCAGGCCAGTAGAGGAGGGCAGTTGGGGGGACCAGGCCAGCAGGAGAGGGAAGTTAGGGAAACCGGGCTGGCAGAGGAGAGCAGTTGTGGGTTACCAGAACTGCAGGCGAGGTCAATTGTTGGGGGTCTGGGCTGGCAAGGGATGGAAGTTGGGGGTGACCAGGCCTTCAGGGGAGAGCAGTTAGGCGTGATCAGGCCATCAGGGAAGGGTATTTAGGAGCAATTGGGCCAACAGTGGAACAGTTAGGCATCAATCAGGCTGGCAGGGGAGCATTTAGGCTTTGATATGACTGGCAGGGGAGTAGTTAGGGAGTGATCAGGCTGGCAGGCAGAAATGGTTACAGGCAATCAGGCAGGCAGGCAGGTGAACAGTTGGAAGCCAGCAGTCCTGAATTGCGAGAGGGATGTCCAACTGCCCATTTAGGATGGATCCCACAGGGCAGTCAGACATCCCTCAAGGGGTCCCAGACTGGCGAGGATTCAGGCTGGGCTGAGGGACACCCCCCCACCCCATGCACAAAGTTTGTGCACAAGGCCTTTAGTACAAAATAACTGTAGTTGAGAAATATAAAAGAAGAAATACATCCTTTGCAACAGGTACATGTGTCAACTTACCACCAATATAGACACAATAATTAAAAGTAATAATTTGAATACCCCTGATAACCCAGTAATAATTTGAATAACCCTGATAACCCAGCAGCAGAAGCTAATTTCAACAATATGATTTTAAGGGAGGGCTATGTTACATACTCTTCCCTAAAGCAAAGTTCCTAATGTTATCCCCTCTAGGACTGGAAAGTAAGTCTGTGATAGCCCAATTACTGATCTATATGTTCCTGTTTACAGAGCTCATAAGAGACCCCAGGCTTGTTTTAAAAATAAAAAATAAAAACAGCATACTTTTAAAATTTTGAGATAGTTTGAGATTTCCAGAAAAGTTACAAGAATAGTACAGAGTTTCTATATACCCTTCCAACACTGTCCCATTATATTAACCATCATACATAACTATAGAATTTATCAAAAACTAAAAAATTCCCCTTGGAACATTAACCATCGCATAGAACTCACTTGGATTTCACAAGTTTTTCCACTAATGGCATTTTTTTCAGGATCCCACTGCATTTAGTTGTCATGTATCCTTTGTCTCTGAATCTGTGACAGTTTCTGTCTTTCTTTGTTTAAAAAGTATCACATTGATACTTTTGAAATGTATATCAGTCTTTTTGTAGAATGCCCCTCAATTTGATTTTGTCTGTTGTCTTTCCATGATTATATTGAGGTTATGCATTATTAGGGAGGATGTCACAGAGGTGCTATGCACTATATTGAGAGTACATGATGTCAATACACCTTATTTATGGTGATATTAACCCTGATTACTTGGTTAAATCACAGACACGGGTCATAATGAAAGCCTAAAAAGATAATTTCCCTTTAAAGTAAGAACCCTAAAGGAAAGAAAGGCACATGTACACATACCTGAAGTTTGGTGATGATTTCCTGTTTTGTGACCTCCACCAACTGATTATCTTCTACTGCAAAGGCTGGGAAGGATATAACTGAAAGTAGACTAGCATCAACCTCTTTGGATGTTGAAGCCCGGGGAAGTATTGAATTAAGGATAGACTGAGAGAAAGGAAATCAAATGTGGCACATTAGTGAATAACTCACGGTTGTCAAAATACAAATTTAGTTTCCCAAGATTTATGTAGAAGAGCAACATTCAGAAGAAAAACTAAACATCATTCAATAGTGAGAGCTTTAAAAATTAGCTATTTCTGTACATTATCCCTTGTTTCAATACTGCTCACAATGTTTTCCAATCCTGATTGTTAAGCAGGTGCTAATGAATACAGAATACTCTTAACATCATTATCCCACAATCCTGTTGCTCTATTGGCAACTAAGCATAAAGATAAGAGAAAATGTAGCTGCTGAAAAGCAGGAAATGGAAGGCTCAGCTCATACATCCTTTGTATTTATCTTTTCCATGAAAACTTTTATAATTAGAAGATGAATTCACATTTACTACTAGAGGCCCAGTGAATGAAATTCGTGCATGTGGGGAGGGAGAAGGGTGTCCCTCAGGCCAGCCTGAATCCTCGCCAATCTGGGACCCCTCAAGGGATGTCTGACTGCCTGGTGGGATCAGGCCAAATGGGCAGTCAGACATCCCTCTCAATCCAAGACTGCTGGCTCCCAACCACTTGCCTGCCTGCCTGCCTGATTGCCCCTAACCGTTTCTGCCTGATCATGCTCTAACCACTCCCCTAGCAGCCTGATCAATGCCTAACTGCTCCCCTGCCTGCCAGATTGTCCCTAACTGCCCTTCCCTGATTGCCTGATCATGTTTAACTGCCCTCCCTTGTTGGCCTGGTCACCCATAACTGCTCTCCCCTGCTGGCCCAGTCACGCCTAACTACCCTCCCTTGTCAGCCTGGTTGTCCCTAACTGCCCTCCAATGCAGGCCTGGTCTCCCCTAACTTCCTTCTCTTGCCAGCCTGGTTCCCCCTAACTGCCTTCCCCTGCATGCTCGGTCACCCCTAACTTCCATTGCCTGCCCTCCTGGTCACCCCTAACTGCTCTTCCCTGCCAACCTGGTCACCCCTGTCCTCCCCTGAAGGCCTGGTCTCCCAATTGCCCTCCCCTTCAGGCCTGGTCCCCCTCAACTGCCCTCCCCTGCTGGCCTGGTTGTTCCCAACTTCCCTCCCATTCAGGCCTGGTCCCCACCAAATGCCCTACACTGCAGGCCTGGGTCCCTCCCCAACTGTTCTTCCCTGCAGATCTGGTCCCCCAAACTGCCCTTCACTACAGATCTGGTTCCCCCCTCCCCCCAGAATGTTCTCCCCTGCAGGCCTGGTCACCCCTAACTACCCTCCCCTGTAGGCCTGACTACCCCCAAATGCCCTCCCTTATAAGCCTAATCCCTCCAAACTGCCCTCCCCTGTAGGCATGTTCCCCCCAACTGCCCTCCAGTACAGACCTGGTGCCCCCAACTGCTCTCCCCCTGCAGGCCTGGTCACTCCCAACTGCCCTCCCCTGCAGGCCTGGTTGCCCACAACTGCCTTCCCTGCTGGCTCAGTCACTTCTAACTGCCCTCCTCTGTGAGTCTGGTTGCCCCTAACTGCTCTCCCCTGCAGGCCTGGTCCCCCTCAACTTCCTTCCCCTGCAGGCCTGGTTGTTCCCAACTGTTCTCCCCTGCAGGCCTGGTCCCCCCCAACTGCCCTCCACTGCAGGCATGGTTCCCCCCGCCCCCGCAACTGTACTCCCCTGCAGGCCTGGTCACCCTTAACTGCCTTCCCCTGCAGGTCTGGTCCCTCCCAACTGCCCTCCCTTGCAGGTCTGGTAGCCACAACTGCCCTCCTCTGCCGCCCCGTTACCCCTTACTGATCTGGTTGCCCCCAACTGCCCTCCCCTGTAGGCATGTCCCCCCCAACTGCCCTCCAGTACAGGCCTGGTCCCTCCAACTGCCCACCCCTGCAGGACTGGTCACTCCCAACTGCCTCCCCCCTGGCTTAGTCACTTCTAACTACCCTCCCCTGCGAGCCTGATCACCCCTAACTACTCTCCCCTGCTGGCCTGATCATCCACAACTGTCCTCCCCTGCTGGCCATCTTGTGGTGGTCATCTTGTGATGGCCATCTTGTAACAAGATGGGGTGGCCATCTTGTGATGACATGAGGGCGTCATGTGAGGGCACAAGGACCACCTAAGCTTTTATTAGTATAGATGGGATGTCTGCTATTTTTGGCACATAGTAATAAATAAGATTATCTATTCTCAAGCAGGTCTCTTTATTCTAAAGTCTACACTAAGTCTGAATCTGAGTGAGAATAAAATTATCTATAATGTGGTCTATTATTTTCTTACCTGGCAGTGTTGTACTTCATCAGCAAGGACATGAATAACTGATTGGGGCCCACCTTTTACACCAAACAGATCCAGTTCATCTAATGCTTCTAGGGCTGCCTGTGAGGAACAAAAAACGGAAAGGTTAATTTCAGTATTAGATATATTTCTATTCCCTATACCTCAGTATCACATCAATGCACACAATGTAATTTTGAATATGTTCAGAACATAAAATACAATAACAGTATATATTCTGAGGGGCCTCTGAGTTGTTCTTTGGCTTCCATACTATCCCAGAGACAATTAAGATGAAGGTTGTAGCCATTCTTTCATGATAAAACCCTGCAATAAGTTCAATATAGAAAGAATATACCTCAATATAATAAAGACCATATATGACAAACACACAGCTAACATTATACTCAACAGTAAAAAACTGAAAGTTTCTTCTCAAAGATCAGGAACAAGAAAAAGGTGCCCACTCTCACCACTCTTACTCAACATTGTTCTAGTAGTTGTATCCAGAGCAATTAGACAAGAAAAAGAAATAAAATGCATCTGATTTGCAAAGGAAGTAAAACTGTCATTATTTACAGATGACACAACCTTATATAAAGAAAACTAAAGAATCAGTCATCAAAAAACTAATAAATGAATATAATAAAGTTGAAGGATATAAAATCAGCATACAGAAATCGGTGATGTTTTTTGTACACTAACAACAAACCATCTGAAAAAGATAAAAAGAAACCTTCCCATTCACAGTAGCATCAAATTCAGTCAAAAACTTAAGACTAAATTTAATCAAGGAGGTGAAAGATCTGTACAATGAAAACTAAATTTTGATGAAAGACATTGAAAACATGAACAAATAGAAAGATATCCCATATTCATGAGTTGGAAAAATTAATATTGTTAAAATGTCCATATTATCCAAAGCCATCTTTCAATTCATTGGAATCCCTATCAAAAATTCCAATGAAATTTTAAAAAGAAATGCAAACAAATCCTAAAATTTGTATGGAACCACAAAATACCTCAAATAGCCAAAGCAATTGTGGAAAAGAAAAACAAAGCTGAAAGCACCATATTTCCTAATTTCAAATTATACTGCAAAGGTATAGTAATTAAATAGTATGGTATGGTCATTAAAATAGACACAGAGATCAATGGAACAGAATAGTGAGCTCAGAAATAAATTCCTGCATTTATGGTCAATTAGTATTTGACAAGAGAGTAAAGAACTCAATGAGGAAAGAAAAATGTCTTCAACTAATCAATAACTGGTGTTGGGAAAATAAGATAGCTGCTGGGACTGACAGGCAGACCCTGAACGATGGATGAATGATTACCCTAACACATGTTTCTGTGAAAGAGAGGGCTAAGGCACTACTTGGCTATCACTGCCAAGTAGCCCTGTTTGCCTGTCTCCTTTGGCTTTTATTGTCATAACAGCTTGAACTAAAATTAACCTCTAGATACAATCAGCAAGGTAAGCATCCTTGAGAAAGTTCATGCTTCTACAAGGTCAGATCTTTAATAATGAAACATTAAGATTCTAGTAAAACACACAGACCTATTTGGAAAAGTCAAGGTAGGAACTGCCACCTTGCTGTTCAGAGGCCCCCGACCTTTTGGAGAATCCTCCTTACAGACATCCCAACCAACTCCAGTGCTTCCCCACAGATAGTGACATGCAAAGCAATAAAATTGGATCCCTATCTTACACTACTCATAAAAATTTGCAACAGCATTAATGGAACTGGAGAGCATTGTGCTAAGTGAAATAAGCCAGTCTGAGAAAGATAAATATCACATGATCTCACTCATGTATGGAATATAATGAACAACATAAACTGATGAACAAACACAGATCCAGAGATAGAGAAACATTGATCAGCCCATCACACCTTAGACGGAAGGGAGGGGAGGGTGGGGGGAAGGGGGAGAGATCAACTAAAGGACTTGTACGCAAGCATATAAGCCTAACCAATGGACACAGATAACGGGGGGTGAGGGCATGAGTGGGGGGGATGGGAGGGTAATGTGGGGATACGGACACATATTTAATACCTTAATCAATAAAGAAATTTAAAAAAATTAACTTAAAAAGGATTAAACATAAGACCTCATACCACAAAACTCCTAGAAGAAAACACAGGGAAGAAGTTCTTTTACATTTGCTTCTACTATGAGTTTTTAGATAACACCAAAAGCAGAAGCAACTAAAGCAAAAATCAATAATTGGAACTACATCAAACTAAAAAGTTTCTGCATCACAAAAGAAACAATTTTTAAAAATCTGAAAAGTAACCTATGGAATGGCAGAAAATATTGGCAAAAACATATCTGATGAGAGATTAATATTCAAAATATATAAAAACTCATATGACTCAAAAACAGAAACAATAAAAAAACAAATTTAATTAAAAATTAGTAGAGGAATTGATTTTTTTCCCAAAGAAGACATACAAATGGCCAATAGGTACATAAAAATGCTCAACATCACTAATCAAACAGGTAAATGCAAATCAAAACCAAAATTCAAGATCACCTTACACCTGTTAGCATGGCTATCATAAAAAAGATAAACAAGAATAAGTGTTGGCAAGGAAGTGAAGAAGAGGGAAACTTGTAGACTTTTGGTGGAAATGCAAATTGGCTCATCTACTATATAAAGTAATATATAAAGGCTTCTTTAAAAATAAAACTACTATATGACTCAGTAATTCTACTGTTGAGTTTATACCCAAAAGAAATGTAAACAAGACATTGATGATATATATGCTTTGTTTGTTGCAGTATTTTTCATAATAGCCAAAATATGGAAAAAATCTAAGTGTCTGTCAATAGATTAATCAATAAAGAAGATATAGCATATATATAAGATGAAATATTATTCAGCCATGAGAAATTAAAAATCCTGCCATTTGCAACAAGATGGATTGACCTTGAGAGAATTATGTTAAGTGAGAAAGTCAGACAGAGACAAATACTATATTATATCACTCAACATGGAAGCTAAAAAGTACTATCTAATAAAAGAGTAATATGCAAATTGACCATCACTCCTACACATAAGATGGCCGTCCCCATGTGGTCAAAGATAGCCGCCCCCATGAGGACACAACATGGCCACCACAAGATGGCCAGCAGGGAAGGGCAGTTGTGGGCGATCAGGCCATCAGGGGAGGGCAGTTAGGAGGGACCAGGCCTGCAAAGGAGGGCAGTTAGGGGTAATCAGGCCTGCAGGGGTGGGCAGTTAGGGGTGACCGGGCTGGCAGAGGAAGGCAGTTGGAATTGACCAGACCTGCAGGGAAGGACAGTTAGGGGTGAGCAGGCTGGCAGGGAAGGGCAGTTAGGTGACCAGGCTGGCAGGGGAGGATAGTTAGGGGCCATCAGGCCGGCAGGGGAGCAGTTAGGCATTGATCAGGCTGGCAGAGGAGTTGTTAGGGGTGATCAGGCTGGCAGGTAGAAGTGGTTAGGGGCAATCAGGCAGGCAGGCAAGCAGTTGGGAGCCAGCAGTCCTGGATTGTGAGAGGGATGTCCAACTGCCCATTTAGACATTCGGACATCCCTTGAGGGGTCCCAAATTAGAGAGGGTTCAGGCTGAGCTGAGGGACAACCCTCCCACCCCCATGATGAATTTCATGCACTGGACCTCCAGTCAAGCTTATAAAAACAGAATAGAATGACTGAGACCAGAGGCTGGAGGGTGAAGGAATTGGACAATGTTGCTTATGGATACAAACTTACAACCAGTAGATAAATAAGTCCTGAAGATCTAATTCATAACACAATGATTAAAGATAACAATACTGTATTATAAACTCCAAAATTGCTAACAAAGTATTAATTGTTTCTACAACAAAAGAGAAATGGTAACTATATGATGTAATAAAAAATGCTTTGGTAATCATATTGTAATAAATATTTGTATTGCCAAGACCAGTTTGGCTCAGTGGATAGAGCGTTGGCCTATGGACTGAAAGGTCCCAGGTTCGATTCCAGTCAAGGGCATGTGCGGTGGTTTCGGGCACATCCCCAGTAGGGGTTGTGCAGGAGGCGGCTGATCAATGTCTCTCTCTCATGGATGTTTCTAACTCTCTATCTCTCTCCCTTCCTCTCTGTAAAAAATCAATAAAATATATTTTTAAAAAATATTTGTATCAAATCAACACATTGTATTATTCCTCTAATATACACAATGGCATGTGTCACTTATACATCAATAAAAATAAATTTAAGGACTTGGAATGATGTCCATACCATGGTGGAGTGAGAAGACTCCTTTATTTTTCCCCTTAAATGTACAGGTTGAACAATTATAACTCAACAAAGGATACTCTGCTCAACACACACACACACTTGGAAAACACAATCATTGGAACATCTGAATGTGGGTGGATTGGGATGAGTAGGAAGGTGGCATGAGAAACAAAGTCAAAAATGGTAGTCATAGATGCAATTGGGTGTCCACTACAATTCCAGTGAGTTGGTAGCCATGGAGAAGTAGGGCTGCAGTCCTCACACTATTGCTTAGATTATAAGAGAGGCAGGAGCAATGGTCTCTTGGGAAAACCCATCTCCTTTCCCCTTTTCCCCATCACAGCAGATCTGGTAGAGGTGGCTGGGAAGACTAACAGTACAGTGATGCCGTCAGACATTGCTGGCATGAGGTGGATGACGTACTTGCTTCTCTTGCCCTACCCAACCTAGCAAAGCTTGGTAGAAGTAGTGAAGCCACCTATGAAAACACACCAGAGCTAGTAACTTTAATAAAAAGGAGGTAGTATAGAGAATTTGAAAATCCAGTTCTCCACTACCAACTACATTCCCCTACCAGAGTAGTAGTGCTCCATAACCATGGAAGTGGTCATAGAGGGGACATCCACCATCCCAGTGGGTACATGGCATTTTCCTTAACCTAAGAAATGCAACTCTACCATGATTCCAGAGGCACAAAACCTTGTGATATACCACCATCTGCTGGAAAACAATAAAAAGTACCCTACCTATCAAGAGAAACACAGTATCTAAACAACAAAAAAGAACTCCCTACCTGAAATGTGCAGGCAGAGAAACAATTAATCGAATACAATGGACAACCAGGTAACATGGGGATATAGAAAGAAAAGAAAAAGTATCTAAAAACCAAAGTCATGGAAGACTGTGACTTTACTGACAGAAAATTTAAGACTGCAGTTATAAAGAACCTTAACAAGATACAAGAGAACTCAGAAGGAAAGTTAAATGAGCTTTGGAATAAAATTAATGAACAAATGAGTACTGTACCAAACAGATTGAAAATATAAAAAATAACCAAACAGAAATTCGGGGGCTCTAGAGTTCAGTAAATGAGAGGAGGACTGCATTAGCCAGCACTGGAAACAGAACAGTCCAGATAGAAAAGAGAATTAGTGAGCTCAAATATAGAAACCTAAAAATAACCAAGTAGGGAAAAGATAGAGAATTAGAGAAGTAAGCATTAAAACAAATAAAAGAAGTCTACAAGATCTATCTGTCTCCATTAGAAAGAGCATATGAGGATAATGGTTATACCAGAAGGCGAAGAGAAGAAAAATGGAACAGAGAGCCTACTAAAAGAAATAATTGATGAGAACTTCCAAAGCCTATGGAAAGAACTGGACTTTAGTATAGAGCAGTGGTTCTCAACCTGTGGGTCGCGACCCCTTTGGGGGTCGAATGACCCTTTCACAGGAGTCGCCTAAGACTATTGGAAAACACCTATTTCCCATGGTCTTAGGAACCAACACACCGTTCCTCGGTGTAGCAAAAGGTAACAATGTAGTTTACTGTTGTCATATTAAGACTGTTACCCATGCTACACCACGATTCAAGACAAAATTTCATTTATTTGTAATTAGAAATAAATATTTCACAATATATAATTACATATTGTTTTTGTGATTAATCACTATGCTTTAATTATGTTCAATTTGTAACAATGAAAATACATCCTGCATATCAGATATTTACATTACAGTTCATAACAGTAGCAAAATTACTGTTATGAAGTAGCCACGGAAATAATTTTATGGTTAGGGGTCACCACCACATGAGGAGCTGTCTTAAAGGGTCACGGCATTAGGAAGGTTGAGAACCACTGGTATAGAGGATACCAACAAAACACCGAATTATATTGTATTAATGCAAAAAGACCTCTCCAAGACACATATTATTCAAATTGTCAAAAATTAATGACAAAGAAAATATTCTCAAAACAGCAAGGGGAAAAAAAGACTAACCTACAAGGGAAACACTATTATATAATAATCAGATTTTTTCAGTAGAAACATTATAAGCCAGGAGACAGTAGGAGGAAATATTCAAAATATTGGAAGAGAAGAACCATCAGCCAAGGGTAATATATTCTGCAAAGGTGTTCTATAGATATGAAAGAAAACAAAATCCTTCCTCAGATGAATAACAGCTGAAATAATTTATCTATAAGACCTGCATTACAAGAAATGTTGGAAGGAGATATTCTATAAGAAACAAAATAACAAAAATATACAACACTTTGAGTAAGATGACTAACAGACAGGAGCAGGAAATTGCAGCTCCATTTTAGAATAAGATATTAGACACTTAGTTATAATATAAAAGGTAAAGGGGGAAAGGGACAAAAAATAACTATACTACAAGTTGTGCAAGTTGGTAATAAATGCACAGCATAAAAAAGTTAATCTTTGACAACAAAATCATAAAAGGGGAGGAGGAATTGATCTGAAATTGTACAGGTGAATAAAGATAAGAGGCAATTGGAAGAAAAAGGACTATTGTATACAAGGGTGGGCAAAAGTAGGTTTATAGTGTTCATATGGAAAATAATACAATAATCTATAATAATAATGGGTAATATGGTCATTAAACTGGATGTCCTTTTGGACAGCCTTCTAGATGAAGCCGGGGCAAGAGGAAAGACAACCTGGGTATCAGGTGCCTGCAGGTGGCCTGAAAGAAGCCATGCCAGGTAACAGGTGCCTGTGGGTGGCTAGAGGGAAGCCAATCCAGGTCCAGGTTACCAGAGGGAAGCCGATGCCGGCAGCCTGGGGAAGGAAGGCCTACTCTTGCATGAATTTCATGCATCAGGCCTCTAGTTAATCCTATCTAATAAAAGAGTAATATGCAAACTGACTGTCACTCCAACACACAAGATGGCTGTCCCGATGTGGTCAAAGATGGCTGCCCCCATGTGGACACAAGATGGCCACCACAAGATGGTCAGCAGGGGAGGGCAGTTGGGAGGGACCAGGCCTGCAAAGGAGGGCAGTTGGGGGCGATCAGGCCAGCAGGGGAGGACAGTTGGGAGGGACCAGGCCTGCAAGGAAGGGCAGTTAGGGGTAATCAAGCGTGTAGGGGAAGGCATTTAGGAGTGACCAGGCTTGTAGGGAAGGGCAGTTGGGGGCTATCATGCTGGCAGGGGAGCAGTTAGGCATCAATCAGGTTTGCAGAGGAGTGGTTAGGGGGTGATCAGGCTGGCAGGCAGAAGCAGTTAGGGGCAATTAGAAGGCAGGCAAGCAAGCAGTTGAGAGCCAGCAGTCCTGGACTGTGAGAGGGGTATTTGACTGCCTGTGTAGGCCTGATCCCAATAGGAGAGGGTGCAGGCTGGCTGAGGGACACACATCCCTGTGCAAATTTCGTGCACCAGGCCTCTAGTAAATAATAATACAGAATAAACTTTGTTTCACATACTCACAACTATAAATCTACTTTTGCCCACCCCTATATATAAGACATTTTACACAAACCTAATAGTACCACACACACACACACACACACACACACACACACAGACACACACACACACACACATTCAGAGCTGAGACAAGACACATAAAAAGAGATGAAACAGAAAACAAATCACAGAAAAATAGTAAAATAGCAGACAGAAACAGAAGTGTGGGGGGAAACAATGGAGATACAGAGCAATCAGAAAACAAAAGATAAAATGGCTATAGGAAATTCTCATATATCAATAATCACCCAAAATGTAAATGAACCGAACACACTGATTAAAAAGCACAGAGTGGTGGGATGGATTAACTAATAAGACTCAACTCTAATTTGCCTGTACAAAATTTATCTCAGCTCTAAAGACAAACATAGACTTAAAAAGACTTAAATATATAAAATCAGAAATGAAAGAAAAGTTACAACACCATGAGATACAGAGGATTATTCCAGAATACTATGAAAGTCTACATGCTACCAAATTCAATAACCTAAAGGAAATATACAAATTCATAGAAGGGTACAACCTTCCTTGACTGAATCATGAAGAAGTGGAAAACCTGAATAGACTGATAACTTGTAAGGAAATTGAAACCTCTGAAAAACCTCCTATGTTTAAAATAAAAATATATTTGTACCATAGAACAGAAATATGTAAAACTATGTTGACTGTGAACAGATATTTTCATAGTTTTGACTTGTTTCTTTTTTTAATTAATTTCAGAGGGGAAGGGAGAGGGAAAGAGAGATAGAAACATCAATGATGAGAGACAATCATGGATCAGCTGTCTCCTGCTCACCTCCTACTGGGGATCAAGCCCACAACCCGGGCACGTGCCCTTAACCAGAATTGAACCTGAGACCCTTCAGTTTACAGGCCAACACTCTATCCACTGAGCCGAATCAGAGGCTTGATTATTTACTGATAACCTTGTTAAGACATTAACATTAGAGAAAGTTATTCTTCATAGAAATGAATGAATTAAACTAAATGAGACCTAAGAATTAGCCTTTATTTTTTAAATATTTGTTCCTATAAATCTTATCAAAAAATAATAAAATTTTTAAAAAGCTCAAAACAAAACAAAAAAAACAGCACAGATGACTTCACTGGTGAAGTCTACCAAACATTCAAATACTTAATGCCAACCCTTCTCTACCTCTTCCAAAAATTTAAAGTAGAGGGAATACTTCCCAACTCATTTTACAAGGCCAACATTGCCAGAAAACCAAAACCAGGCAAGGACAACACACAAAAAGAAAATTACAGGCTAATATCTCTAATGAACATGGATGAAATATCCTAAACAGGATACTGGCAAATCAAATACAAAAATAAATTAAAAGGATCATACAATAAAATCATGTAGGATTCATTTTATAGATACAAGGATGGTTAAGTATCCATGAATCAATTTAATCCATCACATCCTATCTAATAAACAGGGAATATGCTAATTGATCATCACTCCATCACAAAGATGGCTGCACCCACAGCTGAGGCCAAGTTCCCATAAGGAGCCTTAAGGCGCAGTCAGTAGGGACCTGAGGCTACGCCCTCCCCCACCCCCATGGGGCTTGACAGGGGACCTCAGGCCTCATCCCCCACTCTGGCATCAGGCTGGGGGACCTCAGTCTGTACCCTCTGCCCCAGTGTCAAACCAGGGGACCTGAGTCTGTGCCCCCCTGCCTGGCTGGGCTTTACAGGGGACCTCAGGCCATGCCCCCCACCCAACAGGGCTTGATGGGGGATATCAAGGTGCAATGCTAGTGCTGGGTCGGGGGATCTCAGGTCACACCCCTACCCAGTGGGGCTTGATTGATGGGAGACCTGAGACTACACCTCCCTCCCAGTGCTGGGCCCAGGGACCTGAGGTTGTGCCCCCCCACCCTGGCAGGGCTTGATGGGGGACCTCAGACCATGCCCCCCACCCAGCAGGGCTTGACAGGGGATCTCAGGCCATGTCCCCACCTAGCAGGGCTTGATAGAGGACCTCAAGGCACACCCCCACCCTGGTCTGGGCTGGGGTACCTCAGGCCATGCCCCCTATCCTGATGCTGGGCCAGAGGACCTGAGGCTATGACTGCCACCCAGCAGGGCTTGACAAGGGTGGGACAGGCCAGGTTTGGATCTAACCCAATTGGGGGAAGGGAGAAGGTGGGTCTGGGACTCATGTGATTTTGAGGTGTAGTGGGTGGGCAGGGACTTGACTCTGGGACCCATGGTATGCCCCAGACTCTGACAGGAGGAAGGTTTTCATATACATTTTACTAATTTTCTTTCATCTCTGACATTCCTATTATAGAGAAAGGGCAAATAGCAATATTAAATTATTTCCTCTAATTAATCCCCTTTTAATGTGCACAAATTTCGTGCACTAGGTTACTAGTTAAGAAATAAAATATAAAAATCATATGGATGCAGAAAAAGCCTTTGACAAGATATAGCATTCATTTGTGATTACAAAATTCAATAAAATAAATATGGAAGAAAAGTACATCAACATCATTAATGAAATATATGAAAAACCCACAGCTAAATTATACTCAATGGTAAAATAAAATGAAAACTTTTCCTCTAAGATCAGAAACAAGACAACAACACCCACTCTCCTAACTGCTACTCAGCATAATACTGGAAGTCTTAACCAGAGCAATTAGGCAAGCAAAATAAATAAAAAGCATCCAAATTAGGAATGAAAAAGTAAAACTGTCACTCACTACAGATGACACGATACTATATATAGAAAACCTTAAAGACTCCACCAAAAACTATTAGAAACAACAAGCAAATGATGTTTTAGAATAAAAAAAAAATCAATGTACAAAAAATCTGCTTAATTCCTTTATATGGACAATGAAGAGAATGAAGAAAACAAATGCAACAAAAAAAATAAAATACCTAAGAATAAACTGATAAGGAGGTGAAGAACCACACACAAAAACTATATGACATTGTTAAAAGAAATTGAAGACAAAGAAAGGGTAAGATATTCCATGTTCATGAATTGGAAGAATTACTATTGCTAAAATGGTCATAATACACAAAGCAATCTAAAGATTTAATGCAATCCTTACCTCAATCCCAATGTCATTTTTCATACAAACAGAACAAAAAAAAAATCCCAAAGTTTATATGGGACCACAAAAGATCCCAAATAGCCAACGCAATCCTGAGAAAAAAAGAATAAAGGCAGAGGCATCACACTTCCTGACTTCAGTAATCAAAACAGTATGACATTGAAGAAAGGCTCTTTCTTTCAGTCTGGCCACAGCCATGAGATAGGGCAAGATGAGCTTACAAGTACATCCAGGAGTTAAGGAGAAAGACGCAGTCTGATGTAATGCGCTTCCTTCTCAGGGTGTGCTGTTGGCACTATCACCAGCTTTCCAAGTTCCACAGAGCCCCCCACCCCACCCTGACCAATAAAGCATACAGGTTGGGATACAAGACCAAACAAAGTTATGTAATATATCAGATTCCTGTTAACTGTGGTGGCCACAAACATCCTATTCCTAGGAGTTCGACCTACAGAAAGCCTGTCCATGATGATGTTAATGTTAACCAGCTAAAGTTTACTCCAAGTCTTCAATCTGATGCTGAGGAGTGAGCTGGACACCGCTGTGGGGCTCTGAGCATCCTGAATTCTTATTAGGTTGGTGAAGATTCCACATATAAATTCTTTGAGGTTATCCTCATGGATCCATTCTACAAAGCTATCAAAGGAATCCTAATATCTAGTAGATCACCAAACCAGTTCAACAAGCACAGAGAGATAAGAGGGCTGACATCTGAAGGCCACAAAAGCCATGGGCTTGGAAAGGGCTACAAGTTCTACCACACTATTGGTGATTCTCCCCATGCAGCTTGGAGAAATCACAATACTCTCCAGCTTATAAGTAATGTTTGTCAAATTCTTACCTAATAAACAATTTAGGGCAGTCATGTTTGCTTAAAAGTGTTAATTTATTAAAACTAGTTTCCTGCAGATCGTTTCATAAATATATTATGAAACTATGGAAGTTAAAGTGCAATAATATTTAAAGACTGTAAGTGATGATGTATCTTTTTTGTCATAAGATAAACACTTTTGTGTTTGCTTTATCTTATTAGAGGGTTTGGTGGAGTCTTCAGTGTTTAAAATGCTGTTTGGTATAATAGGCATAAAAATGAAAGTTAACTTGGGGTTTCACATTTTTAAATGAGTCAAATATAACTGCTGCTTCTGAAAAAAAGTGTAAAAGAATTCCACCATTTTTTAGAATTGAACAATCCTGTTGCAAGACAGTTCTCTTAAAATTAAACATGCTGGTTTAACCTAAACAAAATTGACTTTGTCTCCACCATACCACTGACCTTTGCATAAAAGATAGAGGCTCCTGGTTCAATCCCATGACTTGTGAAATCTGTGGAATACTGAATTTCATTCAAATAAGTAGTGATAATTATACTGGTATATATTTAAACTGATAAAAATTCAACATAGGGTAAAGGAGAAGGGAGTTAACTTTAAGTGTGTTGTGCTAATTAGTAACCATTATGAACCCACTAGCCACCTTAGAAGGGAGAATACGATTGGCTCTATTTAAAAGTACTTAATTGCTTAGTCCAATCAGTCATCCATTATTCTCATAAGGCTACTGATGTGAACACAAGATCATAGTTTCCAGTCTAACCTTATCCATTGTCTAGTTATTTTTCTCATCCCGTTCAAAGTAGTCTCAAAATCTGTACCATTCCACAAACTTTCCAAGTTTCAAATTGTGCTCACCTTAATGTTAAAGCATACCACCACATACTTTTTTGCCTCTTGTCTTCTAGTACACTAGGCTTCTGTTTCCCAGGACAAATTTTAGCATATAGAAAATATAGAAGAGAATATGGCTCTAATTTCCAATTCTGGGTTTGCTGACTTAATAAGTAGTTTGGTTTCCAAAAATGAATTGCTGATTTCCTTTAAAACCAATTTTCCTTATTTTCTTCAGGGGTCTTAAAAGGCTCAATTAAATTATTTCCAGAAAACATTTCAGACTCGTACAACCCCTTAAGACCTAAATTCATTTCTACTCAAAAATCTTAAACCATCTATTTTGTGAGTAGAGGTTGTTCAACTAAAGAAATTAATGTTATCACCAGTATGGCATTGACTATGGTGTTGGAGGGTCAACAGTGACCATACATAGGCTGCTAGAAGGAACTGGATCCTTGTTTCAGGCCACTATCAGAAAAGCTTAGTTTGCTGTAAGGGTCAGAAGATCTGATCCTGATTACAAAATCTTGGGTTGTGTCTCCCATCTCATCCTTCCAAATATTCCAGAAGAACTGTAAGATTCCACCTGGGAAAATACTAGGAGCTTATGGAAGAGCAAGAAGGTAGAGGATTTTGATTGGAATAAAAACAGGGTTGAATAAGTTCCAGAAAGCAGAGTTTTCAAACTCATGGACAATAGTCTGAAGAAAAAGACAACTTCAAAATATCAACTATAAGCAATATGCAGAGAAGTAAGAATGAGAGGGGCTTCCTTAGGAAAGAAGACAGCTGGTGCAAAGCAGAAAAATCTTAAACCAGTCCTCCTGAGTACATGGGGTTTGCTCTGTAAATCCCCCCCCCCCTTCAAGATCCATGAGGAAGACAAGAAAGAACAAATGGAAGACTCCTGGAAATAGAGACCGTGGCAGTAGCAGTGAAGCCCCTCAGCCACCTTGGGAGAAAAGGGCCCAGGCAGATTCCATTGTTAAAATCAAGGAGCTATTTAAGAATAGAATGAAAGTTAAACAGGAAGATTACTGAAGAATTAAAACATGACTTCTTGAGGATTGGGACTTAGTTACCAGGCAGAAGCAGTTGTTTCCACCCCCTGCTAAGAAAAATGTAGATGACATTCTGGAAGATTATGCAAATTGCAAGAAGTAGGAAATATTGATAATAAGGAATTTGCAGTGAATGAAGTCATGGCAGAAATAAAAGAATACTTCAACATGATGTTGGGCAATCAGCTGCTCTACAAATTTGAGAGGCTTCAGTATGCCCAAATTCTCAATGTGCGGCCAATGTCCCAGGATTATGGACCACCACACTTACCGAGATTATTCATAAGTATCAGAGCAATATTGGTGTATATGCCCTTTGAGAAGAAGAGCCTTACATAATTGTTGGGTCAGTTGCATGATTTCCTAAAATATCTGGCAAAGAATGCTATCACTGTTTACTGACAGTGATTACAAAGTGGCTTCAGCTGATACACAGCAATGCCCTGTGAGGATTCACTGACCACTCACTGTTATATCTGGTATTTGGAAACACTATTTTTTCTTAGTCTTTTTCTTCTATAATTGATGTTCTTTAAAATTTTTAGTGCATAACAAACCTTATGCTTCTGTTTTCTTTACTTTTTTTTTTAAAACCTGTAAAGAATTTTTGTGAGTTTATTTGAGTCAAAATGTCGACAGATGCAGGGAAGCAGAACCTCAACAAATTGAGATAATGCTCCCCTGTTTTCTTTACTTTTATTAAATACATTTTTATTGATTTCAGAGATGAAGGGAGAGGGAGAGAGAGACAGATATATCAATGATGAGAGAGAATCATTGATTGGCTGCCTCCTGGACCCCCACACTGGGTATTGAGCTCACAATCTGGGTATGTGTCCTGACTGGAATCAAACTGTAACCTCTTAGTTCATAGGTCGACGCTCAACTACTGAGCCATGCTGGCCAGGCTGTTTTCTGTTTTCCTTTAAACAGAAAATAAAAATGCAAACTCTCTTTCTCATTTCAAAGTTGCTACCAGTGTATGCAGTAATTACATAAAAAGGGAACATTCAGTAGAACATTTTCTTGCCTAGGTGACATTAGTGGAGTGCTGGTAGTTTTATCTCTCTGACACTACAGTTTCCTAATTATATGTTAACTAGGAGCCCAGTGCACAAATTTGTGCACCTTGAAAGGAACTATAGGCCGTGAGGCTATGGTGGACACAGGTACAGGTCTCAGCCAATCCTCCGTGACCTGCCCAGCCCCTCTCACCATGGCCTCTGGTTCCCTCTCTGTTGGCAGCCCCACTCCTGCTGCCACTGCTCCCTCATGCTGACTGTATGGATCAATTGGGGCAGGAATGAGCGGTGACTGCTACCCTGATCACCCCTGAGGAGCAGGGGCAAGTGGAGAAGCCCTGAGGCAGGGTGATCGGGGCTAGCAGCCACTGCTTGCACCCACTGACAGTGCCGAGCAATTAGGGCTGGGACCAGATACCAGAAGCAGGTGCGATTGGTGGCTCCAGTGCCAGCTGCAGGTGCGAGTGGGGCTAGCACCAGCAGCAGGTGTGAGCAGGGCCATTGCCAGTGTTGGGTGCAAGTGGCAGTTGCTGGCCCTGATTTCCCTTTAGGAGCAGGGAGAAGTGGAGAAGCCCTGACGGGCGATCGGGCTAGCAGCCTCAGTTCGCATCCACTGATGACACTGAGTGATTGGGGCGGTGCCAGGTGCTGACAGTGAGTGTGAGCAGCAACTCCAGTGCTGGAAGCAGTGTGAGTGGGGCCAGCACTAGCAGCAGCTGCAAGCACCCATCAGGACTGCAGCAAGTGGGAGCAAAGAATTTTCAGTAACCACCAGAGGCTCACTCCAGTGACAGTGACCAGCACCCCGCCTTGGTCTAGCACCCCCGCTCACCTGCTCTGCAATCCCACTGCAGCCAATGCCTGCCATGTTCCACACACGGCAGTATTGGTGGTCAGCACACATCATAGCGATCAGTTATTCAGTTGTTTGACCATTCAGTCTATTTGCATATTAGGGTTTTATACATACAGATGCCACATGACAAAATGCCCTGATCCCTAATGCCCAAGGTTCCACTTAATGTATATATCCAAAAACCAATGCATTTGTGGTTTTTCTTATGGTGCTTGAAGTATAACAGTGCATCCTCTGAAAGTCTATGTTATACTTTAGGCATTCTATCTTTGCTCAACTTGTTGAAGGATGCTGGTTTGTTTCATCATTTTTGTATTTGGGTCCAATGTATGTCCTAAAATGATAGTAATGGGGAATATAAGACATTTGGGGGGGCCTAGTAATCTGAATCTATGCTACTAACCTAATGTACAAACCTGATAGCCTCTAATTAAGTCACTGCCCCTTTCTAAACAATCTGGTCTAGCAAGATCTATTTGCCTAAATACTCCCATTTTACAGAGGCCATAAAAATGAACCAACCCAGAGCAGGTTATTAGCGCTGGCACCAGGTTAGCCTTTGGGTGTGGTCTTACATCCCCCATCCCAACACATGGGGCTTTTTACAAAGCCCACAAAAGGTTCGGAAGACTTATCCATATATGGGGGACAAAGAAACCAAAGTGTATAAAGGAAAACTTCCTCCATATTCACTCACTCAAGTATTTGGAGAACTGACCCCCTGAGTCACTGTACTAGTCCATCTGAAACATCTGAAAATAAATGGGTTTATCCTGGATATCTGAATACTCCCTGTGTATTTTTCAGTCACCTGGTAAATTCTGTAACATAAAAATGGTTTCCCTGACCAAGAAACATGCGGCCGAAATTGCCCCTTTGAGGCACCACTGTGTGAAAGTAGGTGGGTGCACCCACTCAACCAAGCTCCTGATGATGGGAAGGCATGCCTACAGTGATTTACTGGGTCCCAGTCCTCATTGCACCTGGGCAACTGGGGCCCCTTCTAGTGCTCCAGTTGACTCTAAGGAGGACAGGAAAGCCCTTTCTGGAACCAGATATCTGACTGTTGAGTTTTGCCCTGGGAGACTAGTCCGAGTTCAGACCTGTCTTTTGGGACAGAAGAAGTAGCTGATCACTACTTAGGCAAATTATTTGCCTCTGTTCAGGACTTTCTGTGGGTGGAAGTCAAAACTAGGACTAACTGGTATGTGAATATAAGTGTGAGAGCCTATGTGAAGTGAAAGCTCCCTGTGTTGTCCTGTGTATCTGTTAACTGGGAGGGATTACACAATTTAACTGCAAACATTGAAAGTAGTTCCTCTAAACCTGTTGTCTTAGAATGTATGCTAAAGAATTTTAAGAAGGTAAGATCTAAGATGATGGCTGAGGGGACAGCAGGCTGCAAAATAGTGTGTGAGAGGGTGAAAAGAGAGTGCATGGACGTGTGGAAAGTGTTTGTACTTGTGAGTGGCACAGCTATACTCCACAGGACTGATGAGGACTGGCAGACCAGGCTCCCCTGGCCAGGCAGCCTCTATTACCACTGAAATATCTCCTGGAGCAGCCAACTCTGCTGCAGAGACTGCACCATCTTGAAGGGGAGAGCAGCTGTGATAAGAAGGCCAGCCTTACCTTCATTCAGGGAGACCTCAGATACCTCCAGGAATCTTACAACCACATCACACGGGGACCAGCTTCCTTAGCTGTAAACCCACAACCACTGAGACTCCAGCTTCCCTGGCTGTGGGTATCTAAAAAGTGGACAACATGGGGGAGAAAACGTGGTGCCAAATACACAAATGGGTGATGTGCTTTCTCACAGAGCAGATAGAAGGAACAGCTGAATCAAACAACATACACTGGGAAATGGCAAATTAAACACAGCTGGTGAGGCAATCACTAGACAGAAAGGTCAGAGATGACTAGAGAGAAGTGAGATCTGGGATCCAGGCTGGAGGGAGAAACTCCCACAGTGGGGACTAGAGTCTCAGAGGGAGACTTGGCTACACCAAATCTGTGGCCTTGGGGTCAGTGTAACCCTCAAATGCTGTCAGAAGGTGTCTTTAGATATAAAGACACAGCCGTGGGAAACTATGCCTGAAAGGGCAGCCTGAAGTGCTATACCAGCTTCAAACTGTCAGGGGAAAAAGACACCAGTCAGCTTGGATCCTTTCTCTCTCTCTTTTTTTTTTAACCTACTTGCTTTTGCTTGCAAAGTCCAGTACATAGGGTCTTCCAATTAAAAACACTCACTGAGACTGCAAGGGAAAGTTGTTTTAGTGGTAAGAATAAGGAGAGATGAGCAGAAAATCAGTTCTGGATCAGTTAATACCTCCAACCCAATATTAAGTATGGCAGGGAAAGAAGAATCTAAACACTGGGTGGAGGAACCATTTAGTCCCAGAAACTAATACAGAAACACTGCCATGCAGGGGTTGTGTCAGAAATTGACTCTTGTGTAATACAACTGAAGGCAGGCAGAGAAATAAAGTGAGCAGAGAGATATCGCCTGCCTGAAAACAAGATTGTGGCTTATGACACAGAAGACCAGTGGAACACAGAGAACTTTAACACAGTGCTGATTACCTGGCAGGAAACAGATGTGCCCGGCACAAAAGTAGAGGAAGTGAACAACCTTCACTAATTCACTTTTTATTTATTTATTTTATGTTTTACTAAGGAAACAAAAATTTTTTTCTCACTTGATTTTTTTAAATTACATCTTTATTATTCAGATTATTACATTTGTTTCTCTTTTTTCCCCTCCATAGCTCCCCTCCATGGGCTCCCACCCTTCCTTCTACCCTTACCTCCCTCCCTTTGACCTCATCCACAACCATATTTTTTTCCAGTATCTCCCTGTACACCCTTCACCCCTTTCCCCCTGAGAATTATCAGTCCACTCCCTTCCTGTGCTCCTGATTCTATTATATTCACCAGTTTATTCTGTTGATCAGATTTTTAATTCACTTAATTTTTAGATTCACTTGTTGATAGATACATATTTGTTGTTCATAATTTTTTATCTTTTACCTTTTTCTTCCTCTTCTAAAAGAGAATCTTTCAGCATTTTATATAATACTGGTTTGGAGTTTATGAACTCCTTTAGCTTTTTCTTATCTGTGAAGCTCTTTATCTGCCCTTTATTTCTGAATGATAGATTTACTGGGAGAGTAATCTTGGTTGTAGGTTCTTGCTATTAATCACGTTGAATATTTCTTGCCACTCTTGTCTGGCCTACATAGTTGCTGTTGAGAAATCAGCTGACAGTCGTATGGGTGCTCCCTTGTAGGTAATGAACTGTTTTTCTCTTGCTGCTTTTAATATTCTCTCTTTGTCTTTTGCTTTTGGTATTTTAATTATGATGTGTCTTGGTGTAGTCCTCTTTGGATTCCTTTTATATAGGGTTCTGTGTGCTTCCTGGACTTGTAAGTCTATTTCTTTTACCAGATGTGGGAAGTTTTCAGTCATTATTTCTTTAAATAGTTTTTCAGTATCTTGCTCTCTCTCTTCCTCTGACACCCCCACAATTCTGATGTTGGTATGCTTGAAGCTGTCCCAGAGGCTCCTTACATTATCTTCACATTTCTGGATTCTATTCTCTTCTTCCTTTTCCAGTTGAGTGTTTTATGATTCTTTATATTTCAAATTTTTGACTTGATTCTTTCCTTCCTCTAGTCTGCTGTTAGGTCTCCGTATAATATTTTTTCTTTCAATCAGTGTATGTTTAATTTCTAGTTGGTCCTTTTTCTACTTTAGTTGGTCTTTTCCCATCTCTAGTTGGTTCTTTTTCATCTCCTCTTGGCTCTCGCTAACTTTATCCCATTTTTCTAGGATATTCTTGAAAAACCTTATAAGCATGGTTTTGAACTCTATATCCAGTCGTTTCTTTTCCTCCATTTATTTTGTTTGTGATCCCTTCCCTTGTCTCGGCATTTTCACTATGCTGGGAGAACTTCTGTGTTGGATTCAGCCTTATGATAGAAGACTTGCAAAACCGCAAAAGCCTCTTGGTTGAGCTTGGGATGGGTGGAGTCTCAGGGCTTAAGGGACGGCCTGGCCTTCCAGTCGGCCCCACCCTCCAAGGCCCCTGAGTTTCACATGACTGAGTTATCGCTGGAGCAGTCCCTGTGAGCACGCATTTGCTCGCTCTCACAATGCCTCTAGACTGCTGCCCCTCCGGCTCCTCTGAGCTCCGGGACCATATGGGTCTAGGTCCCCAGGGTTTCACCGTAAACTGGGGTTTAGTGGAGTTAGAAGTGACACAGTTGGGAGGGTCGGTCTCTCGCCCACTTGTGAAAGCCAGCAGCACAATCAGCAGTCGGTCTTCTGCGCCCAGTGCCGTGCGCACCACCAGACTTCTGATCTTTTGCGACTCCCCTAAATTTCCATGCACTTCTCCCTTTTCACAGTCCAAACTCCCTCCATCTGAGTTTCGGCTGGATTTGGGGTTCAGTGTCATATGATAAGGGGTTCAATGCCATTGAGAGTCTCTGTCTCCCTCCCACCAGAGAAAGCCAGCCAGGTTCTCTGGCACCCGCTCTCTCCACGCACGCGTCTCTATACCTCAATTCTTTGCAGCTCCTCTGGGTCTCTGTGAGCCCATCTCTTTCCTTCTAGTTGTAGAATTTCCACTCAGCCAGCTTTCCTGTGGTTCTGGATGATGTCCGTTCTGTCTTTTAGTTGTAGTTTTGAAATTGTTGTGCGAGGCAGCAGTGTAGGTGTTTACCTATGCAGCCATCTTGGATTCTCTGATTTTATTTTTTATTATATTTTTATTTTTAATTATTATTATCCCTAGTATTATTTTACCTTCTTAAAAAAGATTTTTCTTTATTTTGTTCTATGATTATTGTTCTATATTCTAGTTTTACTTTTAGCATTATTTTTCTCTATCTCTATATGCTAACACTATCTTCCTCACTGTTCCCCTTTTCATCCTGTTTCTCATACCCTGTTCCTACTTTAGTTTTTCTCTATCCTTTCCTTTTATTCCCTATTAAAAGCTGATCTTACTCATATATCTAATTTACACTCCCCTACTCCAAGTCCATGCACACTTCTCTCTTCTCTTTCTTCACTAGTCAATTTTTTTCCTTTTTTTCTCTTTTTTCCATTTTCTTTCCTACTGTCTTGTGGTTGTTTATTTGTTAATTTGTGTGTGTTTTTTTCTTTTTTCTACATTCTTTTAGTTCTGTTTTTCCTCTCCTCACTTGTTCTCTTCTTCTACTAATAGCTTAATTAATTCCAATCACCACTAAAGCCTATCTACTCATTATTTTCCTTTTCATATGATGGATGAATATATAGATAGATTAAAGAAAGGGGAAACTTTCATATATATATATATAAATTTTTTATTTATATTTAATATATATATTTCTTTTTTGTATTTTGGTTTTCCTTTTTCTTTTTATACACTCATTCTCTATCTACATCCTCTATATTTAATTGTGGCCATTTCCCCATTCATTTATTTCCTTGACTTTACCTTCTGGAAACGAGCTCTGACTCCTCCGATTAAGCTGGGTGTTTGTTGTTTGGGTGTTTTTGTTTGCAATTTTTGGATTAGTTGTTGTTTGTTGTTTGCATTCATCTCAGAGTGTTTATTGTTTTCATTTTTTGGATAAGCTGTTGGTTTCCTGAAGTATTCTCCCCATATACATATATTTTCTTCAGTCATTTTTCTTCTCTTGGTTACATTTGTTTTTATCAATATGATTTTTGCACTCTTTTCGCTCATTTCATTCTCTTTCCTCTAGTGTTCACCTTTATTTGGGGTTATTGGTATCATGAATATATTTGTGTTTGGTGCCCTGTGCATTGTGTCTTGTTGTGTTGTATTTTGTGCCTCTAAGTCAGTACAGGAGACAGTGCTAAATAACCAGACACCCTGAAAGGAGCAAACTTAAAAAAACAGCCTACATATGAAAGAAAAGGAGGAATCACTGGAAAGGGAAGTAAATGAAATGGAGGCAAGAAACACGTAAGAGAAGGAATTCAGAGAAATGGTTATAATGATGCTGAGAAGGATGAAAGACAAATTCAACAATCTGTATGAGTACCAAGAGGAAATAGAGAAGAAGAACCAAGAAGTAATGACAAATGACATCACTGCAATAAAGAACATAATACAAAAGAATCAACAGTAGACTACACGAAGCGGAGGACCACATCAGTGAGCTGAAGATAAGGTAGAAAAAATATACAAGCAGAGCAGCACCTCAAAAAAAATTTAAAAATAGGATAAGAGTCTAAGGGAACATAGGGACAACACAAAATGAAACAACACTCACATAATAGGAGTGCCAGAAGGAGAGGAAACTAAGCAAGGAAGAAGAAACGTATTTGAAAGAATAAGGACAAAAACTTCCCTGATATTGGGAAGAAGAAAAAACTTACACAAATCCAAGAAGCTGACAGAGTCTCAAACAAGATGAAACAAAAAAGATTGAAACCAAGACAAATTATAATTAAATTGGCAAACACCAACGACAAGGTAAGAATGTTAAAGTCTGCCAGAGAGAGAGACAGAAGTTACCTACAAGGGATCTCCCAACAGACCTTCAACTGCTTTCTCAACAGAAATGCATCAGGCCAGAAGGTAATAGAATGAAATATAACAATATACAAAGCAAGGGTCTGAATGCAAGAATATTCTACCAAGGGAACATAGGGACAACACAAAATGAAACAACACCCACATAATAGGGGTGCCAGAAGGAGAGGAAACTAAGCAAGGAAGATAAATTATGTGGGTGTTGTTTCATTTTGTGTTGTCCTAATATTGTACTTTCTGGCCTAATATTGTACCAAGCAAGACTGTCAATCAAAGTTAAGGGTGAAATCAGGAGCATCACAGACAAAAAAGGACTAAGGAAGTTTATTACCACCAAACCAGCAATGCAAGAAATGCTAAAGGGACTGCTGTAAAAAGAATAAATAAGAAGGGATCAAGGATCACAGGGGAGAGAATAAAAATGGCAACAAACAACTACCTATAAAAATAATTTTTTATAGTTTAAAATATTACATACAGTAGTATATATATCTTCTTTTATTCCCTCAGCCTCCCCTTTCCTGTCACATGCCTTCATCCCACACCCAGGGCCTGGTGTCCATTGGTTGTGTTTATACGCATGCACACAAGTCTTTTGGATGATCTCTTTCTGCCACCACCACAACACTCTCCAGCCTTCCTGCTGTAATTTAATAGTTTGATGTTTACTGACTATGTATCTATATTTTTCTTCATCAGGATATAAAGTTCTTTATTTTCCATAAATGAGTGAGATCATGTGGTATTTTTCTTTCATTGCCTGGCTTATTTCACTTAGCATAATGCTCTCCAGTTCTATGTATGCTGCTGCAAATGGTAAGAGTTCTTTTTTATAGCAGCATAGTATTCCATTGTGTAGATGTACCATAGTTTTCTGCTGATGGGAATTCAGGCTATTTCCAAATCTTAGCTATGGTGAATTCTGCTGCTATGAACATAGGGGTGCCAATATCCTTTCTGATTGGTGTTTCTAGTTTTATGGGATATATTACTGGAAGTGGGATCACTGCGTCAAATGGGAGTGCCATTTTTGGTTTTTTGAGGAAACTCCATACTGTTCTCCACAGTGGCTGCACCAGTCTGCATTCCCACCAGCAGTGCACGAAGGTTTCATTTTCTCCACATCCTTGCCAGCACTTCTGGCACATGAACAGACAGATAAACCAATGTAACAGAACATAGAACCCAGAAATTGACCCCTGTCATTATACTCAATTAATATTTGACAAAGGAGGCAAGAGCATACAATGGTCAAGACAGTCTCTTCAATAAGTGGTGTTGGGAAATTTGGTCAAATACATGCAAAATAAATGAAACTAGACCACCAACTTACACCTTACACAAAAATAAACTCAAAATGGCTAAAGGACTTAAATGTAAGACAGGAAACCAAAAAAATTCTACAAGACTCCATAGGCAGCAAAATAGCAGACATATGTCATAGCACTATCTTTATAGGTACAGCTCCTAGGGCAATGGAGACTAAGGAGAAAATAAACAAATGGGAGTACATCAAAATTGAAAGCTTCTGCACAGCAAAACAATCAACAAACAACAAGAAAGCCCACTGCATGGGAGAACATATGTGCCAATGACTGTTCCTATAAGTGTTTAATCTAAAAAATTTTCAGAGAATTCAGACAACTTTAAAAAAGGAAGATAAACAATCCCATAAAAAATGCATATAAGCATAACCAATGAACATAGACACTGGGGGGTTGGGGTATGCCTGGGAGGGAGGGAGGGGCAATGGGGAGATATGTATAAAAAATTAATTTAAAAAATAAAATTAAAAAAAATAAAAAAGGAAAAAAAACTTTTTTAAAAAAAATAAAAAAAATGGGCAAAGGACTTAAATAGAACGTTTTTGAAAGAGGACATACAGAATGCCGAGAGACATATGAAAACATGCTCAAAGTCATTAATCATGCCAGTGATGCAAATCAAAACAACAATGAGATACCATTTCACACCTGTCAGAATGGCTATGATCAACAAATCAAAAAAGGACAAGTGCTAGTGAGGATGTGGAGAAAAAGGAACCCTTGTGCACTGCTGGTGGGAATGCAGACTGCTGCAGCCACTGTGGAAGACAGTATGGAGTTTCCTCAAAACGTAAAAATGGAACTCCCATTTTACCCAGTAATTTTTCTTCTAGGACTATATCCCAAGAAACCACAGACACCAATTAGAAAGGACATATGCACCCCTATATTCATAGCAGCACAATTTACAATAGCTAAAATTTGGAAACAGCCTAAGTGCCTATCAGCAGATGAGTGGATTAAGAAACTGTGGTAAATCTACACAACAGAATACTATGCTGCTATAAACAAAGAACTTTTACCATTTGCAACAGGATGGATGGAATTGGAGAGCATTATGTTACGTGAAATAAGCCAGTAAGAGAAAGATAAATATCACATGATCTCACTCATATATGAGATATTGTGATCAACATAATTTGATGAATAAGAATAGATCCAGAGACAAATGGAAATGGGAGGGGGTGTTAGAAAACAACCAAAGCACTTGTATAACCAATGGACAGACAATGTGGTGGTGGGGGCTTAACTGAAGTGAGAATGGCTGAGGTGGGGGTTCAAGTGGGCAAAAAGGAGACATATGTAAAACTTTAGACAATAAATAAAAAATAAAAATAAGGAAAATAAAAAGACACCACCAAAATAAAAATAGAATTTTAAGAAGGCCCAGATGGGTGCCTGCAATGCAGATGTCTCTCCACGAAATCAGAGGTCCCCAACTTATGGCCAAGATTAGGAAACAGAAATTCCAGGCCTGGGAAATACATTCCCCTAAAATAATCAATTGGAGAGAATGCTGGAATTCTGGGGGTGGGAGGTGCAGGGACAGAGACAGAAGACATTGCTCATAGTTTGAACTTCTAGTATCTTGCACATGCTTTTTTAAAATTTCTTCATAGATAAAGGTATTACATATGTGTACTTATTCCCCCATTACCCACAACCTCCCATTAATGCCCCACCCCCCTGTTGTCTGTGTCCATTGATTAGGCTGATATGGATGCATATAAGTCCCTTGGTTGATCTCACCCTCTTAACCCCACCATCCCCTACCTGAGGTTTGACGTTCTCATTCATGTTTTTTGTGTTGTTTTTTTTTTTGTCTCTGGATCTATTTTTGTTAATCAGTTTATGTTGTTCATTATATTCTACAAATGAGTGAGATCATGTGATATTTATCTTTCCCTGGCTGGCTTATTTCACTTAGCATAATGGACTCAATCTCCATCCATGTTGTTGTAAATGATAAGAACTCCTTCTTTATTACTGCAATGTAGTATTCCATTGTGTAGATGTACCAAGGTTTTTTAATCTACTCATCTGTTGATGGGCACTTAGGTTGTTTCAAAAACTTAGCTATGGTGAATTGTGCTATGAAAACAGGACTGCATATAACCTTTCTGATTAGTGTTTCTAGTTTCTTGGAATATATTCCTACAAGAGGGATTACAGGTTCAAATGGGAGTTCCATTTTTAGTTTTTTCACGAAACTCCATACTGTTCTCCACAGTGGCTGCACCAGTCTGCATTCCCACCAGGAATGCACGAGGGTTCCTTTTTCTCCACATCCTTGCCAGCACTTATCATTTGTTCATTTGTTGATAATAACCATTCTGACAGGTGTGAGATGGTACTGCATTGTTGTTTTGATTTGCATCTCTCGGATGATTAAGTGACTTTGAACAGGTTTTCATATGTCCCTTGGCCTTCCTTCTGTCTTCTTTTGAAAAGTGTCTATTTAGATCAGTTGCCCATTTTTTTATTGGGTTATCTTCTTTTTGTTAATCTGCATGAGTTCCCTGAAAAGGTTGGAGATTAAACCCTTATTGATGTCATCAGCAAATATGTTCTCCCATGAAGTGGGCTTCCTTGTTGTTTTTTGGATGGTCTTCTTCACTGTGCAAAATATTTTATTTTGATGTAGCCACATTTGTTTGTTTTCTCTTTAGTTTCCATTGCCCTAGGAACAGTATTAGTGAAGCAAGTGCTTTGGCATATGTCAGAGATTTTAATGCCTGTGGATTCCCCTAGTACTTTTATGGTTTCCCATAATATGTTTAAGTCCTTTATCCATTTTGAGTTTATTTTTGTGTATGGTGTAAGTTGGTGGTCAAGTTCCTTTTCTTTCTTTCTTTTTTTTTTTTTTTTGCAAATATCTGTCCAGTTTTACCAACACCAGTTTTAGAACAGACTGTATTGACTCCATTGTATGTTCATGTCTCCTTTGTCAAATATTAATTGAGCACAGTGATTTGGGTCTATTTCTGGGTTCTCTATTCAATTCCATTGACATATATGTCTGTTCTTGTGCCAGTACCAGACATTTTTGAGAACAGTGGCTTTGATATCTGGTTTTGAGATTCCAGCATTCTTCTTTCTCAGCATTGCTGTACCTATTTGGGGTCTTTTTTTTTTGTAATTCCAGAGGAAATTTTGGAAAGTTCATTCTAGGTCTGTGAAATAAGCCATTGGTATTTTAATGGGGAGTGCATTGAATCTAGAAATGGCTTTGGGTAGTCTGAGCATTTTGATGAAGTTGATTCTACCAATCCATTAACAGGGTATATTCCTCCATCTCTTTATGTCTTCCTCTTTTTTCACTGTCATGCACAGTGGTACCTCGAGATACGAGTTTAATTCGTTCCATAACCTTGCTCGTATATCAAGTTGCTCATATCTCAAAGCAAATTTCCCCATCGAAATCAATTGAAATGCCATTAATCCGATCCAGCCCCCAAAATGCCACCCCAGTTGTTCTTGTTACATGTTTTTGAATAAGAAAAATGTATTTATAAATGACAAATATTGTATAAAAACATAATAAAAGAGAATGTAAAGGAATAAACTGGCTTTATAAAGTGTATTTACCTACTTGTTACACTCTTAATGCTACACTTTATCCCCAAACTGAATGTAACTTAACTAATCTTCACTAAACTTAATTGCTACT
Organism: Lasiurus cinereus; assembly: GCA_011751065.1. NCBI lineage: Eukaryota > Metazoa > Chordata > Mammalia > Chiroptera > Vespertilionidae > Lasiurus > Lasiurus cinereus. The sequence goes on along the minus strand of JAAGEH010000477.1, from coordinate 969,462 downwards.
GGTCTTTGCATTTTTGGCCGATTTCATAAAACACGTGTCCAACGAGGTTTGCCTCCTCCTCCCTTTCAGAATGTTTCTGAAATAGGTGAGGCGAGATTCATTGAACAGCTCCGATGCACGACCAGTAGCAACTTTTTCAGGGTGTTTCTTTACCACGAAGTGTGACACCCTCTCCCACATTCCTAAGATCTCCTTTATCTCACTTGTAGAGATCTCCTCCACCTCTGGCTCCTCTGCTGAGACTGCAACTCTTGTAACTCCTCCGTGGTGAGTTCCAGAGAGTGCTCCTCGACGAGCTCATTCATGTCTCTCTCATCCACCTCCAGGCCCATGGATTTTTCCCAGAGACACTATCTCCTCCTCCACGGGCACCTCAGGTTCGAATCCTTCGAAGGTCCTTTCGGCTATGGCCTCAGGCCACAGCTTCTTCCATGCAGAGGTCAAAGTCCTCCTTGTAACACCCAGCCAGGCCTTATCAATTCTGAGGCATATCACGATGTTAAAGTGGTTCTTCCAGAACTCTTGAAGGGTGAGGTTTGTGTTCTCCGTCACCTCAAAGCAGCGCTGGAACAGGTGCTTGATGTACAGCTTTTTAAAATTAGAAATCACCTCCTGATCCATGGGTTTCAGGATAGGAGTGGTGTTAGAAGGTAGGTAGACAACCTTTATAAACTTGAACTCTTCGAGGAGTTCATCTTGGAGGTTCCGTGGGTGAGCAGGAGCATTGTTGAGGACGAGGAGGGCTTGCATGGTTAGGTTGTTTTCCTGTAGATATTTCTTAACAGAAAGGCCGAAAACCAGGTTTACCCACTCCACAAAGAACTGCCTGGTGACCCATGCCTTCAGGTTTGCCCTCCACATAACTTGCAGTTTATCTTTTAAAATCTGATGTGACTGAAAGACTCTGGGGTTTTCCGAATGGTATACAAGCAGAGGCTTGATCTTGCATTCGCCATTCGCATTGGCGCACAGTGCGAGAGTTAGCCTATACTTCGTGGGTTTGTGGCCTGGCATCGCCTTCTCCTTTGCCGTTATATAAGTCCTATTTGGCATCTTCTTCCAGAAAAGCCCTGTCTCGTCACATTTGAAGCCTTGCTGGGGGATATATCCCTTGGCTTCTATCAGTTCGGAAAAAGTTTTCAGGTAATCCTCAGCTGCCTTCACATCCGAGCTTGCTGCCTCACCATGCCTGATGAAGGAGTGAATGCCTGACCTTTTCCTGAAGTTATCAAACCAGCCTCTACTGCCTTTAAATGAGTCTTTCAATGCTTCGTCCGTAGAAGTGCGCAGGGTTTGCTCCATCAAATCACCATAAATCACTCGCGCCTTCTCGCATATGATGCCGTGTTAATGTATTTCCTTTAAGCTGCTTCTCCGTCACCCACACCATCACTAGATTCTCCATCTTTTCATGGAGAGAGCTACGGAGCCTAGAAATTATTGTAACGCCCTTAGCTGGCATTATACCCTTTATTGACTCCTCCTGTTTAAGCACAGTGCATATCGTTGAAGTACTACACCCATATTGCCTCGCCAAGTCATCCACTCGCACACCTTGCTCATATTTTTCTATGATTTCACACTTTAATTCAATAGGCATCATCCTCTTCTGAGCACTGACCTTTCTACTCGCTTTCTTTGGACCCATGGTTATAAAAAGAAATGTGATAAAGTATGTAAATGCACAAAAGATGCTTCCACAACCACGTAAACAAGCACACTGACTGTGGCGTTGGAAACTATGAGATGCTCAAGTCACGGTAAACTGGTGGGTCATAGCCGGCCGATCCGTGCGATTACTCATATCTCAAATGTTGCTCATATTTCAAAGCAAAAAATCACTCGCTCGACGTCTCGTATCTCAAAAATCTTGTATGTTAGGGCACTCTTATCTCGAGGATCCCACTGTACTTTTCCATATATAGGTCTTTTACCTCCTTAGTTAATTTTATTCCTAGGTATCTTAATTTTTTTCATGTGATAGTTAATGGGATGGCTTTTCCAGTCCCTCTTTCTGTAAGTTCATTATTAGCTTATAGAAATGCCTTAGATATCTTGGTGTTAATTTTGTATCCTGCAACCTTGCTGAATTCATTTATAAAGTCTATTAGCTTTTGGATGGAGTCTTTAGGGAATTCTATGTCATCTGCAAATAAGGACAGTTTTACTTATTCTTTTCCAATTTGGATGCCTTTTATTTCTTCTTCTTTAATTGCAATGACTATGTTGAACAGGAGTGGTGAGAGTGGGTATCCCTGTCTTGTTCCTGTTCTTAGGGAGAAACAGTTTTAGTTTTTGCCCATTGAGTATGATGTTGGCTGTGGGTTTGTCATATATGGCTTTTATGATGTTGAGGTATGATCATTATACACCCAACTTGCTGAGAGTTTTTGTCAAGAAAGGTTGTTGGATTTTGTCAAATGCTTTTTCTACATAAATTTATATGAATATGTGATTTTTATCTCTCAATTTGTTTATGTGATTTATCACGTTTACTGATTTGTGGATATTGTACCAAACTTGCATTCCTGGGATGAATCCTACTTGGTCATGGTGTGTAATCTTTCTGATGTACTGATGGATTCGATTTGCTACAATTTTGTTGAGGATCTATGTTCATGAGATGCTGTTCTGTAATTCTCTTTTATTTTATCTTTATCTGGTTTTGGTATTAGGGTGATCCTGGTTTCATAGAAGGAGCTTGGAAGTATTCCTTCCTCTTGAATTTCTGGGAATACTCTGAGGAGGAAAGGTTTTAGTTCTTCCTTGAATGTTTGGTAAAACTCCCCTGTAAAGCCATCTAGCTCCAGACTTGTTTGCTGGAAGCTTTTTGATGACTACTTCTGTTTCTTCCATAGTTATCAACGTATTGAGATTTTGAGAATCTTCCTAAGTTTTGGAAGGTTGTATTTTTCTAAGAATATATCCATTTCCTTCAGGTTGTCTAGTGTGTTAGAATAGAGTTGTTCATAGTATTTTTTAATAATCCTTTTTATATCTTTGGGGTATGTTATTATTTCTCCTCTTTAATTTCTGATTTTGTTTATTTGAGTCTCCTCTCTTTGCTTCTTGGTGAGCCAGGCTAGAGGTTCATCAATCTTCAAAGAACGAGCTCTTGGTTTCATTGATCTTTCGTATTTTTTTTGGTCTCTGTCATTCATTTCTGCTCTGTTCTTATTATTTCCTTCCTTCTGCTCAGTGTGGGCTTTTCTTGTTGCTCTCTTTCTAATTCTTTGAATTGTAGAGTTAGATGACTTATTACCATTTTTCCTTTTTTTTTTATGTAGGCCTGTAGAGATATGAACTTCCCTCTCAGGACTGCTTTCATTGTGTCCCATAGCATTTGCATTGTTGTGTTTTTATTGTCATTAGTCTCCAGGAAGTTTTTAATTTCTTCTTTGATCTCTTTGATAACCCATCCATTGTTTAATAGCATGTTATTCAGCTTCCAAGTGGTTGAATTTGTTGATATGTTTTTATTGTAGTGTATTTCTAATATTATGCCATTGTGGTCTGAGAAAAATGCTTGATATGATTTCCATTTTTATGAATTTGGGGAGACTTTGTTTGTTACCCAATATGTGGTCTATTTTTGAGAATGTCCCATGTGCACTTGCAAAGAACGTATATTTCATGGTTTTGGGGTGAAATGCTTTGAAGATATCAATTAGGTCCATCTGATCTAGTTAGTCATTTAGAATTGCTGTTTCTTTGCTCATTTTTTGTCTAGAGAATTTATCCAGTGATGTCAGTGGTGTATCAAAGTCCCCTATTATGAATTTATTGTTGTCAATCTCTCCCTTGATATCTTTCAGGAGATTATTTTTAATATTTATTATTCAGATTATTACATTTGTTTCTCTTTTGTCCTCTCCATAGCTCCCCTCTACCCGGCTCCTACCCCTCCCTCTACCCTTACCTCCCCCCTCCATTGACCCCATCCATAGGTGTATGATTTTTGTCCACACTCTCCCTGCACCCCCTTCACCCCTTTCTCTCTGAGAATTGTAAGTCCACTCCCTTTCTATGCCCCTGATTCTATTATATTCACCAGTTTATTCTGTTCATCATATTTTCAATACACTTGATTTTTAAATTCACTTCTCGATAGATAAGTATTTGTTGTTCATAATTTTTTATCTTTTACCTTTTTCTTCTTCCTCTTCTAAAAGAGTACCTTTAAGCATTTCATATAATAGTGGATTGGAGTTGATGAACTCCTTTAGCTTTTTCTTATGTGTGAAGCTCTTTATCTGCCTTTCAATTCTGATTGATAGCTTTGCTGGATAGAGTATTCTTGGTTGTAGGTTCCTGCTATTCATCACGTTGAATATTTCTTGCCATTCCCGTCTAGCCTGCATAGTTTCTGTTGATAAATCAGCTGACAGACGTATAGGTGCTCCCTTGTAGGTAACTAATTGTTTTTCTCTTTCTGATTTTAATATTCTCTCTTTGTCTTTTGCTCTTGCTATTTTAATTATGATGTGTGTTGGTGTAGCCCTCTTTGGATTCCTTTTATATAGGGTTCTGTGTGCTTGCTGAACTTGTAAGTTTATTTCTTTCATCAGATATGGAAAAATTGCAGTCATTATTTCTTCAAATAGGTTTTCAGCATCTTGTTCTCTCTCTTCTTCTGGCACCCCCATAATTCTGATGTTGGTATGCCTGAAGTTGTCCCAGAGGCTCCTTACATTATCTTCACATTTTTGGATTATTTTCTCTTCTTGCTTTTCCAGTTGAGTGTTTTCTGATTCTTTATATTTCAAATTTTTGCCTTGATTCTTGCCTTCCTCTAGTCTCCTGTTAGGTCTCTGTATAATATTTTTATTTCAGTCAGTGTATTTTTAATTTCCAGTTGGTCGTTTTTCATCTCTAGTTGGTCGATTTTCATCTCTAGTTGGTTCTTTTTCATCTCCTCTTGGGTCTTGCTAAATTTATCCAACTTTTCTAGGAAATTCTTAGAAAAACCTTATGGGCATGGTTTTGACCTCTATACCCAGTCGTTTGTTTTCCTCCATTTCTTTTGTTTGTGATCTCTTCCACTGTCTCTGCATTTTCATTATGCTGGCAGAACTTTTGTGTTGAATTCAGCCTTATGATACCAGACTTGCAAAACTGCAAAAGCTTCTCTGTTGAGCTTGGGATGGGTGGAGTCTCAGGGCTTAACCGACATCCTTGCCTTCCAGTCGGCCCTGCCCTCCACGGCCCCTGGGTCTCATGTAACTCTGGGTAATAGCTTGAGTGGTCCCTGTGCGTGTGAACAGTGCCTCTACACCGCTCCCTTTCCGGCTCCCCTGTGCTCTGGGACCATATGAGTCTGGGTCCCCAGGGTTTCACCCGAAACTGGGGTTTAGTGGAGTTAGAAGTGGTGCAGTTAGGAGGCTCTGTCTCCCGCCCACTTATGAAAGCCAGCGGCACAATCAGCAGTCGGTCTTCTGTGTGCAGTGCTCTATGCGCCACCAGACTTCTGTCCTTTCGCGACTCCTGTAAATTTCTGTGCACTTCTCCCTTTTCACAGTCCAAACTCCCCCTGTATGAGTCTCACTTGGACCTGGGGTTCAATGCGTAGGATAAGGGGTTCAATGCAGTTGGGAGTCTCTGTCTCCCTCCCACCAGAGAGAGCCAGCCAGGTACTCTGGCACCCACTCTCTCCACACGCGCATATCTGTACTTCAGCTTTTTTCAGCTTCTCTGGGTCTCCGTGAGCCCCTCTCTTTCCTTCTAGTTGTAGAATTTCCACTCAGCCAGCTTTCCTGTGGTTCTGGATGCTGTCCGTTCTGTCTTTTATTTGTAGTTTGGAAACTGTTGTGCGAGGCAGCAGTGTAGGTGTTTACCTATGTCACCCTCTTGGATTCTCCTCTAGTTTGTTTCCAGGAGTTTTTTTATGTATTTGGGTACTCCTGCCTTGGGTGTGTATGTTTATCAGGATTATATCCTCGTGTTGTATCTATCCTTTATTATTATGAAGTGGCCTTCCTTATCTCTTATTATGGTCTATTTTGTCAGATATAAGTACTGCTACCCCATCTTTTTTTTTCATTTCCAATTTCCTGAAAGATGTTTTTTCAATCCTTCACTTTCAGTCTATATGAGACCCTTTTTGCAGAGGTGGAGCTGTTGTAGACAGCACATATATGGGTCATGCTTTTTTATGCATTCAGCACCTCAATATCTTTTGATTGGAGCATTTAGTCTGTTTACATTTAAAGTTATTATTGAAAGGTAGTTATTTGTAGCGATTTTTACTTTTTGTTCTGTGTTCCTTCTTACCTTTTTATTTCTTCTTTTTACACCTGTCTCTTTAGCATTCCTTGCATTGCTATCTTGGTAGTGATAAAGTTCCTTTGCATTTTTTTGTCTATGAAGCTCCTAATTTCCCCTTCAATTGTGAATGATAACCTTGCTAGATAGAGTATTCTTGGATTCAGTTCCTTGGTTTGCATCACTTTGTAAATTTCCTTCCATTCTTTTCTGGCCCGGTGTGTTTCTGTTGAGAAATCATTTGATAATCTAATGGGAGTTCCCTTGTATGTAACTTTCTGTCTCTCTCTTGCATCCTTTAATATTCTGTCTTTGTCCTGAGTATCTGCCTTTGTAATTAGGATGTGTCTTGGTTTGGGACTTTATGGGTTCATCCGATTTGGGACTCTCTGTACTTAGTTTTCTGATATTATTTCTTCAAATAGGTCTTCTAACCCTTGTTCCTCTTCCTGTTGTTCTGGCACCCCTATTATTCATATGTTGATTCATTTCATGTTGTTCCATAGCTCCCTTAGGATCTCCTTCTCTCTTTCAGTTTTTTTCTCCAGTTGCAATTCAGTTTGGCTGTGTTTTGCTTCCATGTCTTCTAATTCACTAATTCAGTCCTGGACTTCTCCTAGTCTACTGTTGAAACTTTCTATGGTGTTTTTTACTGCAGCTGTATCACTCTTCATTTCTTCCTGATTCTTACATAAGTTGTTGATTTTTTTCATCCATTTCTTCTTGATTCTTACATAAGGTGTTGACTTTTTCTTGCATCCCATTTATGAACTCTATGACCCTTATGCTGAATTCTTTTCCTGACATATTGCATACCTCTGTTTCACTTACTTGCTTCTCTGGCGATTCCTCCTTTTCTTTCCTTTGGAGGTATTTTTGTCTACCCACTTTTTGTCTCACCAACTGATTCAGATGTGGAGCTGTGCAGGAGCTGCTCCTTGGGTGGCAGTGGCTTCTCTGGCTGCAGTTGCTCCTTGGGCAGTCATGGTAGCAGCTGCTTTTCAGTTGGCAGCATCTCCTCTGGTGGGTGCTATTTGCTGCAGTGGTGCCTCCTCTGGCTGGTGGGGGAGGCTGCTCGTATGGCTGCTGTTCCTTGGATGGGGTGGGCTGATTATGAGGTTGCTGCTCCTTGGATGGAGACATATTGCTCATGTCCGCTGCGCCTTGGATGAGGCCGACTGCTCACGTGGCTGCTGCTCCTCAGATAGGGGCAGACTGCCCATGTGACTGCTGTTCTTTAGATGGGGGATGGCTGCATGCTGCTGCTGTTCCTCAGATGGGATGGGCTACTCACGATGCCGCCGCTCCTTGGACAGGAGCAGGCTCCTTGCAGGGTTGCTGCTCCTCATATGGGTGCGGGTTACTTGTGCAGCTGCTTATCCTGAGACGTGGGGCTGTCTGCTCATGCAGCTGCTGTTCCTCGGATGTATTTTGCTCCTCAGTAGGGAGTGGGCTTCTCACACAGATGCTGCTCCTTGGATGTAGGCAGGCGGCTCACACAACTGCTGCTCCTCAGATGGGAACAGGTGCTTCATGTGGCTGCTGCTCCTCAGAGGGGGTGGTCTACTCACTCAGCTGCTGCTCCTCAGATGGGGCAGGCTGCTTGCACAGTTACTGCTCCTAGGGAGGGTGCTGGCTGCTCATGTCGCACAGCTACTGCTATTCAGACAGGTGCAGGGTGTGGGCTGCATACAGCTGCTGCTCCTCAGAGGGAATGAGCTGCTTGTGTGGTTGCTGTTCCTCAGATGGGGGAGCTGGCTGCTCAGACAGCTGCTGCTGCTTGGACAGGAGCAGGCCACATGAACCTGCTGCTCTTAAGCCTGTGGCAGGTTGCTTGCAGGGCTGCTGCTCCTTAGACAGGAGTGGGTAACTCACATGTCTGCTGTTCATGTGGTTGCAGATGCCCTGGACTAAAGTATTGGGCCAGTCAGAGGTGAGCCTGCTTCTGAACTCACAGAAGCCTGCATCCAGCGTGGCTGGAGCCTCATTGACCATGGGATCACAGCCTAGGTAGCATGTCCCTGAAAGGGGTGGCTGTAGAGTCCCAGGTGTTATCTGAGGGCCCTCTGGGTGGAGCTGAGGCTGGGAACCCAGTTACAGCAGTTCTCCCCTTCAAAATGGCTAGGCCTCTGAGGACAAGCTGGCCTCCCAGTATTGTTTGCAATGATAGCAGAAGCTGCCTAGTTAGACGAGCCTAATTAGCTTGCCCCTGAAGGTCCTGTGGGATATAACTGTGCTTCACTCATTTCACTCATTCTCTCTCTCTCTCTCTCTCTCTCTCTCTCTCTCTCTCTCTCTCTCTTACACTCTTACACACACACACACACACACACCACCTGACCACATACTCCTCTTTTACTCCCTGATTCACTCATGCTCTTTCCCTCACCACTGCATTCTTTTTGCCTCTGTAGTTGGGTCTGGGGTGTTATTTATCAGTTTGTGGATAGAGTTTCCTCTCCAGGTGTCTAATTATGTGGCTTGCTCTCAAGCCCCTTGGCCAGACAGGATAAAATTCACCTTAACAAGACACAACACAAAGAGAACTAAGCAAAAATGTATATACGACACAAATAACCCCAATATAAGTGACCATCTCGTCTGAGGAAAGAGAAATAGGGCAGAGAAAAGAGAGCAAAAATGCTATCGAAGAGAGAGAAAAAGAAATTGTGCATGCCTTTTTGAGAATGTTTGTTGATGTTTATGTCTCTTTGTTGTTTAATTTGTTTAAAAATGGGGCAAGTCCCATTTGGGGGGAAGCCCAGTTGTCTGTGGTGATACTGAACACCTGGCAGAGATTGCAAGATGTCCATCAGCTGCCAAGAATCTTTATTCTTGGGGACTTATCTTATTCTTTCTTAGACCACCAGAAACTATTAGCTAGGTAGATTCCTGTCTTTATGTTTTTAATGTGATTTTGGCTTTCTAACTTTTAAGGACTTTAATTTGTTCTTCCCTGATTTATAATTTTGCTGTGCTGGGTTAAATTTTTAAGATTCTAAGATTAATTTGAAAGTGTAAAATTTGTGAAGGTTTCAACCCAGGGAAGTTTAAACAAAGGCCTGCTAATTCCAAACCTGCCTGTGATTAACAAACCATTATCTTCCCCACCTGAAGCAAGCAAGAGGAGGAAGTTAAAAGGTAAAAGGAAAGAACAACAAAAAAAAGAGGGCCATTTTACTCTGAGAAAAAACAAACAAACAAAGTTTCAATCTCCAGGCCAGGCAGAATGAGAGGTGGTACTTGCCAAACTCGGCATGGTGGAAGAATTTGAAAAGCTCTACCCAGCATCATGTCCATTAAACATCCAGTAGGAAGCATTGTTATTATGAGGAGACCAGGTAGCCTGTGCCTGCTTGTGACATCATAAACCTGCACAGTCTGGAGGAAGCAGAACTGAGGTTGTGGGGTGGGCAAAGCTTGCAATTCCTGTGTCCTTGACGACAAGGCAGCAAAAGATTGGGCAGGCGGTATGCATGCCCTCCCTGCGTTTTCTCTACAATTCAAAGTATATTCTGTTCTTCTGTGGTATTACTAGAATATAACAATTTATTAGCCAGATAGAAAGGAATTCTGTGGTCAAGATCAAATCTTTAATGTTAAAACTTGTTTAAGCTTTAATAATCTTTAAATTGGGTATATTTTACAGTTTTTCCTAATCTAATATTTTAAGAATTTAACTGAAAGACAGCTTTGTGACATCTAAAGGACCCTGAAGTGACACAAAGATCTACTCTCTCCTAAAAGAAATATTTTTGAACTAATTTAGACCAATACAATATACTTGAAATTACATAAGGAAGTAATCTATGTAGGCTAGGTTGGACAAGAAGATTTATGCTTCCTTGATAATGGGCAGTTCTTTAATGAAGATGGATCGCATTCCAAGGGTAGTTCCCAGGTCCTGGGGGCATATGACTCTCAACCAGATTAGCATCTACTTTCCTTGAACAGAAAGGGCAATCATGTTAACAGCATAATTAAAAATAAAATGGTACTTTAATAAAGATCCAGTCACTCAAGAGCAAGGGGCCAATATCCCCTCTCCCTGTAAAAGTAGAAAGGCCTAGAGGGAACCAAGATGGCAGCATAGGTAAATACCTACACTGCTGCCTCACACAACAATTTCAAAACTCCAACTAAAAGACAGAACGGACATCATCCAGAACCACAGGAAAGCTGGCTGAGTGGAAATTCTACAACTAGAAGGAAAGAGAGGGACTCACAGAGGCTCAGAGGAGCTACAAAAAGCTGAGGTATGGAGATGCGCGCCTGGAGAGAGCGGGTGCCTGAGTACCTGTTTGTCTTTCTCTGGCAGGAGACTCCCAACGGCATTGAACCCCTTATCCTACAACACTAAACCCCAGGTCCAGCTGAAACTCATACGGGGGTACTTTGGACTGTGAAAAGGGAGAAGTGCACGGAAATTTGGGGGAGTCACAGGAGGGCAGAAGTACTTCTGCACAGCACTGCATGCAGAAGACCAACTGCTGATTGTGCTGCTGGCTTTCACAAGAGAGCAGGAGACAAAGCATCCCAACTACGTCACTTCTAACTCCACTAAACGCCAGATTCGGGCAAAGTCCTGGGGACCCAGATTCATAAAGTCCCGGAGTGCAGGGGAGCCGGAAAGGCAGCATTCTAGAGCAGCAGTTCTTAACTTGTGGGTCGCGACCCCTTTGGGGGTCGAATGACCCTTTCACAGGGGTCGCCTAAGACCATCAGAAAATGCAGATATTTACATCACGATGCATAACAGTAGCAAAATTTCGTGGCTGGGGGTCACCACCACATGAGGAACTGTATGCAAGGGTCGCAGCATTAGGAAGGTTAAGCACCACTGGTCTACAGGCACTGCGAGAGAGAGCGTGAGCACACAGGGACCGTTCCAGCCAAGGGCCATGAGGGTGGGACTGACTGGAAGGCAAGGCGGTCCATTAAGCCCTGAGACTCCACCCATCCCAAGCTCAACAGAGAAGCTTTTGCAGTTTTGCAAGTCTGGTATCATAAGGCTGAATCCAACACAGAAGTTCTCCCAGCATAGTGAAAATGCCGACACAAAGGAAGAGATCACAAACAAAATAAATGGAGGAAAAGAAATGACTGGATATAGAGTTCAAAACCAGGCTTATAAAATTGGATAAAGTTAGTGAGACCCAAGAGGAGATCAAAAAGAATCAACTAGAGATGGAAAAGAACCAACTAGAAATCAAACATTCACTACCTGAAATAAAAATTATTATACAGAGACTTAACAGCAGACTAGAGGAAGGAAAGAATCAAGTCAAAAATTTGAAATATAAAGAATCAGAAAACACTCAACTGGAAAAGCAAGAAAAGAATCCAAAAATGTGAAGATAATGTAAGGAGCATCTGGGACAGCCTCAAGCGTACCAACATCAGAATTGTGGGGGTGCCAGAAGAAGAGAGAGAGCAAGATACTGAAAACCTATGTAAAGAAATAATGACTGAAAACTTCCCACATCTAGTAAAAGAAATAGACTTACAAGTCCAGGAAGCACACAGAGCCCCATATAAAAGGAATCCAAAGAGGACTACACCAAGACACATCATAATTAAAATAACAAGAGCAAAAGACAAAGAGAGACTATTAAAAGCAGCAAGACAAAAACAGTTCATTACCTACAAAGGAGTACCCATACGACTGTCAGTTGATTTTTCAACAGAGATGATGCAGACCAGACGGGAATGGCAAGAAATATTCAACGTGATGAATAGCAAGAACCTACAACCAAGAATACTCTATCAAGGAAAGCTATCATTCAGAATTGAAGGGCAGATAAAGAGCTTCACAGACAAGAAAAACCTAAAGGAGTTCATCAACTCCAAACCAGTATTATATGAAATGCTTAAAGGTACTCTTTTAGAAGAGGAAGAAGAAAAAGGTAAAAGATAAAAAATTATGAACAACAAATATATATCTGTCAACAAGTGAATCTAAAAATTAAGTGAATTAAAAATGTGATCAACAGAATAAACTGGTGAATATAATAGAATTAGGAGCACAGAAAGTGAGTGGACTGATAATTCTCAGGGGGAAAGGGGTAAGGGGTGTACAGGAGAGACTGGACAAAAATCATACACCTATGGATGAGGTCAACGGGAGGGAGGTAAGGGTAGACAGAGGGTTGGGAGCCAGGTGGAGGGGAGCTATGGAGGGGAAAAAAGAGAAACAAATGTAATAATCAGAATAATAAAGATTTTATTTTTTAAAAAAAGTAGAAAGGCCTAAAAGAGAACAAGGGCAGACAGAAATGGGATCCTTATCCTGCCTTCCCCTTCCTATGGGACTGGGGAAGAGGGGGAATGATCTGAGGGAACAGCCAAGATGGGAATTTTTTTTTCCCCCACTTATTTCTGCATTCATTGGTTGATTTTTTTTAAATTAAATCTTTATTATTCAGATTATTACATTTGTCTCTCTTTTTTCCCCTCCATAGCTTCCCTCCACCCAGCTCCCACCCCTCCCTCTACCCTTACCTACCCCCATTGATGAGTCCATATGTATATGATTTTTGTCCAGTCACTCCCTGTACACGCCTTACCCCTTTCCCCCTGAGAATTATCAGTCCACTCCGTTTCTGTGCTCCTGATTCTATTATATTCACCAGTTTATTCTGTTGATCAAATTTTTAATTCACTTAATTTTTAGATTCACTTGTTTATACATATGTATTTGTTGTTCATAATATTTTGGCTTTTACCTTTTTCTTCTTCCTCTTCTAAAAGAGTACCTTTCAGCATTTCATATAATACTGGTTTTGAGTTGATGAACTCCTTTAGCTTTTTCTTATCTGTGAAGCTCTTTATCTGTCCTTCAATTCTGAATATCTTTGCTGGATAGAGTATTCTTGGTTGTAGGTTCTTGTTATACATCACGTTGAATATTTTTTTGCCACTCCCGTCTGGCCTGCATCGTTTCTGTTGAGAAATCAGCTGACAGTCGTATGGGTGCTCCCTTGTAGGTAATGAACTGTTTTTGTCTTGCTGCTTTTAATATTCTCTCTTTGTCTTTTGCTCTTGGTATTTTAATTATGATGTGTCTTGGTGTGGTCCTCTTTGGATTCCTTTTATATGGGGTTCTGTGTGCTTCCTGGACTTGTAAGTCTATTTCTTTTACCAGATGTGGGAAGTTTTCAGTCATTATTTCTTTACATAGGTTTTCAGTATCTTGCTCTCTCTCTTCTTCTGGCACCCCCACAATTCTGATGTTGGTACGCTTGAGGCTGTCCCAGATGCTCCTTACATTATCTTCACATTTTTGGATTCTTTTCTCTGCTTGCTTTTCCAGTTGAGTGTTTTCTGATTCTTTATATTTCAAATTTTTGACTTGATTCTTGCCTTCCGCTAGTCTGCTGTTAGTTCTCTGTATAATATTTTTTATTTCAGTCAGTGTTTGTTTAATTTCTATTTGGTCCTTTATCATCTCTAGTTGGTCCTTTTCCATCTCTAGTTGGATCTTTTGCATCTCTAGTTGGTCCTTTTTCATCTCCTCTTGGGACTCACTAAATTTATCCATCTTTTCTAGCATATTCTTGAAAAACCTTATAAGTGTGGTTTTGAACACTATATCCAGTCGTTTGTTTTCCTCCATTTCTTTTGTTTGTGATCCCTTCCCTTGTCTCGGCATTTTCACTATGCTGGGAGAACTTCTGTGTTGGATTCAGCCTTAAGATACCAGACTTGAAAAACTGCAGAAGCCTCTCTGTTGAGCTTGGGATGGGTGGAGTCTCAGGGCTTAAGGGACTGCCTTGTCTAACAGTCGGCCCTGCCCTTCACAGCCCCTGAGTCTCACCTGACTGGGTAATGGCTTGAGCGGTCCCTGTGCACACGCTCTCTCACAGTTCCTCTAGACCGCTGCCCTTTCTGCTCCCCTGTGTTTCGGGACCACACGATTCTGGATCCCCAAGGTTTTGCTCGAAACTGGGGCCCAGTGGAGTCAGAAGTGGCACAGCTGGGAGGATCCGTCTCCTGCCCACTCATGAAAGCCAGCGGCACAATCAGCAGTCGGTCCTCCGCGCTAAACGCCTTGCGCGCCACCAGACTTCTGATCTTTCTCGACTCCCCTAAACCTTCGTGCACTTCTCCCCCTTCACAGTCCATACTCCCCCCAAATGAGCTTCGGCTGGATCTGGTGTTCAATGTCGTAGGGCAAGGAGTTCAATGCCTTTGAGAGTCTCCATCTCCCTCCCGCCAGAGAAAGCCAGCCAGGTTCGCTGTCACCTGCTCTCTCCACGCGCGTCTCCATACCTCAGTTTTTTGCAGCTCCCCTGGGTCCCTGTGAGCCCCTCTCTCTCCTCCTAGCTGTAGAATTTCCACTCCGCCAGCTTTACTGTGGTTCTGGATGATGTCCGTTCTGTCCTTTAGTTGTACTTTTGAAATTGTTGTGCGAGACAGCAGTGTAGGTGTTTACCTATGCCACCATCTTGGATTTCCAAGATGGGGATTTACAATCCTAGCCTCCCCCTAGGCTCCAACCAGCCCTGAGGCCACTGTGCCACCAGAAACCAGCTTTTGTAGGCTGTGAAAGGAGTTGGAGCAATAAAAAATGGTTAAAACCTCTGCTGGAAGAACCACGTGGCTTAGCTGACTAAGTAGATTCATTTTGGGCCCACAAGTGTATATGTAGACCTGAGTTAATGTGAATCTTTGGAATACTATTCTCAGAAAAAGAAGGGGGAATGATTTGAAAGTTGGCTATAGCTATCTGAGAAAGGAAGCACCTGGCTGGCCCTAGTATGCTTACAGCTGATATAAGATTTCCAAACGTGGAGCCCCAGTGGGACTCAGAATCTAAATAAAGCCTTCAATATTCAGCAAGTCAAAGAAGAAGGGCCTTCTGAATTTTACCAAGACCATAAGACCAAATGAGAAAATACTCTGGGCCAGACCCTGAGGACCTGTTGGGGCAAGAAATATTAAAAATTACATTTTGTCTCCAGTTGGCCTGATATATTAAGAGAATTGCAAAGTTAGAGAACTGGAACGACAGAAATACAGAAGAGCTGTTAAAAGAGGCTCAGAAGGTGGAAGCCGGTTTGGTTCAGTGGACAGAGCGTCAGCCTGTAGACTGAATGGTCCCAGGTTCAATTCTGGTCAAGGACATGTATCTTGGTTGCAGGCGCATCCCCGGTGGGGGGCGTGCAGGAGGTGGCTGATCTCTCTCTCTCTCTCTCTCTCTCTCTCTCTCTCTCTCTCTCTCTCTCTCTCTCTTTCTCCTTGATGTTTCTAACTCTCTAACCTTCACCATTCCTCTCTGTGGAAAATCAATAAAAATACATTTTTTTAAAAAAAAGAGGCTCAGAAGATCTATGTACATAAAAAGAAGAAAGGCAAAAACAGAAAACTAACATAATGTTCACAACTGTAGAACAAGTAGCCTAAGGAAGGACTGGCCCAGAGGGCCAGAAACAGAAGTCACAGTAGTAACTTTCCATGTTATCTCTAAGGAAGATTGTAGCAGTTTAAATCCAAGCCACTAGAGGCTGAGAACAGGATGCTGGACCCACTCCCTCCTCCCCCTGCCTTTTCTCCAGCCATATATATATATATAAAGTTTTCCGAAGTCTTTTGTAACTAAGAGACTTTGTATCATTGTTGTGTTAAATAAACACCTAAATATTTTAAAATAACATAAAATACTGAAACATTAACTGCTAGACATGTTTTAATTTGCCTGCTCTTAGTTTTTATTACAGAAGGTCTCTTGTACTTCGTTGAAGGTATAGTTTCTTGAAAGTAAGAGTGCATATAAAGTGTATTCATAAATATTAATCTAAGAAATGCTGGCTGTTTACTTTTTGGTTTTCATTGAAAAATTAAGATTTCTGATTGAAGAATTCTAATACATTTTAAAGAAGAAAAAAGAAAAATTCTGTACAGGTTGCTAAAAGTATGGCAGAAAGAAAGAATATCAGAGTAGAAATACTTAATGGAAGGACTGAGGTATAGGTATGCATTTTGAAGGAAAAAGAAGGTGGTTTCTAAAGGTAGTTATTTCTGAAAGTTGTAAGAAGGTCTGTGGAAGTTATAGGAAGTTTGTAGACAGAAATGTTAAAAGGGAACTGATTAAATGGTACAGGCCTGTAAGCCAGGATAAGCAGAACAGAGAAACAGATACTAAAACAGCAGTTTGCAACCATCTAGAAAATTCTATCTTCCCTAAATCAAGGACACTTAAGAGTCAATGATTTGCATTTTGCCTCCCTAATCAGAGAGTAAATAGCTTATGTCAAAATACTCAGGGAGACTGATGGGAGAAATCAAATTAGTTTAATTTGCTGTCTACACCCAAGGACAAATGAAGTTAGAAAATAAGCCTCATTTTGGGTAGCTCTTTTCTAATAAAACAATTATGTTATATTAATCAGGTATTTAGGAAATAAAAAGGACCATCTTTTAATCATTGGAACTGAAGTTTGCTTGCCTATGTTCCTGTCCAATACACTTTAATATATAATCTTTTGGTAAAATCAAGTTTGACAATCTTTCAAGAGTTTGAATTTTAAGAAACTCTTTCTTGATCTAGAATTGGCTTTAGATCATTCCAATAGGCTCTGAAATTCCTTGAATGTCTGTTTTCTCTATCATGAAGGAAAGTTTTATACTGAAGGTACATAAGAACCTTTGTCAAGTACAGTTATAACTAATGGTTATCTATAATAAAAGTGTAATATGCTAATTAGACCAGATGTACTTCTGGATGCCCTTCCGGATGAAGCTGGGGCTGCGAGAGAAGTCCAGGTCCCAGGTGCCACAGGGAGAAGGAAGACCTACTCTTACAAGAATTTCATGCATTGGGCCTCTAGTTAGTTTTAATATTACTAGAAGCCTGATGCACAAGGATTTGTGCAAGAACAGGCCTTCCTTCCCCTGGCTGCCAGCACCACCTTTGCTCCATCCAGATCTGCCTTTCCGCCTTCCCACGCTGCCCAGAGGCCCGGAGCAGCTGGCTTGGTGTGGAATGCTTGTGTTGTCTCCATGGCAATGACACAAGCTTCCTGCCCTGTCCCCAGGCTGCTCAGCACCTGAATATGCAAATTAACCCACGTTCTTTGTTGGGTTAATTTATATACTCACTCCTGATTGGCTATTGGGCATTGCAAAGGTATGGTCAATTTGCATATTACTCTTTTATTAGTAGAGAGAATGTTGGGTTTTATAGAAAGGACAACATTTCATGTCATCTGCATTATAATGAAATCCTTAACCATGTCATTTTAATTTTCTTCTTGTCATTTGGAGACAGTTACTATTTTGTTATAATACATTTGAGAAAATATTGTATCTTCTGAAGAGTCCATGGAAAGGACTGGCAAGAAAAATCAGAAGATCTTAAAGCAAGTTAGTGCATTTTTCTCCCTATATTATCCATCCAAAATTTGGCAATTCTTAATGAATGAATCATGGCAATCTACTTCTTTGCATAAATTCAATAAGATTGGTTTCCAATGGTGGTTTTACTGACCAAAAACTTTGACTGGAGTATCATGTTTTAGAGAGTCTGTTTGGACTCTGAAGTCTTGAAGGCAATATGAGTGCCATGGAGAAAGCCACCATGGTATCTTGCCTGATAGTTCTGAAAATAGATGGTGCTAGTGCATCATGCCCATATTCTTCCATTATTGGCAGTTGGTCAGTGTGGAAGGGGAGCAATGAGTGTACCTCTGTGTCCCTAGGGTTCCCCCACACTCTCTAGGCCACAGCAAATAGGAGGGCTGCTGAGATGGGCCTTGAAGCCTCGGGTGCAGGCCTGGGTGGAGCCATTGCAGGTATAGATCTTGGTGAGGAATTCACCTACCAGAAGATACTGTAGGCAGGCCTGATGGCAGCTGGATGGCTTAACTTCCCTGTCCTACGGGGCACACTGAGACTCAATCATGAAATTGCAGCAAAGGCGGTCAGTTACTATTCTTGTGTTTATTCAAACAATCAGGCCAAATTGAATGCAATAGATAAGTTGGTCTTAATTTGGCTCTTTAATAAACATAAGAGTGATTTTAAAGAGAAAAATTCTATTTCAATATGAGTTACTGGAACTGAAATGTTTTCTTTGCCTTCCACCAGATCATTTGTTATAACTCTTGCTGTTCTAATTGTTCAATATACTAAATTTTATAATGCAGTTTCTCCACCAGGTCAGAAGTCCACCTCCTTCTGTGCCTGGGTCTCATCTTCCCTCTAACAGAGAGCAAGGATTTCTTGGCTCTGAAAGAAAACTTTGTCCCTCCACAGCATGGAAGTAGCCAGAGGAGCCCACTGATGCCCATTTTCCCTGAAAAGATTCAGAGCCAGAATACTTGAGGGAATGTGTTAGGCAGTTAGACAGACATGAGCAGAGCAAGGACGATGGGCCAACCAGAGAAGATATAGATGGGACCCTGTGCCATGCTTCTCAGCACTTCAACTGCTCTGAAGCCAGAAATAAAGAAAGCTATGTAGACTCTCTCTCCCTTCTTCCAAGAAAGCCAAGAGGTTTTAGAACAGCTAATAGGGATAGAATCAGTAAGCCCTGAAGCCCCAGATATTACTCCAGACCAGACTTCTGGACTGCCATTATAATTCCTTGGGTGATGGTGAAAAAGACTTCAACTGCTAAGCACCCTACTCCCCAGGTTTGAGTCTTCTATTGAATCCCCAAGGCTGAAAATCAGCTTGAGGATCAAGGTAGGGTGAGATGATGGAGAATATAAGGCATTTTGGTGGGAGCTAGCAATCTGAATCTGCCAATAACCTAATGTAATTCCTGATAGCCTATAATTAAGTCACTGCCCTTTTCTGAACAATCTGTTTTAGCAAGACCTGTTTACCTAAATACTCCCATTTTACAGAGGCCATAAAACATGAACTATACACAACCCATGGAGGTTATCAGCATTGGCACCAGGCCTTTGGATGTGGTCTCAAGTCCCCCATCCCAACACATGGGGCTTTTTACAAAGTCCGAGAAAGGTTCAGAAGCCTGACCCATATTTGGGGAACAAAGAAACCAAAGAGTATAAAGGAAAAGCTTCCTCCATATTCACTCACACAAGGATTTGGAGAACTGACCCACTGAGTTACTGTACATCTGAAAATAAATGGGTTTATCCTGGATCTCTGAGTACTCCCTGTGTATTTTTCAGTCGTCTGTTAAATTCTGTAACAGTAGAGCAATGTATTATTAGGTAGCCAGGGTTTTCTGGAGAAGTTGAATTTTAAGAATTGTATTTCAGATCTTAAATAAAATTTGTTTCTAAATTTAAGGGGGAAAAAAAACAGTATGGTATTAGCAGAAAAACAGATATAGACCAATGGAACAGAATTGAAAGACCAGAAATAAAGTCACAAGTATATGACAAATTTCAGAGGGAAGGTGGGGGGTGGGGCAGGAAGAGATTAACCAAAGAACTTATATGCATAACCCATGGACACAGACAACAATGTGGTGAAGGCATTAGGAGTGGGGGAGGAGATGGTCAATGGGGGAAAACTGGGGCTATTTATAATACTTTCAACAATAAATATTTTAAAAAACAAAACAACAATAAAGAGAAATGGTTCCATGATATCAAGCTTTGTCAAATAGTGTACAGAAGAACCAAAGACCTCCATTTTTGGTGTTTGGAATGGCAGAGATGATGAGTTTACTTTAAGATATGTTCTCTTAGATCAGTGGTTCTCAACCTTTCTAATGCCGCGACCCTTTAATACAGTTCCTCATGTTGTGGTGACCCCCAACCATAAAATTATTTTTGTTGCTACTTCATAACTGTAATTTTGCAACTGTTATGAAGCGTATCTGTGTTTTCCAATGGTCTTAGGCGACCCCTGTGAAAGTGTTGTTTGACCCCCAAAGGGGTCTCGACCCACAGGTTGAGAACCGCTGTCTTAGATCCTTGTAGGATATGTAAGTAGAGATATGCTACAAAACTAGTTTGGATATATAAATCTGGAGCTTATGAAAGATGTCTACCATAGTTCTATGGTAGAATCTGAATTGTACCTATGGTTTAAAAGAACAATTAATTTGACAATGGTCCATATTCACATTATGCCTTTATCTAGTGCAAAGGTGTACCAGACTTCCTTACTCCATACCTGGGAAAAACAAAGCAAGGAAAATTACCTTTGCCATTCCAACTGAACTGGCATTCAATTCTGAGATCCCTTGGTTGGTCTTGTCTCCACGTTCCCATATACCAAAGTCCTGCCATAAAATAACCAACATAACATTAGCAAGTCATCACTACTAAATGCTCACTAGATGCACAACCCTTAAATAAAAGGCACACATAGTAGCTAATTTGACATACTTATGTATACCCACAATGCTTATTAAGGATATGCCAATGAGGTGGGTTGCTCCCATAGGTATTTTCCCAGTAACTTTAAATTCTTGTAGGGCTTCCAAGAAGTTGGCAGACTCTTCAACAGTTGATCAGCATTAAGAACAGCAGTTTGGTCCATCTAGAGAGGTACTTCTCAATTTTTTTCCATCAAAGCAATACCCAAGGGGTCTAAGAAATGGAGCCTAAGCCACACCCTGGTACTCTATTTTAAAGATCCATTCTAATTTTACTCTATATTGGCATTGAAAATGTACTATGCACTAACCTATGCACTTTACACTCTTATCTTCCTTAATCATTACAATTTATAGATGATAAAACTGAGCTGCAAAGAGAGGTTAAGTGATTCACCTAAGGACACACAGCAAATAAGTGACAAAGCTAGGATTACAGTTCAAGTACTCTCACTACAAAGCCTACATTCTTAACCATTACTCTATACAGCCCCTGGAAAGTATAAACATAACAGTTAAAATTAATTTTAACAAACTTTATTTTGAAATAACTTTGGATTTCCAGAGAAGTTACAAAAATAGTACAGTGAGTTCCCATATACCTTTACCTCAGCTTTCCTTAATGTTAACACCTGACATAACCATAGTACAACTATCAAAGCTAAGAAATCAATGTCAGAACAATACTAGTTTACTTCTTCACTGCACCCGAACTGGGGATTCCCATTGCTGTTAAATTGGTGCCAAGATTATCAGTTTACAGCATCCATTAGTGTGAGTCCTGCCAGCAACAATTATTAGTGGTGTTTCAATGTGATTTTCTAGTTCCTTCATTACCTCTGCAATTCATTTCTATATTCAGTTGTTTATATCAGTAGGAAATTATGGATATTTAGGTTTTTCTCTTAGTTGTAATAAAATATTATTTTGTTGCTTGAATTGTTCCAACTTTGGCCTTAGAGAGTTCTTCCAGGTTTGACATGGCCCATTCTTTCTGAACGCTTCTTCACTTCTGTCACTATATGATGCTCCAGTCTCATCTTGTATTTTTCATATACCAGTCCAGGAACTTTTATACGAAATCCTGGTTTCTTTTACTAGAGAACAATAGATAGACTTGAATGATGGTGCTCATTGTCACTATGGAGTTATTGCTTCCAGGCCCTATCACTAAATAGAAATTGAACATACCCATGTACATACATACATGTACATACAAACACACATACACACAATATACCTTACGTACCTGTATTTATTTCCATATGCATCTTAAATTACTTTTCATGCCAGATCTCTGAGTTAAAGCTTTAGGAAGGTAAATCATATTTATCCCATCACTAGTCTGACCTGCCCCCAAACTCAGCTGTACCCTTGTGTGTACAGCAAAGATTAGACTCTCAGAAGGCACAAATATTAATTCTACTGCTGCAATCCTTACCTGTAGTGGAGAGGCCAGAGAACCCTAATTTGTACCCAGGCTTATGATATTGGAAAGCAAAGTGATCAGTCAACAAATAATGTTTGTTTGCGTCAAATATTGATAGGGGCAGAAATAGAATGTTGGGGAACCAGCTAGAATTGTAAGAAATATTAATCATGGTCTGTTAAATGTGATTGTTTTGTCCTGATTAAAGAAGGCTGCTGGCAGCTGCACTTGAGTCCTGGGAACTCACATGGAAATGCATCCCATCCTCCCATTTGGAGCTGCCTATTATCATGGAACAATTAACAACTCTCCTGAAGAAACCAGAATTGCCAACCCTTTGAAGATCCCCATCCCTTGCATATCACTAAGCCCTTTGAAGATCCCCAACTCTCTGCTTACCTGTTAACAGCCCATTTGGCATACCCTTTGGCTACTTCCCAATGTAATTTAATCTTTTGTCCTTTTCACCCAATATAAGCAAATGGCTTATGGGGTGAGGGAGGGGGGTGCAGAGCAGGATTTTGTGGATGATTGCTGCTCTCCCATACTTCTGGCAGTATTTGGGATTGTGGACGAAAGGGGCCACATGCTAACCTGACAAGCTCAAGGAAGGCCTGCATGGCAGTCTTGCAAACTCAGAGACCTAAAGTAACCACAAAGGATGGTCCGAAATTAAACATTAACTAAAAGCAGTTATGGTGGGTAGTGAAAGGAAATGAACTCCCCTCCAACTTGTCCTATAGGGCTGGGCCCCCTGCCTAAAACCCCTCCCTTTTCTGGGAGGGGCCACAGGTGTACCAGCAATGTCCTAGCTTCCCCAACCAACACCCAAATGGACCAATGAAGCTCCAGGAACACAGTGAGGGTCCTAATAAGGCTAAACCACAGAAAGACCCTAATTCAAGTGACCAATCTCTGTAACCCTTGTCACTTTCCTAAGCCCTCCCAATTATCCTACTCCATAAAACTCATTGTTCCCGCCGGCTCGCTCTCTCACCTCACTGCTGCGCCAGAAAGAGGTTGAGAGCCAAACCCGGGTTTGAATAAAGACTCTTTGCTTTTGCATCAGAAAAGGCTCCTTAGTGGTGGATTATTGGGGACCCCAAACTCTGGGCATAACATTTGGGGGCTCGTCCTGGATTCCCAATACCCACGAGGGGACCCCAATCCGGAGAGTCCTTCTGACCGCGGTGTCTGCATGTTGTCTGTTTCTGTTCTGTGTGCGAGCTCAATTCTGAAGTCTGTAGTGCCCGAAATGGTCTAGGTGGACACATTAGTGGATCTCGGGCAGGAGGAGTCAGAGGACACTCTGATTCCTCACGAGGGATGTGGAATCCCCTCACAGGAGGGATGTGAAATCCCCTCACAGGAGGGACATGGAATCCCCTCACAGGAGTGACGTGGAATCCCCTCAAACCTCTGGGACAAAGTGGGTCACTCCTATGGGTTGGCACACGGCCATCGTCCAGTGATCAGTTTTGTTTCCGCGGGATCGGAAAGCTGCTTTGGGTGTTTTTATCTGTTTGATCAGTTTTGTTTCCGAGGGATCGGAAGGCTGCTTTGGGTGTTTTTATCTGTTCGATCAGTTTAGTTTCCTCGGAGTTGGAAGACTTTCTTAGGGCCCTTTGTTTGGGTCTGTGTTTCTCTGTTTTATTCTGTGGACATTGGTTGATAATTATCTCTTTCTATTTCACTTGAGTTGGGATGGACCTGCTATGACAGAGTGCAAAAGTCTTTAGCAGCTGCTGGAATTCTTTTTCTGAGTTTTTGCTCTCTGTCAGAGAGGGAGTCAGCCCATTCAGCTAATAAAAATTCCTCTCTAATTTTGTATAACTAATGGTTTCATTTTGTTCTGATTTGTGAATTTGCTATATTAAATTTTAAAGTCCTAGGCATGAATTTGTGACATTTCAAAGAACAAAGAACTTTTATTTATGGCTTTCTTATCTCTTTGGTGGTTGGAGACTTCCAGGGACAGGGCTTACAGCTCTGCAGGGCGGAGAGATTACAGGCCCTGTCCCTGCCTATGACATCATAGTCCAACGTGAGCCATCTAAGGCTGAACTAAGGCTGGAGTTATTAATGTGCTATTTTATTTTAGCATCTGTAACTGGATTAAATATCTTTTCTTTCAGGTGGCCATCCAGGCTTCCAGTTCACAACAAATCTCCCTATACACCCTTATCTTTCCAGGCTGACTAAGAGTCATTTTTCTCCACAGGTTGGACCTCAGGCTTCGAAAGGGAGCACTACTACAGCGGTCGTCTATAGTTTTCTTTGAAACTCCCACTTTTCTGTTTCTCCCCTCTGTAGAAATTGTCTTCCTCAGACTCACAATAGGAAAGGGAGACAAGCAACTGGACTGGGGAACGGGAGGTAGGATGTTGGCAGTTAATCATGAAGCAGGGAGAGATAGGTTTTTATTTATTTTGCTGGCTACACCCTCTCTGCAGGTGTCCTTGGTTTTTTTTGCTTATCTGAACTATGCTACTACAAAACACAATGGATCTTCTTCTGCTCCGTTTTCTTCTTTTTTAACCCTTCTAATACACATAAAGGAAATCTCATTGCCCAATCTGGCAGGGTGGGGTTACTGGATACTTCTTGAGCAGTGGTGGAATATCCAGCAAAGGAACTTTAAGCTCAGAAATTCTGGCTGTTTACTTGATAGGAAGCATAAAGGATTAAGGTTTCAAAGAATAAGGAATATTGAGTAGAAAGTCTGAGACATGGTTATGCATTTTTAAAGGACATAGAAAAAAGGTTTAAAGGCTAATTTGGAAGTGAAAATGTAATA
Organism: Lasiurus cinereus; assembly: GCA_011751065.1. NCBI lineage: Eukaryota > Metazoa > Chordata > Mammalia > Chiroptera > Vespertilionidae > Lasiurus > Lasiurus cinereus. The sequence goes on along the minus strand of JAAGEH010000477.1, from coordinate 944,670 downwards.
AAGGATTGTGTATGTAATGAGAAAGAGAAGAGAAATGTTGTAAGGAAATCAAATAATACAGGCCAGTAAGCCAGGAAGAGTAAATAATTTGCATTTTGCCTCCCTAAATAGGGTAGTTATGCGAAAGTACTTATAGAGGGACTGCAGTATCATGTTTTAAAAATCCCTCTCTGAACCCTGAACACTTGAAGCTAATAAGAGTGCCACGGAGAAAGCCTGGTATCCTGCTTGCGAGCCCTGAAAATGGCTGGCACTGAAGTGTCAGGCCCATACCCTACCATCACTGGTGGTTGGTCAGAGTACAGGGGGGAGGGGAATCAGCCCCATCACTACTGGCCTTTCACCACTAGTGATCTCTATAATTGGAAAGCTCAGAATCCTAAGTTTTCTGAGAAGCCAGAGGGCTTATCGATTTGTTAGATTCTGTTCTTTTCACCCATTACCCTACCTGTCAGCAGCTTTTACAGGTCCTATTCACCACGAGGAGAGGGAGAAGATCCTCAATGAGGCCTGGAAGCTAGTCCCAGGCACAGACGGGAACCCTAGCACCAACCAGGCTCAGATAGACACCTCCTTTCCCCTGACTAGACCTGAATGGGACTTCAACACGGCAGAAGGTAAGGAGAGGCTCCGGGTCTACTGCCAGACTCTTATGGGGGGGGGTCTCCGCATGGCTGCTAGAAAGCCTACCAATTAGACCAAGGTAGGGAACATACAGCAGGAAAGGGATGAGTCTCTAGCTGCTTTCTTAGAACAGATCATGGAGGCATATCACACTTACACCCCCATGGACCCAGAAGCCCTTGAGAATAAGGCAGCTGTAGTCATGAGTTTTATAAACCAGTCAGCTGCAAACATCAGAAAGAAACTGCAGAAAATAGATAGCTTTGGAGAAAAGAGTCTTTGGGACTTGCTGGAAGTGGCCAAGAAAGTGTACAATAACCGGGAGTCCCCTCAAGATAGGCAAGCCCACGCCATGGCGGCTGCCAGTGACAAGCAGACCCAAAACCTGGCCAAGATTCTGCTAGCCACCACCACAGAATCTCCCGAGGAGCAGACCTGCTGCCTTTGCCAGCTTGCAGATGACCAAGAAGAAGGTAAGGGGGCCGTCAGGGGCGGGAAAAAGAAGTTACAGTGGAATTAGTGTATTTATTGCAAGGAGATAGGGCATTGGGCCCGAGAATATCCAAAGAAGGCCATCAGGAAGGGAGGCAAGACTGACTGAGTGAGTCTTAGAGCTGGAAGAACTGAGTAATTAGAGGTGGCAGGGTTCGGACCTCCTCCCCGAGCCCAGGGTAACTCTTAGAGTGGAAGGGAGCCTGTTAACTTCCTTGTTGACATCAGAGTGCAACATTCAGTCCTCTGCACACCGCAGGGGGAGCTAGCCAACAAGAAATCCTGGGTGCAAAGGACGACTGGCATGAGCCAGTATTCATGGACTACCCGAAGAACAGTAGATCTAGGAACGGGCCGGGTATCCCATTCATTTATGATAATACCGGAATGCCCTATCCCCCACTAGGATGGGACTTGCTAACCAAGATTGGAGTCCAAATAACTTTCAGACAAGGGGGGCCCCAGGTCACCGATGGTAAAGGCCACACCATGCAGGTTCTGACTCTGAGACTGGAGGATGAGTATCGTCTCCACCAGGGGCGCCCCCAGTAGAAAGTACTGTGGACAGGTAGCTGTAAGAATTCCCCACAGCTTGGACAGAGATGGGGGGAGTTGGACTAGCTGCTCACAGGGCCCCAATCCTGGTGGAGCTAAAGCCTGGAGAAGACCCAATAAGAGTCAAGCAGTATCCTATGTCCCAGGAGGCCCGGGATGGAATCCAGCTTCACATCAGGAGACTGCAAAGTCTAGGGGTACTAGCCCCCTGTCAATCTGCCTGGAACAGCCCCTCTTCTCCCGGTCAGAAAGCCTCACACCAATGACTATCGACTGGTGCAGGACCTCCGGGAAGTAAATAAGAGAGCCATGGATATACATCCAACTGTTCCTAACCCATACACTCTCCTAAGTTCCTTGACACCCTCTAGAGTCTGGTATACTGTATTACACTTGAAGGATGCCTTCTTCAGCCTGCCGCTAGCGCCTCAAAGCTAACCCCTGTTTGCCTTTGAATGGCAAGACCTGGAGGAGAAATACAGTGGACAACTAACTTGGATGCGACTGCCCCAAGGGTTCAATAATTCGTCTACCTTCTTCCAGGAGGCACTGCACGAAGACCTCGATGAGTACAGGAGGGAGCACTCCACTCTCACCCTCCTTCAGTAAATAGATGATACCGCCGAAGACTGTGAGCAGGGGACTAGAGACCTGTTGGCCACCCTGGGGACCTTAGGGTATCGGGCCTCCGCAAAGAAAGCTCAAATATGCCAAGAGAGGGTGAGTTACCTGCAATACATCCTGGAGGGTGGACAGTGGCGGTTATCAGATGCTAGAAAAGAAACTGTCCTGAAGATCCCTGCCCCCACACCCGGAAGAGAAGTAAGGGAGTTCCTAGGGTCGGCTGGCTATTGCTGCCTCTGGATTCTGACAAAATGACCCTAGGACAGGAGATCTGGATTACAACCCCGAATGCCATTGAGGGGGTCCTAAAATAGCCTAGCAATGCACGTATGACTCACTATCAAAGCTTGCTGCTCAACCCTCCTAGAGTGCGGTTCCATCCAAGTGTGGCCCTCAACCCCGCTACCCTGCTGCCTGACCCTGATCTAGATGCCCCGCTACATGACTGTGTGGGAATCCCGGAGCGGGTGCATGGACTCCGGAAAGACTTGACTGACCAGCCCCTCCCTGATGCAGAGGCCACCTGGTTCATGGATGGAAGCAGCTTCATGCGTGATGGGTGTAGGTATGCGGGTGCAGCAGTGGTCACCGACACGGACACTGTATGGGCGGAGGCTCTGCCCCCTAGGACATCAGCTCAGCGAGCAGGAACTCATTGCACTCACCAAGGAACTGACACTGGGGGCTGGGAAACAGCTTAACATCTATACAGATAGCCATTATGCATTTGCTACAGCTCATGTTCACGGGGCGATCTATCAGGAGAGAGGGCTATTGACAGCAAAGGGATGGACAATAAAGAATAAATAGGAAATTCCTAACCTGCTTGCGGCTTTGTAGCTCCCCGCTAAGCTAGCCATTATCCACTGCCAAGGGCACCAGAAGGCAGATGACCCAGTGGCAAAAAGTAACCAAAAGGCTGATCAGGCAGCCAAAGCAGTAGCCTTCACTTTGGTCCCTACCATGGCCTTACAACTACCAGACCCCGGGGACCCAGTCTTGCCAGATCAGCCTGGGTATTCTCAGGAAGAGCTGCAGCGGATCAGGAGGCTTCCCCACGTCTAGGAAATTAAAGGATGGTGGTACACACCAAACAGGGAGCTCATACTACCGGACTGGCTTGGGTTACAGTGTTAGAACGCATGCACTGGTCTACTCACCTGGGGGCACACAAATTAAAGGAATTAATCCGACACGGCAGAATTAAGACCCACCAACAGGACATCAAAATAGAACAGGTTGTATCCACCTGCAAGACCTGTCAACTCACAAACTCGAGAACCAGGCCAAGTGAAAAAGGAACCCGGCTCAGAGGAACCAAACCTTGAGCACAATGGGAGGTCGACTTCACTGAAATTAAACCAGGAAAGTATGGCTATAAATATCTTTTAGTATTTGTAGATACCTTCTCTGGATGGGTAGGAGCATACCCAACTAAGCATGAAACAGCTTCAGATGGTAGCTAACAGGCTGCTGGAAGACATCTTGCCCAGGTACGGTTTTCCCACTGTGATAGGGTCAGACAATGGATCAGCCTTTGTATCACAGGTAACACAGGCAGTGGCCAAGGCCATTGGGGCAAATTGGAAATTACATTGTGTTTATAGGCCCCAAAGTTCAGGGCATGTAGAAGGAATAAATAGAACTCTAAAAGAGACCCTTACCAAATTGACCATGGAGACTGGCGGGGACTGGGTGGCTCTCCTTCCATATGCCCTTAATTGGGTTAGCAACTTCCCCTACACCCTGGGTTTTACTCCTTATGAAATCGTGTTCGGCTGACCACCCCCTATTATCTCTAATCTTAAAGCCAAATTTCTTGCAGAATTTGAAAGTCAAGAACTTTTTCTTTCCTTGAGAAGGCTCCAGAGGGCGCACGAGGACATTTGGCCGAGCCTCCGCGCCATCTATGAAACCGGCCCAGCCCGGACTCCACATCAGCATAAGCCCAGGGACTGGGTGTATGTCAAGAGACATCACCGGGAGACCCTTGAGCCACGTTGGAAGGGTCCCTACGTCGTAGTGCTGACGACCTTCACTGCCCTCAAAGTAGACTGCGTCTCGACCTGGGTCTACCCACCATGGGGAACCTGACCCAGAGTCAGACTTCACTGCCTGAGATATGTCAAGGAATCCATGGCCCTCGTAAAAGAGGGATAGCAGAAGCGTAGGCTAGAAGGGAGCGGTCTCAGTCTTGGTATGAATCACTCTTTAATTGGTCCCCATGGTTACCTACTCTTGTTTCCACCCTCATTGGACACCTTATAATCCCCTTAATGCTGTTAACTTTCGGTCCTTGTATTATTAACAAACTGGTCCAATTTGTCAAGGAACGCATAGGAGTAGTCCAATTAATGGTTACAAGCCCAGTACCAGCCTCTAGCAACAGAAGAAGAGGCAGAAATGCATCCCGTCTCAGGATTGAGACTTTTGTCCTAAAACAAGGGGGGAATGAAAGGAAATGAACTCCCCTCCATCTTGTCCTATAGGGCTGGGCCCCCTGCCTAAACCCCCTCCCTTTTCTGGGAGGGGCCACAGGTGTGCCAGCAATGTCCTAGCTTCCCCAACCAACACCCAAATGGACCAATGAAGCTCCAGGAATACAGTGAGGGTCCTAATAAGGCTAAACCAAAGAAAGACCCTAATTCAAGTGACCAATCTCTGTAACCCTTGTCACTTTCCTAAGCCCTCCCAATTATCCTACCCCATAAAACTCATTGTTCCCGCCTGGCTCACTCTCTCGCCTCACTGCTGCACCAGAAAGAGGTTGAGAGCCAAACCCGGGTTTGAATAAATACTCTTTGCTTTTACATCGGAAAAGGCTCCTTAGTGGTGGATTATTGGGGACCCCGAACTCTGGGCATAACAGGTAGTTACATCCCAGGTTGGTTTCTTCACTGACAAGGTCAACGTTTACCTTAACTAAGCCTATCTGTCGTTTTGCATCTATAATAATATACCCTCAAAATTGGGTAACTTGTAACTTCCTATTTTCTGAACCCCCTGGGGCACAACCTGCTGTGCTGGGCACCAGGACATATACCACAAATCCCTTCATTATTATCATGTTAATTGTTCCTGCACCCACCTAAGTATGTGTCTATCATTTTACTTAATAGCCAATCCCAGCCCCACCCCCACCTTTGCTTTCTCAGGCCTCTCTATCACCAGTAGATTTCATGTAACCCACCCATGTCCCTTCCTTTGATTGCAACATATAATTATAAGTGTAACCTGCCATTCTCCAGAGCATTATCTCAATTCGTTGAGGTTCTGCTTCCCAGCATATGTCCATAGTTTGGCTCAAATAAACTCACAAAAATTCTTTATAGGTTTTGTTATAGTAATAATAATAAGGATAGAATACAAATATAAAATAAGAAATTGGGTGTGACATATTAGAGAGTGGAATGAAGTGTGAACGCCCTTAAAAGAGATGTGCATGTAAGAGATAAAAAAGTTTGTACCCCACATGTAAAGACCAGATAGCAGAACACCTGGTACCCGCTGATAAGACACACTGAAGACACACTGAAGATGTCTACTTGAGCACATAAAAGAGAACAAGCTCCGAAGGAGATTAGAGCCGCTTGTCTGCTCCTTCACAGACGGTCGCTCTCTGCTCCCCTTCCTGCATCCTGCCTGAACTCTGTGCTCTGCCTTGGACCCTGGGTCCGAACCGTGAGCCACAAGCTGAGGCCTCTACAAGACGCCGAGCAGCAGCTGCAACATCCAACGTCCAGTGTGTGTGTCTGTCAGCGTGGATCTCCCCGTGGCCTGCCGAGGTCTGGAAACCACCAGGACTCTGGTAAATAAACCGCGTGTGATTTGTGCACTGCTTGTCTGTCTCCTGTGTAATTTATGCTCGGCCAATATTTAATAAGTGCCTTGAGTCATCCGTATAAGTCCATTCTATTGGCAGAGGATACTCTTGGCCACCTGTGCTTGCATCCTTAGATAAATTCTGGGACAGGTCTCAATGGTTATTTTTACATTAACAGACTAAATGCTCATATATGATCCAACTCTGCCTCTGCTTAATTGACTCAAGTACTGTAGTGACAAGCAGTATGGATCCACTGATTGTCCAGTTATAGCATATCTATGTTATATTTATACTTCTGGCAAATATAAAGTGACAGTTTCCAGATTTACCCTCCCATCTAAAACAACTAAAAACAACTAACAAACTAAACAATTAAATTAAGAAACTAGATTATTTATGACACATCCATTTTCAATACAGTGAATATCATGTAATGAAGAACAGTGATCCCTGAGAGAACAGATATTAAATATTTTAATATAAATTTATCTCATATAGTAGTTGTAACAAAAAGTAACTATTTTGTACTATAAATACTGAATCCATGTCTACAGATACTATTATACACATAGAAATGTTATTTCTAAGTAGCTAACTGGCCCATAATACTCCCTAGCCATCTCGCTCCTGCTTGAGACCATAAGTCATAACAATAAGACCACAATTTATCCCCAGATTGCTAAATACATACCATCAGATATTATACAGTTTGAAAGAAATGAAAACATAGCATTTTGTCTCACTTGCCCCTGTAACTCCCTTGGGGAGAAGGTAAACAGAAGATGACAGAGCTTAGCAAAGAAAGACTGAAGATAATTTCTGCCAGAAGCCTTATAGATTGGTTCACTATGAGGTATAGCTATAAGAGAAAGAATCAGTTTTCCAGAATTTTAAAATCACCATATCTTTAAAATGCATTACCAAATGAGCACTTACAGCAGTTTTATATGCAGCTTCAATGTAAAACACAAGGTTCTGGATGAAATTGACTTCATCTAGGCTGTGGATGATACGAAGTCCTGAGGAAAAAAAAGAATAAAGACATAGAGCTGGTCAATGTGATACTGTTATAATTAATGCAGTTATTAATTAATTAACAGGAAAGGAGCACAGGGAAGGCTGGATAATATGGACATTTCAGTTGTGTCAGGAAGCTATCGCTTAAAACTCTCCAGGTCTGTTCCCCACAAATCTTGGGGCAAGGGACTGGACAAAGAAACAATAGAGAGGGTGTTTGATTGTCAGTAATACCTGGGAACAGGGCATCTACCAGAATAGGTGTGTAGGCATGGCCACTGAAAGCAAGGGAAGATTTTATATTTAACCTCCTAAACAAAGGGGTTTCCTCTTGTTCTCTCTTCCTTGTTGATAGTGTCTTGACTCCTGGCTTGTCGGACTCTCAGGCTCTGCACTTGTCCACATGGCCCATAGCCATGGGGTTCCTAGACACAATGGACTAATGAATGAACTTGAACTAGCCCCATGGTCGGCAAACTGTGGCTCATGAGCCACATGCAGTTCTTTGGCCCCTTGAGTATGGCTCTTCCACAAAATACCATGGCCTGGGCAAGTCTATTTTGAAGAAGTGGCATTAGAAGTTTCAGTTTAAAAAATTTGGCTCTCAAACGAAATTTCAATCATTGTACTGTTGATATTTGGCTCTGTTGACTAATGAGTTTGCCAACTACTGAACTAGCCTTATATTACAGTGGACTCAACTCCACTATAGAACAGAAACTCTGGGCACTGGCTTTGCTTTTTGCTCTGCTGGAGCCCCAGATACACAATTTCAAGGAATGGTTTAATGGAAATGTTACTTTGGAAACAGAGGGATATAACTCCACACAAATAAAAATCACTCATTCTCCCATGCAAGTCTTAGAAAATTCTTTTTCTCATCCTATATAATAAAGAGGTAATATGCAAATTGACCATCATTCCAACACACAAGATGGCTGCCCCCCTGTGGTCAAAGATGGTTGCCCCCATGTGGACACAAGATGGCCACCACCAGATGGTTGGCAGGGAGGGGAGTTGTAGGTGATCAGGCCAGTAGGGGAGGACAGTTGGGAGCGACCAGGCCTGAAAGAGAGTGCAATTGGGGGTGACCAGGCCTATAAGGAAGGACAGTTGAAAAGGGACCAGGCCTGCAGGGGAGGGCAGTTAAGGGCAACCAGGACTGCAGGGAAGGGCAGTTAGGGGCAACCAGGCCTATAGGGGAGGGTAGTTGGGAGTGACCAGGCCTGCAGGGAAGGACAGTTGAGAAGGGAGTAGGCCTGCAGGGGAGGGCAGTTAGCAACAACCAGGACTACAGGGAATGGCAGTTAGGGGCAACCAGGCCAGCAGTGGAGGGGAATTGGGGGGGACCAGGCCAACAATGGAGGGCAGTTGTGGGCACTCAGGCTGGCAGGAGAGCAGTTAGGCATCAATCAGGCTGTCAGTGAAGTGGTTAGGGGCAATCAGGCAGGCAGACAAGCAAGTGGTTGAGAGCAAGCAGTCCTGGATTGTGAGAGGAATGTCCAACTGCCCACTTAGCTGAGGGGTCCCAGATTGAAGAGGATGCAGGCTGGGTTGAAGGACCTCCCCCCAATACACAAAATTCATGTGTCAGGCCTCTAGTGATGTCATAAGAGCCTGAGCTCCAGCACCCAGTGGGAAAAGGGATCCCCTACTTTTACCAGTGGACACTCTACTTCCACTAATAACAAATGACCATTATATGCTTTACAGGCAACCAAAATGACTAAATGACCCCACTACTCCCAGGGTAATCCTATCTTCTTATGTACTTTGATTCTTAAACCTTAAATATGTCATAGATCAGTCCTTAGGCTAGTCTTCAACTAAATGAGATACCAGCAGATTTTAATATGGAAGAATTATAACTGTTATTTGTAGGTATAATAGGAAGTCTCAGAATCCTGATTCTATAGGTGACTAATTTATAATGTGCTTAATGTACAAAACTAGGCATCTGGAAAAAGATAAATCATGAAAGAATTGGAAAGAATCTAAATACTGAGCAAGAAGTAGATAAACATTATGATTCTAAAAAAAAACTTAAAACTATATTTTTTGAGTAATAATGAGAATTGATCTAAATATAAGCTACACAAAGATAGTATATCTATCTATATAATAGAGGAATATGCAAATTAGCCAGGATGCCATAATGTCATGACCAAATAGCAGGAACTTGAGGCTGCATGGCACCTGGCCAGGGCAAGAGACCACAGACCGCACCCCTGCCCCACGGGACTTGACAAGGGACCTCAGGCCATGCCCCCCACCCGGCACTGCTTGCAGAACACATTTGAATACACAGAGGTGAAATGAGGTAAGGTAGGGCAAAGCCCAAGATGGCAGTTTTATATAAAACAAACTAAAACATTCAGGGATCCAGAAATGAGGTCAACTAAATGGTCTACTCCACTTAGATTGACTTACACTCACCTAAAATTAAGCCTCAAACCCCCTCATTTTTAAAAATCACATTATTGAGATATAATTCACATACAATACAGTTCATCCATTTCAAATATGTAGTTTAATAATTTTAGGGTATGCAGTATTCTGCAACCATCACCATAATTTAAGAACATTTTAATTACCCCAAAAGAAACTCATTAGCAGTTACTCCCCATTTCTATTCAATAATCACATCCAACTAAGCAATCACTGATCTACTTTATGTCTCTATAGATGTATCACACTGGACATTCATATAAATGCAGTCATACAATATGTCTGTGTTCTTATACTTAGCATGTTTTCAAGATTCATCAATGTAGTTGCATATATTAGTACTTCATTGCATTTTATTGCTAAACATACTGCATATGTATCACATTTTATTTATGCAATGAGTACCTGATGGGCATTTACTTTGAAATTTTTTGCTATCCTATATAATAAAGAGGGAATATGCAAATTGACCATCACTCTGCCACATGATGGCAGCGTCCACAGCAGAGGCAGGGGTTTCCATAACACAAGATAGCTGCACCCACAGCTGAGTCTTAGTTCCCCTAATGAGCCTTAACAAGAAATCAGCAGGGACCTAAGGCTGTGTCCCTGCCGCTGTAGGGCTTGACAGGGGACCATGCCATGGTCTCCACCTGGTGGGGCTTGATGGAGGACCTGAAGCAGTGCCCCCACCCCATCACCGTGCCAGGGACCTGAGGCTGCACCCCCTGCCCTAGCACCAGGCTGGGGGTCCTGAGGCCACATCCCCTGCATGGCAGGACTTGATGGGGGACCTCAAGATGCACCCTCCTGCCTCAGTGCTGAGCTGAGGAACTTCAGGCTGCTCCCATCACCTCAGGCCATGGGACCTCAGGCCATGCTGCCTGGCCAGCAGGGCTTGACAGGGGACCTGAGGCTGCACCCCCCACCTGACAGGGCTTGATGGGGGATCTCAGGCCATGTCCCCCACCTGGCTGGGCTTGACAGGGGACCTCAAGGCATGCCCCCCATCCCAGCCCAGGCTGGGGGACCTCAGGCCACACCCCCCATGCAGGCGCCAGGCCAAGGGACCTGAGGCTGCATCCCCCGCCTGGTGGGGCTTGACAAGGTTGGGACTGGCTGGGTCTGGATCTAGCCCAATGTGAGAGGGGGTGGCTGGGTCTGGGTCTCGTGCAATTTTGAGGCACATGTGGGTGGGTGAGGACTTGACTCTGGGTCCCATGATGCACCCCAGACTCTGACAGGAGGAAGATTTTCATATACATTTTACTAATTTTCTTTCATCTCTGACACTTCTATTATAAAGAAAGGGCAAATAGCAATATTAAAATATTTCCTCTAATTAATCCCCTTTTAATGTGCATGAATTTCATGCACCGGGCTACTAGTTATAAATAATACTATAATGAACACTCAGATATATGCACAAACTTTTGAGTGAATGTTTACATTTGTATTGGGTATATACCTAGTATAGAAATTGTTATACCATATGGTAACCCTCTTTAACATTTTGAAAACTGACAGATTGTTTCACATAGTGGCTGCACCATTTTAATATTTCCAACAACAATGTATGAGGGTTTAATTTTATCCTTATCCTCAGCAACACTTCTTATTTTCAACTTTCTGATTATAGCAAACCTAGTGGATGTACCATGGCATCTCATTACATGTTTTTCTCAATAGCTTTATTAAATTTTGGGGGTGAAATTGGTTAATAGGATCATATAAGTTTCATGTGTAAATTAATGTTATATGATCTGCATATTGCATTTTATACCTACCATCCAAAGGCATCCCATCTTCTCTCACCATATATTAGGCCCCTGTGACCCCCCCCAACCCCTTCCCTCTAACAACTACCACACTGTTGTCTGTGTCTAGGAGTTTCAGTCTTATATACCACATATGGGCGAAATCTTATGGTTCTTAAATTTTTCTGACTGACTTATTTAACTTAACATAATATTCTTAAGGTCTATCAATGTTGTCTCATATGGCAATATTTCATCTTTTTTATGGCTCAGTAGTAGTCCATTGTGTATATGTACTACTGTACATCTTTTTTAGTCAATCCTCTATCAAAGGACACATTGGTTGTTTCCCTACCTTGGCCACCATGAATAATGCTGCAAATAACATAAGAGTGTATATATCTTTACAAATAAATATTTTTAAGTAGATACTGAGAATTGCTGGGTCATATGTTAATTTTTTTAGGAACTGGAAGGGTATTTTCCATAGTGTCTGTACCAGTCTACATTCCCAGCAGTAGTGAATGAGAGTTCCCTTTTCTCCACAACCTCTCCAACACTTATTACTTGTATTGTTGATAATATACATTATAATAGGAGTGAGGAGGAATAGCAGTGTAGTTTTGACTTGCATTTCCCTAAATGCTAGTGAGGTTGAGCATCTTTTCATATATCTATTGGCTATTCATGTCTTCATAGGAGAGGTATCTCTTCAGGTCCGTTGTCCATTTTTAATTGGAATGTTTGATTGCTGTTGATTTTATGAGTTCTTTATATATTTTGAATATTAAACATTCGTTGGAGCTACTATTTGCAAATATCATCTATTTGGTTGGTTGCCTCTTTGTTTTGTTATCAGTCTCTTTTGCTGTGCAGAAGCTTTTTAATTTTATATAGTCCCCTTCATTTATTTTTGCCACTACTTTCCTTATCTTTAGGGTCAAGTTCATAAAATGTTGTCTATGACGAAAGTCCATAAGTTTATTACATATGTATTCTTCTATATAATTTGTTTCAGATCTTATATTTAGTTATTTGATTATGTGTTTTGAATTAATTGTGTGCATAGGGACTAACAGTAATCTAGTTTCATTATTTTGCATGTGGCTTTTCAATTTATTGAAAAAGATTTATTTTCCCCATTGTGTGCTTCTGGGTCCTTTGTTGAAAATTATCTGCCCATATACATATGTGTGTTTTTTTTTAATATATTTTATTGATTTTTTACAGAGAGGAAGGGAGAGAGATAGAAAGTCAGAAACATTGATGAGAGAGAGACATCGATCAGCTGCCTCCTGCACCCCCCACAGCGGAGATGTGCCCGCAAGCAAGGTACATGCCCCCGACCAGAATCGAACCTGGGACCTTTCAGTTCGCAAGCCAACGCTTTATCCACTGAGCCAAACCGGTCTCAGCTACATATGTTTTTATATCTGGGTTCTCAATTCTGTTCCATTGATCTGTGTGTCTTGCCATAACCTTTTTAAAAAATATATATTTCTTTATTGATTTCAGAGAGGAAGGGAGAGGGATAGAGAGATAGAAACATCAATGATGAGAGAGAATCATTGATCGGCTGCCTCCTGCATGCCCCCTTTTGGGGATCAAGCCCACAACCCAGGCATATGCCCTTGGCTGGAATCAAACCTGGGAACCTTCAGTCCACAGGCCGATGCTCTATCCACTTAGCCAAACTGGCTAGGGCTTGCCACAACCTTTTACAGCAAGGATTCAGAATCTGGGGATGTTGCTACACACAAATGGATATACTAGATAAGAAATATAAATTTAGAAGGCATTGGAGGAACCAGGCAGAGACCTACTCTCTAGTGGAGTGGCTCCTTGAATCTCTGGACCCATGCTGGAATATACATTTGCCCTTTAGCAAAGCAAACATACATATCAAAGGTAAGGTTTGGTAAACAGTAAAAGATTATCAGGTTAGGGGATTGCCCTGAGCCACCATTGTCTCAAAAGAACAATTGATGCATAGCTTTTAGCCTTTGCTAAAGCCCCAAGGTACATCAGCCTTCTGACAGACCTCTTGCATTTATTATGCTAACTACTTGTTAGTCTTTGCCTCTAGCATATCCCTCTTTTTTTTAAATAATAAATTTAGAAAGGTATAGGCCATTCGCAGAGCTTGAATCCTTTTAAGACTTTTAAATTCAATGAAAAGGATTGAGTTATTTCATGTCCTTTTAAAAATTGTTGTTAGACATCCAAGGAACCAGTTTGTAGTAAACTCTTTTCTGGTCTATCAGTTGAGTCCCCTTCCCAATTACTGTCCCATGTGACATGACAGCAATGATACTCCAGTTCTGGATGGTGGACAAATGGTAGGCAATGACAATTCAGGTCTGACCTTCTTTGGCTTGGTCCAGGGCAACCTGTACTGATGCACAGCTGATGACTGCTAACATGGGAAGGTGTCTTTCCCATTTGCCATCTCTGGACTGTTTTTCCTCCATCTCCACAACGTGTTGCTTGGGGCTACTGCTATCTGGGGATGGAGTAGTTATCTGTCCGCAGCCACAGGCACAGCAGTTCCTCTCTCAAATCCACTACTGAAGTTCCTACACAGGCTTGGAGGAATTTTCTGGAAATACATAAGCATATCTTCGACCAAAGTTTAATAAAGAGACCCTCCCTTCCATAAACTAGACTTGGGATCTTTTCATTTTGACAAAACATTTTCCTTTGGCTTATTCTGATACCAGTGTAATTTCATGAGTGTTTTGCCATCAGCATTAAAAGTGAAAAAGTTTAAAGTAATTAAGGCTTGATGTAATTTACTTATAGGAGATTACTATCCCCCTCTTTCTTTGTTTTAAATTGGGAACATGCAAGTGTAAGATTCCTTGAACTTACTGCATGATAATCAGCTTTAGTATGAGATGAACCAACAGAAAAAATAGCTAATGCCCCAGGAATAGGTTCCTGCCTAGTATTATAAAATTCCCTTGAATATTCACTTATTTCAATTTGTCAGTTTAAATCAGTCTGATATAAGGCTTATTTTCTAGCTTTATTTGCCCTTGAGTGTGGACAGTAAATGACATTAATTGAACTTCTGGCTATCGATCTTTGAATATATTGACATAAACTTTGTTTAGGGAGGCAAAATGCAAATTATTTGTTTTTCTTTTTGAGGCCTAAAACATTTATTTTCAGTTACAGTTTTCTAGATATTTGAAGGGAATCTCCTGTTTCTGCTTTTTTCTTCCAGAGTAATTTCTAGGCCACATTTATAGTTTCTTTTAAAAACTTTTATAGTTTTTTTCAAAAACTTTTTTTTCCTTTTAAACAGAGCAACAAATTTGGTTGGCTTTTAAATGCTGGCCAATACTACCATGCATACATATTAGGTAAAAGTAACTCTCTTTATACTTATGGTGTCTTATTAATGATGAGATTTAATGCTTGAATAATAACCTTTAGTTTACTTTGTAAATAGTAGTAAAAGAGATTTTAAAGTTTCTCCTTTTTATTAAGCTTAAAATTTACTTTAAACAGTATTCCTTTTAGCTAGTGCTCATTTGCATACATATGCAAATTTCTATTTTGGACTTTGTTAAGATCCAATCTATCTAATAATAGGATAACATGCAAGTTGGTTGGGATGCTGTCACATAACTACTAATCAGCAAGCTTTATCCCTGCCCCCTGCTCAGGCAGCTGCAAGGCTCAGGATAGGTAGGATAGGATATGATAGGAGTGGATAAGAAAGGAGAGGGAGAAGAAGGCAGGCCTGCATGCAGACATGCCAAGGGTAAACAGAACTACAGAAAGGGAATAAGAAAAAGATGCAGGAATGGAAAAGGGAAGAAAACTTAGGGCTGCACATGGGAGGGTTGGGGGCTGAGCAGGCATGCCTGGAAAGGGGCAGGGCTCATGCATCAGGGAACAGGGAGTGCCACCCAGATGTGGGAGGAGGGTAGTTTCCCCCAGCAAAGGTCATTGGTGGGTAGGCACCCGGGTGTACTGGGACGGAGGGGTAGATAGTCTGAGTCTTTCTGGGTGAAAGTGCTTGGAGACCAGTGAGACCAGGGAAGTGGGGTGGCAAAGGCCTGGCCAAGGCTAGGCCCTGGGCTGGGGGTTAACACCCTCCAAATGGAAGCTTTAATATCAAAGTGCGCTCAGGTGGGTCTGGAAGCAGGTCCTAGAGAAGAAAGGGGAAGGTCTAAAAGAAAAATCAATGAACATTGTGGGGGGTAGGGGATAATAAAAGGTTAGGAGAGACGGAGGCAGGATTCAGGCTCACAATGGAAAGGTGAATGGGGGGAGGTTGGGAGGAATAAGAAGGAGACAGACATGGGGAATGAAGGGAGAGGAGGAAGGAGGGAGAGGGGCCACAGGAGGTTCAAATGGAAGGAGGAAAAGATAGCAGAAAAGAGAAGGATGCTAAAATGGAGTGAGGCCAAAAAAATAGTCAAATAAAAAGGAGAAACAGAATGTGAGAGTGAGGGGAGTTTAAAAGGAGGAGTTAGTAAAAAAAATTAAATACAGGGTGATTTTTTAAAAATGTAGTTGGACATCTCCTGAGGGCTCCCAGACTATGAAAGGGCACAGCCTTGGCTGAGGACCCCCTCATGTACAAATTTCATGCACCAGACCTTTAGTTACTTATAAAAATATTGGCTTCTCATAAAACTTAATTTATATGAGGAATTGATTATACAGTGGTATCTCGAGATACAAGTGCCCTAACATACGAGATTTTTGAGATACGAGCCATCGAGCGAGAGATTTTTTGCGTTGAAATACGAGCAACATTTGAGATACGAGTAATTGCATGGATCGGCCGGCTGCAAATGAGCCACCAGTTTACCGAAACTCGAGCGTCTCATAGTTTCCCACGCCTCAGCCAGTGTGCTTGTTTACCTCGTTGTCGAAGCATCTTTTGTGCATTTACATACTTTATCACATTTCTTTTTATAACCATGGGTCCGAAGAAAGCGAGTGGAAAGGTCAGTGCTCAGAAGAGGATGATGTTTATTGAATTAAAGCGTGAAATCATAGAAAAATATGAGCAAGGTGTGCGAGTGGCTGACTTGGCAAGGCAATACAAGCGTAGTACTTTAATGATATGCACTGTGCTTAAACAGGAGGAGTCAATAAAGGGTATAACACCAGCTATGGGTGTTACAATAATTTCTAAGCTCCTAGCTCTCTCCATGAAAAGATGGAGATTCTACTGATGGTGTGAGTGATGGAGAAGCAGCTTAAAGGAGATACATTAACACAGGGCATCATATGCGAGAAGGCGAGAGCGATTTACGATGATTTGCTGGAGCAGACCCCACGCACTTCCATGGACGAAGCATCGAAAGACTCTTTTAAAGCCAGTAGAGGCTGGTTTGATAACTTCAGGAAAAGGTCAGGCATTCACTCCATCGTCAGGCATGGTGAGGCAGCAAGTTCGGATGTGAGGATTACCTGAACTGATAGAAGCCAAAGAATATATCCCCCAGCAAGTCTTCAACTGTGACGAGACAGGGCTTTTCTGGAAGAAGATGCCGAATAGGACTTATATGACAGCATAGGAGAAGGCGATGCCAGGCCACAAACCCATGAAGGATAGGCTAACTGCAAGATCAAGCCTCTGCTCATATACCATTTGGAAAACCCCAGAGTCTTTAAGTGTGGGAAACTTGTTGTGCTTGATAGCCATTTTGTAGTAAGCTCCAGTCATGTTAGCACTAACCTTGGGCTAGGTTTCTATTACCCCAAACCCTATCTCTTTCCAGGTGTCTCGCTTTAAGGGCTAGGAATTTCCACTGCGATTTGGTTGCTTAGCCTCCCCTGTTACACAAGAACTGGAACCTCCTCATTCCCTGGAATCTCCTCATTCCTCCTTCTCCCTATAATTACCCCAAACTCCTCCTGAATAAATGAGACTTGATCAGAACCTTGTCTTGTCTCCATTCCTTGTGTCTCTTGTCCCTTTCATCCCCACTCCCCCTCTAGGGTCCTCGTTGACTAACCCGCGGGTCGGGACAAGTGGCGCCCAACATGGCTCGATAATGGGGGATGCAGTGAGGGACGCTGTCTGGAGAGCCAGCACAAAAAGGAAAAGACGGAGGATAAGTTGATGTGGGAACCTGCTGCGTTTTCTACACCTCAGTGAGTAGACAGGGATTATGGGTCAAGAAATGAGTCAGCATGAAATGTTTGTAATGGACTTAGAAAAGCTTTAAAGGCATGAGAAGTAAAGCTTAAAATTAAACAGTTATGTGACTTTTTTATTATATCCAAGATATTTGTCCTTGGTTCCCTACTGAAGGAACTATTGATAATAAGAGATGGAAAAGGGTTGGAGATGCCCTTAGGGATTTTTATGAAAGTTTTAGGCCTGAAAAGGTTCCCATAACTGCCTTTACATACTGGAATTTAATCGATGAGGTCATATCACAGAGGCATCGGGATCTTATAGTTGCTAATGTAATTGAAAAGGGAGAAAAAAATCCTTCAAATATATAAAGAGAAAGAGGACAGCAGAAATTAAAAGAACAGCAGAAATTAGATCAAAAAGAAAAAGGGGGAGAATCCAAGATGGCGGCATAGGTAAACACCTACACTGCTGCCTCGCACAACAATTTCAAAACAACAACTAAAAGACAGAAAGGACATCATCCAGAACCACAGGAAAGCTGGCTGAGTGGAAGTTCTACAGCTAGAAGAAAGAGAGGGGCTCACAGAAACCCAGAGGAGCTGCAAAAAGCTGAGGTACGGAGAAACGCACATTGAGAGAGCGGGTGCCGGAGTACCTGGCTGGTTTTCTCTGACGGGAGGGAAACGGAGACTCCCAACGACATTGAATGCCTTATTTTCTGACACTAAACCCCAGATCCAGCCGAAACTCATATGGAGGGAGTATGGACTGTGAAAAGGGAGAGGTGCACGGAAATTTAGGGGAGTCGCAAAAGATCAGAGGTCTGGTCGCGCACGGCACTGCGCGGAGGACAGATAGCTGATTGTGCCGCTGGCTTTTGCGAGTGGGTGGGAGACAGACCCTCCCAACTATGCCACTTCTGACTCCACTAAGCCCCTGTTTCGGGTGAAACCCTGGAGACCTAGACTCGTGTGGTCCTGGTGCACAGGGGTGCTGGAAAGGCAGTGGTCTAGAGGCACTGCGGGCTCGTGCGCACAAGGACCATTCCTGCGATTACCCAGTCACGTGAGACTCAGGGACCATGGAGGGCCGGGCTGACTGGAAGGCAAGGCGGTCCCTTAAGCCCTGAGACTCCACCCATCCCAAGCTCAACAGAGCCTTCTTCCCTTTTTCAAGTCTGGTATCATAAGGCTGAATCCAACACAGAAGTTTTCCCAGCATAGTGAAAATGCCAAGACAAGGGAAGGGATCACAAACAAAAGAAATGGAGGGAAAAAAATGGCGGGATATAGAGTTCAAAACCACGCTTATAAGGTTTTTCAAGAATATCCTAGAAAAGTTGGATAAACTTAGCGAGAGCCAAGAGGAGATGAAAAAGGACCAACTAGAGATGCAAAAGAGCCAACTAGAGATGAAAAAGGACCAACTAGAAATTAAACATACACTGACTGAAATAAAAAATATTATACAGAGTCCTAACAGCAGACTAGAGAAAGGCAAGAATCAAGTAAAAAATTTGAAATATGAAGAAGCAGAAAACACTCAACTGGAAAAGCAAGAAGAGAAAAGAATCCAAAAATGTGAAGACAATGTAAGGAGACTCTGGGGCAGCTTCAAGAGTACCAACATCAGAATTGTGGGAGTGCCAGAAGAGAGAGAGCAAGATACTGAAAACCTATTTAAAGAAATAATGACTGAAAACTTCCCACATCTGGTGAAAGAAATAGACTTACAAGTCCAGGAAGCACACAGAACCCCATATAAAAGGAATCCAAAGAGGACCACACCAAGACACATCATAATTAAAATACCAAGAGCAAAAGACAAAGAGAGAATATTAAAAGCAGCAAGAGGAAAAACAGTTCATTACCTACAAGGGAGCACCCATACGAATGTCAGCTGATTTCTCAACAGAAACGATGCAGCCAGACGGGAGTGGCAAGAAATATCCAACGTGATGAATAGCAAGAACCTACAACCAAGAATAATCTATCCAGCAAAGTCATCATTCAGAATTGAAGGGCAGATAAAGAGCTTCACAGATAAGAAAAAGCTAAAGGAGTTCATCAACTCCAATCCAGTATTATATGAAATGCTGAAAGGTACTCTTTTAGAAGAGGAAGAAGAAAAAGGTAAAAGCCAAAAAATTATGAACAACAAATACATATGTATCAACAAGTGAATCTAAAAATTAAGTGAATTAAAAATTTGATCAACAGAATAAACTGGTGAATATACTAGAATCAGGAGCACAGAAAGGGAGTGGACTGATAATTCTCAGGGGGAAAGGGGAGAGGGGTGTACTGGGAGAGACTGGATAAAAATCATACACCTATGGATGAGATCAATGGGAGGGAGGGAATGGTGGGAGCTGGGCGGAGGGGTGCTATGGAGGGGAAAAAAGAGAAACAATTGTAATAATCTGAATAATAAAGATTTAATTAATAAAAAAAAGGATTGAGAAAGAAAATGAGGACCTCATGTCTTTCGATAGTGATGTTGAGGAAGAAAGAGGGGTGACCCAAGGAACTGAAAAGAAAAAACTTGAAAATAAAGAGCCATCCAGGGGCCCACATAATACATTGAGAGGACTCTAGAAACTGAAAAGAAAAAATCAAAGATACCTGCAAAAAGAACACCTTTAGAAGCAAAAGTAAAACTCTATAATTTAGATGGAGCTAAACCTAAGACAAAGAAATATCCAACTCTATCAGAATTTCTTGAAGTTAAGGAGGACCTTAGTGATACGGATTGGGAGGATTTAGAAGAACAGGCAGCCAGATATCATAATCTAGACTGGCCGCCTGTCGCTCAGCGTCCTCTGCCATATAGTCCCATCCCCAGAGCTCCTTCCTTAGCATGCCCGATTCTTGACCCCAGAAAGGAGCTAAGAGATAAGATTGAATTCCTAAAGGAACAAATAAAATTAGAAAAAGAGCACCAGGAGCTTATAGCACAATTAGAGGGTCTAAAAATAGGCAAGTCTAAAAGTGAAACCAAGCCAGAAACCTCTCATAATCAGAGAACACCTATGAGAGGAGCAGCTCCAAAATTTTCTCCCCGGTCAGAACCAATTCCAGAGTTAGAGGAAATAGTAGAAGCATTCCCGGTTACAGAAACAGTAGACGCACAAGGACAAGCTTGGCATCATCACAATGGGTTCGATTTTAAATTAATAAAAGAGTTAAAAACGGCGGTAGCCCAATATGGAGCCACAGCTCCTTACACTACAGCAATTGTAGAATCAGTAGCTGAAATTTGGCTTACACACAGGGATTCTCAGATTCTAGCTAGAGCAACACTGACGGGAGGGGATTATCTTCTATGGAAATCAGAATTCATAGAGTCATTCAAGGACACTGCTAAACGCAACACGCAAGCTGGCAATAGGTGGAATCTAGATATGCTCATAGGAGAAGGCAATTATGCTACCAGCAACGTGCAAATGCAATATGATGCAGGACTTTTTGCCCAGATTCAATCAGCCGCTACTAAGGCTTGGAGAAAATTACCAGTTAATGGTGACATGAGCTCCTCTTTAACTAATATTAAACAAGGGGCCAGATGAGCCTTTTGCAGATTTTGTTCATCGCCTAATCACTGCAGCCAGCAGAATTTTCAGTAACGCTGACGCAGGCATGGAATTTGTCAAACAATTGACCTTTGAAAACGCTAATGCTTACCAAAAGATACTTTCGGCCTCATAGTAGGATGTAGCAGTTCTACACTTAATGGATTATAAGTCTTTCCCGGGGTTATAGATAATGACTACTCGGATGAAATTAAGGTTATGGTATCTTCTCCAAAAAATATTAATACCATTGTAACAGGACAGAGATTTGCTCAATTACTACTCCTACCCCTAATCCCCACCTCTAATAAGACAGTTATAAAACAAAGAGGTAATAAAGGCTTTGGGTCATCAGATGTTTATTGGGCAGAGATAATATCAGCACAAAAACCTCTTATGTCCCGAGGGCTAGATGGTAAGGAATTTTCAGGCCTAGTAGATACAGGCGCAGATGTTACTATTATCAAAAAGGAAGACTGGCCTACAACCTGGCCCCTAGATACTGCTATGACCCCTTTAAAAGGAATAGGCCAAAGTCAGAATCCTGAAAGGAGTTCAAAGCTTTTGATCTAGAAAGATCAGGAAGGTAACCAAGGCACCATACAACCCTATGTTATAGCTGGATTACCAATCAACCTTTGGGTAGGGACTTATTGTCTCAGCTTGGACTAATCATGTGTAGCCCAAACAATGTTGTTACTACTCAAATGTTAAAAAATGGATATCTACCAGGTCAAGGTTTAGGAAAAAACAACACAGGAATATTAAAACCCATAGAAGCCACTCCTAGATCAAACAGAGCAGGATTAGGCCATTTTCCATAGGGGCCATTGACACTCCTGTGACCCATGCAGAAAAAATAATGTGGCTATCTTGAAGAGCCTGTATGGGTCGATCAATGGCCTCTAACATCTGAAAAACTATTGGCTGCATGGCAAGTGGTACAGGAGCAGCTTGAAACTGCCATATTATCTTCAGTAACTCTCCTTGGAATACTTCTATCTTTGTCATTAAGTCAGGTAAATGGAGGTTGTTACAAGACTTAAGGGCAGTAAATAAAACAATGGTGCTAATGGGAGCCCTACAACCTGAACTCCCATCTCCTGTTGCTATACCTTTAGGGCATTTTAAAGTAATCATAGACTTAAAAGATTGCTTTTTTACCATTCCTCTACACCCTGAGGACCAAAAGCACTTTGCCTTCAGCCCACCCGCTATCAATTTTAGAGCTCCTATGGAAAGGTTTCAATGGCGTGTTCTCCCACAAGGTATGGCTAATAGTCCCACCTTATGTCAACCCTTTGTTGCTCTTGCAATAAAGCAGTAAGAGATCATTGGCCAGAAATGTATATTATTCATTACATGGATGATATTGTAATAGCTGGGAAGGATGGTAGTGAGGTCTTGAGATGTTATGATGAGTTAAAAAATGCTTTACAAGACAAAGGATTAGAGATCTCCCCTGATAAAGTCCAATTAACGGATCCATATACATATCTTGGCTTTCAAATGAAAGGACCTCAGGTCTCCTCTCAGAAATTAGAATTAAGATTAGACAAGCTCAAAACTTTAAACGATTTTCAAAAACTCCTCAGAGATATCAACTGGCTCATGTCCTATTTAAAGCTTAGCAAAAGTGATTTAAAACCTCTTTACGATATTCTACACAGGGATGCTAATCCTACATCTCCCCGTGAGCTGACACCAGAAGGAAGACAAACCATAAGCATAGTAGAACAAGCCATTCGGTCACAAACTGTTACATTTATAGACTATGATAAACCTTTAAAATTCATCATTTGCAAAACAGCTCTTTCACCAACCGCTTTTTGGCAAACAGCCCCCTTAATATGGGCTCATTTGCCTGCCACACCTAAAAGGGTCATTGGGCCATATTATCAAGCAGTATCTGATCTTATAATCCTAGGCAGGGAACAAGGGAAAAGATATTTTGGTAAAGAACCAGATTTTATCATACAGCCTTATACCAAAGAAGAAGTTAATTGGCTCATGCAGACTTCTGAATTCTGGCCTATTGCCTTGGCTTCTTATACTGGCATCCTAGATAATCATTATCCACCAGACAAACTTACTGATTTTGCTAATAAACATGAATTAGTATTCCCTAAAATCACATTTACCCCCTTAAATAATGTCCTATTGGTATTTACTGATGGCTCTTCTACAGGTATAGCTGCTTATACTTACCAGGACAAGGTGGTACAATTTACCACAAACAGCTCCTCTGCCCAATTAACAGAATTACATGCTGTTATTGCGGTCCTATCAGTATTTCCTAATCAGTCTCTTAATATATACACAGATAGCACTTACATCGCACACTCTGTACCCTTATTAGAAACTGCTGGCCAAATTAAGGGAGCCTCTAATACTGAAAACTTATTTAGACAACTACAGGTGCTTATCACAAAAAGAACTCACCCTTTTTTTATAGGGCATTTACGTGCTCACTCTGGGCTGCCTGGTCCTCTAGCGGAAGGAAATCAAAAAGCAGATCTGGCCACTCGCCCACAAGCTCATATCTCTGCATTACCTGCTATCAATTCTGATGACACTACCCTAAAAATTGCTCAAGCACAGAAAAGTCATCAGTTACACCATCTCAATGCAGACTTTCCGGCTTATGCATAATATTACTAGGGAACAAGCCAGACAAATTGTCAAAGATTGCCCTTCTTGTGTCATACATCTCCCAGTATTACATCTCAGAGTCAACCCTAGGGGGTTAGTACCTAATGCATTATGGCAAATGAATGTTACCCATATCTCTGAATTTGGTAACCTCAAATATGTACATGTAACTATAGATACTTTTAGCAGTTTTATTCATGCTGAAGGGACAATTCTCCTCAGCCTCCTCCATCTTAGGTGACTAGCCCTTAGCAGGACAAAGAGACTTGCCAGCCCCATACCCCACCATTAGGTAATCCAGCAAGAATGTGCCGGGAGATAACCAGATAAGGCAAGACCACCACCTTCGGCCGTTAGGCCGCTTCCTGACCC
>JAAGEH010000477.1:884953-920607 GCA_011751065.1 Lasiurus cinereus | reverse complement strand
TTCATACAGCAGAGGGTAGGAGACATTAAGCTTCTAATTATCAGACAACAATACGCAGCCATGGCTGAGTCGGACGGTCTCTAGGATTAGAAACTACCCACAAGAAAAAGGGGGGAATGAAGGGACAATTCTCCTCAGCCTCCTCCATCTTAGGTGACTAGCCCTTAGCAGGACAAAGAGACTTGCCAGCCCCACACCCCACCATTAGGTAATCCAGCAAGAATGTGCCGGGAGATAACCGGATAAGGCAAGACCACCACCTTCGGCCGTTAGGCCGCTTCCTGACCCCACATCCCGTGCCTGCGTAAGCAGACCCTGGCCCCTACCTGGCCTATCAGGGTGGGCCAACTCAGTATTTCAAACTACCCTCCACCCACCCTGACCCCTAGTCTATAAAAACAACATATAACAAAGGAACGGGGCTCACAACCATTGCTCCGTGCTTGGAGCACGTTGCGGGCCCCAGCATGCTGGTCTGAATAAACCCCTTTGTTCTTGCATGGGATCGTCTCTTGGTGCTCTTTAAGCGCGGTCTGCGTTCCGGGCTTAACAATGCTTCCCTCCAAACCGGTGAAGCCACTAAACATGTAATTAGCCATATATTAACTGCATTCGCAGTCTTAGGATGTCCACAGCAATTAAAAACTGATAATGGCCCAAGCTATACCAGCTCAGCCTTTTCTCAATTCTGCAAGCACCTCAATATCCATCATACAACAGGTATTCCTTATAATCGCCAAGGTCAAGGAATCGTTGGAAGGGCACATCTCTCTTTAAAACTCACAATAGATAAAATAACAAAGGGGGAATGGTACCCCACGAGGGGGTCACCCAGAAATATATTATCTCATTCCTTATTTATCCTCAATTTTTTAAATTTGGATGCAAATGGACAATCAGCAGCTGCTGGCTTTTGGCATACAGAAACTCAGAGACAATTTGCTTCAGTACTATGGAAGGATCCTCTGATTAACTCCTGGCATGGCCCAGATCCAGTTCTTATCTGGGGCCGAGGGTCAGTATGCATTTACTCTAAGGAAATGAAATCTGCAAGGTGGCTACCAGAACGCTTAAACAAATCAGTCAAACTCAAGAAGTTGAGGATAATCACTCAGATAACTCCAGGGACGAAAACTCGCCCTGAGAATATTCTCCTATTAGTAGGATTAGGGGTCTCAGGGGCTTTAGCTACAGGAACAGCAGGATTAGGAGTTGCTCTTCACTCATATGCTAAACTCTCTAATCAGCTGATTGATGATGTTCAGGCCTTATCCAGTACTATTAATGATATTCAAGATCAGATAGACTCCTTAGTGGAGGTAGTCCTCCAGAATAGAAAACGATTAGATTTATTTACAGCAGAACAGGGAGGAATCTGTTTGGCTCTACAGGAACACTGCTGCTTTTATGCAAATAAATCGGGCATTGTTCGTGATAAGATAAAGAAGCTACAAGAAGACCTAATAAAAAGAAGAGAACTATTTGACAACCCCTTGTGGAGCAGGCTAAATGGAATATTACCCTACCTCCTTCCCTTATTAGGACCTCTGCTTGGCTTATTAATAATCCTATCGCTAGGACCTTTTCTCTTTAATAAATGGATGGCTTTTATTAAGCAACAAGTGGATGCCATTAAGATGCAATCTATACAGGTCCATTATCATAAACTTGAGATGGCCGAAAGGGAAAGTTGCAAACTCCTTGAAAAGGAGAAATACGATAACATTCTATAGAGTAATTGAGGTAATTACTCTAATATTCAACGAATATGATGACATTCAATAGAGTAATTGAGGAATTACTCTAATAGAAAACTTTCCACCTTGGTGCGCTGGGCTGGTTAGCCAGAAACGGGCAACTGGAACTTGTACGTGATACCGACCACCGCCTAAGCCAGGAACTGGGCCTTATGCTGCCCTGCTTTCCGATGACGGGTAAGGTGGGTTGGTACCATATGGTAGTTCCTGACTTAAGACAGGCACAGTCCCCTCAAGGATATTCGGCTTTTCAAAGTTTAAAGAAAAGGGGGACCTGAGGGAAACTTGTTGTGCTTGACAGCCATTTTGTAGTAAGCTCCAGTCATGTTAGCACTAACCTTGGGCTAGGTTTCTATTACCCCAAACCCTATCTCTTTCCGATAGCCAGGTGTCTCGCCTTAAGGGCTAGGAATTTCCGCTACGATTTGGTTGCTTAGCCTCCCCCGTTACACAAGAACTGGAACCTCCTCATTCCCTGGAATCTCCTCATTCCTCCTTCTCCCTAAAATTACCCCGAACTCCATCTGAATAAAGGAGACTTGATCAGAACCTTGTCTTGTCTCCATTCCTTGTGTCTCTTGTCCCTTTTATCCCCACTCCCCCTCTAGGGTCCTCGTTGACTAACCCGCGGGTTGGGACATTTAAGTCACATAAGATTTTAAAAGATAAACTGCAAGTTATATGGAGGGCAAACCCAAAGGCATGGGTGACCAGGCAGTTCTTTGTGGAGTGGGTAAACCTGGTTTTCAGCCCTTCTGTTAAGAAATATCTACAGGAAAACAACCTAACCATGCAAGCCCTCCTCGTCCTCGACAATGCTCCTGCTCACCCACCGAACCTCGAAGATGAACTCCTCAAAGAGTTCAAGTTTATAAAGGTTGTCTACCTACCTCCCAACACCACTCCTATCCTGCAGCTCATGGATCAGGAGGTGATTTCTAATTTTAAAAAGCTGTACATCAAGCACCTGTTCCGGTGCTGCTTTGAGCTGACGGAGAACACAAACCTCACCCTTCAAGAGTTCTGGAAGAACCACTTTAACATCGTGATATGCCTCAGAATTGATAAGGCCTGGTTGGGTGTTACAAGGAGGACTTTGACCTCTGCATGGAAGAAGCTGTGGCCTGAGGCCATAGCCGAAAGGACCTTCGAAGGATTCGAACCCGAGGTGCCAGTGGAGGAGGAGATAGTGTCTCTGGGAAATTCCATGGGCCTGGAGGTAGATGAGAGACGTGAATGAGCTCGTCGAGGAGCACTCTCTGGAACTCACCACGGAGGAGTTACAAGAGTTGCAGTCTCAGCAACATGCAGAGGTTCTCCAAGAAATTGGTTTCGAGGAGGAGCCAGAGGTGGAGGAGATCTCTACAAGTGAGATAAAGGAGATCTTAGGAATGTGGGAGAGGGTGTCACACTTCGTGGAAAAGAAACACCCCGAAAAAGTTGCTACTGGTCGTGCATCGGAGCTGTGCAATGAAACTTGCCTCACCCATTTCAGAAACATTCTGAAAGGGAGGAAGAGGCAAACCTCGTTGGACACGTTTTTTTATGAAATCAGCCAAAAATGCAAAGACCAGTAGCAATTAAGTTCAATGAAGATTAGTTAAGTTACATTCAGTTTAGGGATAAAGTGTAGCATTAAGAGTGTAGCGAGTAGGTAAATACACTTTATAAAGCCAGTTTATTCCTTTACATTCTCTTTTATTATGTTTTTATACAATATTTGCCATTTATAAATACATTTTTCTTATTCAAAAACACGTAACAAGAACAACTGGGGTGGCATTTTGGGGGCTGGAACGGATTAACGGCATTTCAATTGATTTCAATGGGGAAATTTGTTTTGAGATATGAGCAACTTGATATATGAGCAAGGTTACAGAATGAATTAAACTCGTATCTCGAGGTACCACTGTATTGTAAAAAGCTAATTCATTAAATATGCACCTTTATTGTAAAAGTAAAGTAAACAAACTTATATATATATGACCTATCAAGAACAGATACTGCCCTACCCCCTTAGCCTATTTAAAGAGCAGACTGCCTGAGAGTTTCTTAAATTTCCGCTGCTAAATAATCTTGTTTTGGTTAAAAGTATTCAGTGAGTTTGTCCTGCCCTCCCTTAGGGGTTGAAAGCTTTATAACATTTAAAATACATGTACATAAATAAAATATACTTATTAAATTTATTTGGTAAAACTTTCCACATAATTTCAAGTATATTAGATTGGTCTAATTTAGTACAAAACTATTTTCTTTTAGAAGAGAGAATAAATCCTTGAAACAGTCCAGGGCCCTTGAAATGTCACAAGGCTATCTCTTGGTTAAAGTCTTGAAATTTAACTTGGAAAGATGATCAAATATATATAACCCAAATATTATATTATATATTTGTAATTATTCTAAAAGATATCAATTAAATTTAAACTGGTTTTAATATTAAAAATTTGGTTCAGCCAAGACCAGTTTGGCTCAGTGGATAGAGCGTTGGCCTGCGAACTGAGAGGTCCCGGGTTCGATTCCGGTCGGGGGCATGTACCTTGCTTGCGGGCACATCTCCAGTTGCGGGGCGTGCAGGAGGCGGCTGATCGATGTCTCTCTCTCATCAATGTTTCTGACTTTCTATCCCTCTCCCTTCCTCTCTGTGAAAAATCAATAAAAATAAATATTTAAAAAAAAATTTGGTTCAGACCATAGAATTAATCCTTTCTTTAATTAGACTATACAAATATTATATCCTAGGTTGAAATTTTACTACATGTAGTATACATAATGACTACAATATATTTTGAAATACTAATTTCTCCCGAGAAAATATAAGAATTATTTTATTCAAAATTAAATTTCTATACTTTATGTATTTTTTATCACAACTATATAATTTCTCCTAACTTAAGTTGAACTTCAAAGTTCTAGAAGTTTTAAATTTTAGGCAGCAAGTTAAATACTTAGCATTTCTTAGATTAGTAATACCTTCACATTTTTAAGGATATATTTCAATTAAAAATAAGACATATTTAATTAATAGATTCAAATCTGTCCTACAGATTTTTCATATGAGGTAAACTCAGATTAATATTTCAGTATTTTGTGTTACTGCTGTCATCAATAAATATTTGGTTGAATAAGTGAATATCATCATCATTGGGACAATTGTTGAAATTGAATGTGGACTACATATTAGCTGGTATGATTGTTAACTTTCTGAATTTGAAAATAGTATTGTGGTTATATAAGATAGTGCATTGCTCTTAAGAAAAATATGCTAAAGTACTTAGGAATGAAAAAAAAATATTTCAGTATTTTGTTATTTCAAAATACCTAGATATTTAATAAACTTTTTACTATTTAATTCAATAAACTCCAAAGCTTTAAGTTGCCAAAGACTTTGGAATCAGGCCTGTAGTTGTTTGAATGTAAAATCGCCACATTCTTCCTTTGAGATAACATCTAAGGTTACTGCTGCAGGAAATGAGACCAGCCTCCTCCTCCATCAGAAAGTGCAGCCAGTCTCCCACTGGATGATTGGACCCCCACTATCAATATACCTGTATTTATCACTGAAAAGCACCACCACAAATCCTTCATTTTATTTTATTTTTTTAAAGAGATTACATGTGTTTTTTTGTTTGTTTGTTTTTAAATATATTTTATTGATTTTTTTACAGAGAGGGATAGAGAGTGAGAAACATCAATGAGAGAGAGACATCAATCAGCTGCCTCTGCCATGCCCCCTACTTGGGATGTACCCGCAACCAAGGTACATGCCCTTGACCGGAATCGAACCTGGGATTCTTCAGTCCACAGACCGACGCTCTATCCACTAACCCAAACCGGTTTTGGCAAATCCTTCATTTTAGTTACATCTATCTATCCATATTTCAACAATTTCGAGATTTTAAAGCCAATTATCATTATCCAAGGCATTTTCCTTGGCAAATTCTGTAACAGAGATAACTTACTGCCTGTGAGGAATGCAGTCTATTAATATTCAAAAACTATCCTTTAATATGGAAACACTAATCTTGTTGCCTAAATCCAGCCAGTATATTTTCCTTGTGTCATTTTCAGCATCATTCAGAGAAAAAACACTCTTGGATTTATTCTATAACATCCATGAAGAGATGAAACTTGATCCAAGAGCCATCTAAAATCAGATGGAGCATGCCATCTCTTAATCTAGCCGTTTTCTATTCACAAGTACAGAAATCCCAGATGTATCCCTAAATTCTGCCAAATTTTAAATGACAGACTGGGAAATTAAAAACATGGTGAAAATGAGTATTTTAATAGTACTCTCCAGAGTGGGCATCCATTTTACAGGATCACCAAAAGACCTAGTAATTAATGGGCTGGGGATATTTTTCTTTAGTTACTTCCCTTTGTCTCCTGGGACATGTACCATCAGCCACATGTCTCTCCACCCCCACATCCTGTTTGCTCTGGGGAAATTCAGTAAATGGCTTGGCCACATAGGTTTCTTTTGTTATTAAATTAAAGGCATGCTTAATAGACTAACACTAAACAACAAAGACAGATAAAACTACAATGAACAGAACACATAGAGAAGATTTAATAAATCAAAATTCTTTTCCTGGATCTTTCTCTTCATAGCATTGACTAGCCTTTAAAGTTATTTATCTAAAATCTGCCTGTACCAAGGAGTCATATGGTAATTTTTAGACAAAGCATTAAAGAGTTCCCCTGAAAGAAGACTGGCAGCTCCACCCTCTCCAGCTGTTGAGCCTCTCCACACCAGAGGTGGAGGATCCGGCGAGACCTTTTTAGTTATTACAGACTTTTGATCCCCAACAGAAATTAGTCATTTTGCAATTTGAAAAAATGACAAGGGTCCTTGTTTTCCTTGAGCCCAATTTAAGAAAGTACCCTTTGACATTTCAATTTATCTATCCTTGAGCATACAAACTAAAAATTTACAATGATACATTTAACTTATAATTAAATTCTTCCCCAGTATAGCCTGGCTTGAAACACAAGACATCCTCTCCCACTTTGGATTGAGTCTTCCAACACTTGGTGCAAACTTTGTGTGCAGTGCATCTTCCCCATCTTTTTCTCAGTGATCTTCACCTTTTCCAGTGGTCCCCACCTTTAATGGTGAATTTCCTTTTTTTTTTTTTTTTTTTTTTTGTTCAGGCGAAATCTTCTCCAGATGTCCTTTGTTTGGGTGACAGAAATGCTGCAACCTTGTGTAGCAAGGATTCAGAATCTGGAGAAAGGGCCATGTGCAAATGGATATACTAGATAAAAAATATAAATTTGGAAGGCATTGGGGGAACCAGGCAGAGACATACTCTCTAGTGGAGTGGCTCTCTGAATCTCCAGACCCATGGCTTTTTATTTACTGGAATATACATTTGCCCTTTAGCAAAGCAAACACAGATATCAAAGGTAAGGTTTGATAAACAGTAAAAGATTATCAGGTTAGGAAATTGCCCTAATCCACCATTGTCTCGAAAGAACAATTGGTCCATAGCTTTTAGCCCTTGCTAAAGCCCTAAGGTCCATCAACCTTCTGACCGACCTCTCACATTTATTATGCTAATTACTTGTTGGTCTTTGCCTCCAGCAGTATCTGTTTTTCTGCCAATACCATTCTTTTTTTATTATCATAGCCCTATAGTGTAATTAAAGTCAGGTAGTGTGATAGCTTTGACTTCATTCTTTTTTCTCAGAATTACTTTGGTTTGGGGGTATCTTTTGTGGTTCCATTTAAATTTGATAAATTTTTATCCTACTTCTTAAAAATGACATTGGCATTTTGATGGGAATTGCATTAAATCATACACTGCTTTGGAAAATATAGCCATTTTAACTATCTTGACTCTTCTAATCCATAAATATGGAATATCTTTCCATTTCATGTCCTTTTCAACTTCTTTTAAAAATGATTTGTAGGTATTTCACATCCATTGTTTATTCCTAGGTATTTTATTTTTTTTGTTGCAATTTCAAAAAAATTGCGTGTTTTGTTTTGTTTTTTTCTGATATTTAATTATTAGCAGAAAGGCAGTGGATTTTTGTACATTCATTGTATATACTGGAACTTTACTATATTCCTTTATTGTTTCTAAATTATAAGGTGGAGTTTTTAGGATTTTCTATACAGAGAATTATGTCACCTGTAAAAATTGATACATTTACTTTTTCCTTCTAGATTTGGATGCCTTTTGTTTCTCTTGCCTTACTGCTCTGAATAGGACTTTTAGAACTATGTTCAATAACAGTGATGAGAGTGGGCATCCTTGTCTTACTGATTACAAAGGAAAAGCTTTCAGGTTTTGCAATTAAGTATGATATTGGCTGAGATCTGTAATATATGTTCTTTATTATGTTGAGGTACTTCCCTTCTATTTCTAATTTATTGAGAGTCTTAATCATAAATGGATGTTGAATCTTATTAAATGCTTTTCTGCACCTACAGGTAATGTGGTGTATTATATTGGTTGATTTGCAAATGCTCAACCATCCTTGTGACACTGGAATGAACTCCATATGATCATGATGTATTATTTTTTATGTAGTGCTATATCCTATTTACTAATATTTTGTAAGGATTTTTGCATCTGTATTCATCAGAGATATTGGTCTGTAGTTTTCTTATTCGGTTATTCTTGCCAGGTTTTGATATCAGAGTTATGTTGGCCTCATAAAATGTGTTAGGAAGTATTGTCTCTTCTCAATTTTCTGAAAGAGTTTGAGAAGGGTAGGTTTTAAATCTTCTTTGAAAGTTTGGTAGAATTCACCAGTGAAGCCATCTGGTCCAATGACTTTGATGTTGAGAGACATTTTTGATAGTTTTCCAATTTCTTCAATACTAATTGGTCTATTGAGGTTTTCCAATTCTTCAATATTTAGTCTAGGAATGTTATATATTTCTATAAACTTCTCCATTTCTTCAAGGTTGTTGAATTTTGTAGCATATAGTTTTTCATAATATTCTTGAGTGATCCTTTTTTATATCTCTGATGTCTGTGGTGACTTCTCCACTTTCATTTCTGATTTTCTTTTATGGGTCTGCTCTTTTTCCTTTTGAATTTAGCCAGGGGTTTATCTATTTTATTAATCTATTCAAAGAAGGAGCTCTTGGTTTTAATTTTTCTTTAGTCTTTTTATTCTCTATTTCATTCAGTTCTGCTCTAATTTTTATTATTTCTTTTCTTCTGCTGACTTTTGGGTGTTTTTGTTCTTCTTTTTCCAGTACCTTAGTTGTTCATTTGGGATTTCTCTTGTTTCTTGAGATAGACGTGTAATTTTATAAACTTCCATCTTATTACTGCTTTTGCTGCATCCCAGAAGTTTTAATGTGTTGTTCTCATTTGTCTCCAAATATCTTTTGATCTCATTTTTTATTTCTTCTTTGACTCAGTCATATTTTAGTAGATGTTGTTTAATATCTACATATTTGTGGGTTTACCTTCTTTTTGCATAATTTCATGATACTGTGATCGGATAATACACTAGGTATAATTTCAATCTTCTTGAATTTCCTAATGCTAGTCTTTTGGCTCAACATGTGATCTATCCTTAAGAATGTTCCATGATACAGAAGAATGCATAATCTTGTGTTCCTGGAGGAAAGGTTCTGTAAATGTTCATTATGGCCATTTGGTCTATTGTGTCACTTATGACAATGTCTTTATTGATTTTATTTCTTATGGATAATTTATAAATTTATTTTATTAATATATTACATGTGTACATATTTTCCCATTGCCCCCCCACTCCCATAGAAGCCCTAACCCCCCATTGTCTGGCGTCCATTAGTTATGCTTATATGCATGCATACAAGTCCTTCAGTTGATCTCTTATCTACCCCACCTACCTCTAAACTTCCCACTATAATTTGAGAGTATGTTTGATGCTTTACTGTCTCTGCATCTATCTTTTTGTTCATCAGTTTATGTTCTTTATTATCCATAAATGAGTAAGATCATGTGGTTTTTTTTTTTTCATTGCATGGACATTTCATTTATCATAATGCTCTCCAGTTCCACCCTGGTTGTTACAAATGGTAAGAATTCCTTTTTATGGCAGCATAGTATTCCATTGTGTAGATGTACCATGGTTTTCTAACCATAAATCTGCTGAGGGGTACCTAGGCTGTTTCCAAATCTTAGCTATTATAAATTCTGCTTCTACTTTCTTAGGATATATTTGTACGAGTGGGATGACTGGGTCAAATGAGAGTTCCATTTTTAGTTTTTTGAGGAAACTCCATACTGTTCTCCACAAGGGCTACACCAGGGCGCATTCTTACTAACAGTGCATGAGGGTTCCTATTTCTCTGCATCCTTGCCAACACTTACCGTTTGTTGATTTGTTAATGATTGCCATTCTGACAAATGTGAGATAGTATCACCCTGTCATTTTGATTTCCATCTCTCAGATAATTATTAGTGACTTTGACCATGTTTTCACATGTCTCTTGGCCTTCCTTCTTTCTTCTTTTGAAAAGATTCTATTTAGGTCCGTTGCGCACTTTTTTATTGATCATTTATCTTCCTTTTATTAAGTTGTATAAGTTGCCTGTAGATGTTGAAGACTAAACTTTTATCAAGATATCATTTACAAATATGTTCTCCCATACAGAGGGCTTTCTTGTTGTTTCCCTGGTTTCCTTTTGCTGTGAAAAAGCTTTTATTTTGATGTAGTCCTATTTGTTTATTTTCTCTTTAGCTTCCATTGCCCTAGAAGCAGTATCAGTGAAGAAAGTGCTTTGGCATATGTCTGAGATTATGCTGCCTGTAGGTTCCTCTAATATTTTAATGGTTTCCCATCTTATGTTTAAGTCCTGTATCCATTTTCAGTTTATTTTTGTATGTGGTGTAAGTTGGTGGTCTAGTTTCATTTTTTTGCATGTATCTGTCCAATTTTCTCAACACCGTTTATTGAAGAGAATGTCTTGACTCCGTTGTATGTTCATCCCTCCTTTCTCAAATATTAATTGAGCATAGTGGTTTGGGTCAATATCTAGATTCTCTATTCTATTCCATTAGTCTATATGTCTGTTCTTGTGCCAGTACGAGGATGTTTTGAGAAGTGTGGCTTTGTAATATAGTTTGAAATCTGTTATTGAGCTCCCACCTACTTTATTTTTCTTGCACAGGATTGCTTTGGCTCTATGGGGTCTTTTTTTATTCCAGATGATCTTGGGAGAGTTTGTTCTAGGTTTGTGAAATATACCATTGGCATTTTAATGGGGCATGCATTGAATCTATAGATTGCTTTGGGTAGTATGGACATTGTACTGATGTTGATTCTCCCAATCCATGAGCATGGTATGTTCTTCCATCTGTTTATGTCTTCCTCTATCTCTTTTTTCAGTGTCCTGTAGTTTACCACATATAGGTCTTTTACCACCTTGGTTAAGTTTAATCCTAGGTATCTTACTTCTTTTGGTGCAATGGTAAATGGGATTGCTTTTTTAGTCTCTCTTTCTGTAAGTTCACTATTCATGTATAGAAATACCATAGATTTCTTGGCATTAATTTAGTATCATGCTACATTGCCAAATTCATTTAATAAGTCTATTAGTTTTTCCATGGAGTCTTTCGGGTTTTTAAGTACAGTATCATATCATCTGCAAATAAGGACACCTTTACTACTTCTTTTCCAATTTGGATGCCCTTTATTTCTTCTTGTTGCCTAACTGCAATGGCTAATACTTCCAGTACTGTGTTGAACAGGAGTGGTGAGAGTGGGCATCCCTGTCTTGTTCCTGTTCTTAGAGGAAATGGTTTTAGTTTTTGCCCATTGAGTATGATGTTAGCTGTGGGTATATGACATATGGCTTTAATAATGTTGATGTATGATCCTTCTATTCCCACCTTGCTGGGAGTTTTTATCAAGAATGGGTGTTGGATTTTGTCAAATACTTTATCTGCATCAATTGATATGACTATGTGATTTTTATCTCTCAATTTTTTATGTGATGTACATGTTTATTTTTTATTATTGATTTTTTTATTTTTAAATAAGTCTTTATTGTTCAGTTTATTACAGATGTTCATCTTTTTTCACCCCATAGCTCCCCTCCATCTGATTCCCCACCCCCACCCAATGCCCTTACCCTCCACCACTGTCCTCATCCATAGGTGTAAGATTTTCATCCAATCTCTTCCTGCACCCCTCACTCCTCCTTTCCTCTGAGAACCATTAGTCCATTCCCTTCCTGTGCCGCTAATTCTGTTATATTCACCAGTTTATTCTGTACATCAAATTTTTTAATTCACTTGATTTTTAGATTCACTTGTTGATAGGTATGTATTTGTTAGCACTTTGTTGTTCATAATTTTTATCTTTACATTTTTATTCTTCTTCCTCTTCTTAAAGAAAACCCTTCAGCATTTCATATAATCCTGGTTTGGTGGTGATGAACTCCTTTAGCTTTTTCTTATCTGAAAAGCTCTTTATCTGACCTTCAATTCTGAATGATACCTTTGCTGGGTAGAGCACTCTTGGTTGTAGGTTCTTGCTATTCAACACATTGAATATTTCCTGCCACTCCCTTATGGCCTGCATAGTTTCTGTTGGGAAATCAACTGACAGTCATATGGGTACTCCTTTGTAGGTAACTAACTGTTTTTCTCTTGCTGCTTTCAAGATTCTCTCTTTGACTTTTGTCCTTGGCATTTTAATTATGATGTGTCTTGGTGTGGTCTTCTTTGGATTCTTTTTGTTTGGGGTTCTCTGTGCTTCGTGGGCTTGTAAGTCCATTTCTTTCTCCGGGTAGGAAAAATTTTCAGTCATTATTTCTTCAAATAGGTTTTCAGTATCTTGTTCTCTCTCTTCTGATGCTCCCATAATTCTGATGTTGCTACCTTTGAAGTTGTCACAGAGGCTCCTTACACTATCTTCACATTTTTGGAATCTTTTTTCTTTTTGTTTTTCTGTTAAGGTGTATTTTGCTTCCTCATATTTCAGACCTTTCATTTGATTCTTGGAGTCCTTTAGTCTGCTGTTGGATTTCTGTATATTATTGTTTATTTCAGACAGTGCATGTTTAATTTCTGACTGGTCCTTTTCCATTTTTTTGGCATTTTCATTAAGATCTTTAAAGGTCTCACTAAGTTTCACAGAGTTCTCAATAAGTTTGTGGGCGGTTTGTAGAAGATTCTTGAATATCCTTATAAATGTGGTTTTGAACTCTATATCCAGTCGCTTGCTTTCCTCCATTTCTTTCATTCGTGACATGTTTCTTGGCTTCCACATTTTGGCTGCTTCCCAGTGTTGATGGAGTGGCTTTTTGTGCTAGTTGTCCTGAGGGCCCCATATCTCCGCCTGCCCAATCACCTGAGGTGGACACACTTGGTGCACCTTTTTGAGGGCTAGGTTCATAGTCTTGTTGTAGTTAAGCCTTGATTGCAATTGGTACACTGGCCAATTGACTGTGAGGATTAGCTGTGTCTATTAATGGAAGAACTGCTGTGCTGGAGACATCCCTATGGGGCAAGACTTGCTTCAGTGGGGCTTTGCTGCTCACCAAGTCTGCCTCTTGAGCATGTCAATTATGTATGTGAGGAATTCAAATGTGGTGTCTTCTCACACTGACCTCTAGGTACCCTGGTTCCTGAATCTCCAAGGAGGTGCAAGTCAGCTAGTGTCTGAGGCCACCGAGCAGGAGCTACAGGTAACTTTGCAGATATTTCCTCTTTGATTGGAGTTTAGAAGATTTGGAGATGATTTCTCCCCTTTGCTTGGAGTTTGGAAGTTTTGGAATTGTCTCACCCAGTTGCAATTTGTTAGGTTAAGTTGCCAGAGAGCAGGCCATTCATATGTAAAAGTCCCCGCATAGCTGGGTGGGTTTGTAAATTGGGCAGGCGGGTCTCAGGGAATCACTAGGCTAGGGTGTGGCAAACAGCAATGGCTGCCAGTCAGCCCTCTCTGCCACATTCTGTTCAGTGTCCTATGTCCCGCGCCCCAGAGCAGTAAACAATGATTCCAGTGTGCAGCTCTGGGAGAGAGCCACCCTCCATTTCCAAACCAATGGTAGACAGTCCAGTTTCTCCCTGTATGAGTCTGGGTCCCCAGAATCTCACCAGAAACTGGAGTTCAGAGAGTAAGGAACTTGTAACTCCGTCCCAATTGATAAACAACAGCATACACCAGCCCGATTCGCGTGCGTGTCCGTACATCTCCCTGTCTGAGCCTTTGCACATCCTACCAGGTCTAGATGCACTTTTTTCTGTACTTCTAATTGTAGAACTTCCACTCTGCCAACTTTCTCATGGTTCTGGGGGATAGTTCTTTTGTCTTTCAATTGTAGTTTTAGTGTTGTTGTGAGAGACAGTACATACAGATGAATATCTTATGACACCATCTTGGTTCTTCGATGTACATGTTTATTGATTTGCGGATATTGTACCATCCTTGCATTCCTGGGATAAATCTTACTTAGTCATGGTGTATGATATTTCTGATATACTGCAGGATCTGATTTGCTGGAATTTTGTTGATGATTTTGGCATCTGTGTTCATGAGGGATATTGGCCTGTAATTCTCTTTTATTGTGTTGTCTTTATCTGGTTTTGGTATTAGGGTGATGCTGGCTTCATAGAAGGTGTTTGGAAGTGTTCATTCTTCTTGACTTTTTTTGGAATAGTCTGAGGAGGATAGGTTTTAATTCTTCCTTGAATGTTTGATAAAACTCTCCTGTGTAGCCATCTGGCCCCGGGAAGCTTTTGTTTGCTGGAAGCTTTGTGATGACTACTTCAATTTCTTCCATAGTTATTGATCCATTGAGATGTTTAGATTCTTCCTAAATTGAGTTGTAGTTTACAGTTTTCTAGGAATATGTCCATTTCCTCCAGATTGTCCAGTTTGTTGGAAGAGAGTTGTTCATAGTATTTTTTAATAATCCTTTGTATTTTGGTGTGGTCTGTTGTTATTTCTCCTCTTTCATTTCTGATTTTGTTTATATGAATCCTCTCTCTTTGATTCTTGATGATCCTATCTAGAAGTTCATCAATCTTATTTATCTTTTCAAAGAACCAGCTGTTGGTTTTCTTTATCTTTTGAATTAATTCTTTGGTCTCTCTGTCATTCATCCTCACTCTGATCTTTACTATTTCCTTCCTTCTGCTTACACTGGGCTTTTCTTGTTGCTCTCCTTGTAGATCTTTTAGCTGTAAGGTTAGGTAATTTATTACCATTGTTTCTTGTTTTTTTTGCAGTAGGCTTGTGGAGCTATGAACTTCACTCTCAAGACTGCTTTAAATGTGTCCCATAGATTTTGGATTGTTGTGTTTTCATTGTCGTTTGTAGCCATGATGCTTTTTATTTCTTCCTTGATCTCTCTGGTTATCCAGTCATTGTTTAGTAGCATGGTGTTTATTCTCCATATGTTTGATTTCTGTGGATTGTTTTTATTGTAGTTGATTTCCAGTTTTATGCCACTGTGATCTGAGAAGATGCTTGATATGATTTCTATTTTCTCAAATTTGAAGAGACTTTGCCTATGACCCAACATATGGTCTATCTTTGAAAATGACCCATGTGCACTTGAGAAGAATGTATATTCTGTGGCTTTGTGGTGAAATGTTCTGAAGATGTCAATTAATTTCATCTGGTCTAGTGAGTCATTTAGGATTGATGTTTCTTTGGTCATTTTTTGCTTAGAGGATTCGTCCAATGGTGATAGTGGGGTATTAAAGTCTCCTGCTATGACTGTATTGCTGTCAATCTCTTTCTTGATATCCTCCAGGAGTTTTTTCTTATGTATTAAGTACTCTTTAATTGGGTGCATGTATGTTTACCAGAGTTATTTTTTCTTGTTGGATTTCTCCCTGTAGTGTTATGAAGTGGCCTTTCTTATCTCTTGTTATGTACTTCACTTTGAGATCTAATTTGTCAGATATAAGTATTGCTACCCCAGCTTTCTGTCATTTCCATTTGCCTGAAAAACTATTTTCGATCCCTTCACTCTCAGTCTGTGTAAATTTTTTTTTTTTTCTGAAGTGGGTTTCTTGTAGACAGCAGATATATGGGTCATGTTTCTTATCTAATCAGTTACTCTATGTCTTTTGATTGGAGCATTTTATCCATTTATATTTAAAGTTATTATTGATAGGTACTTATTGACATTTTTATTCTTTACCCTGTGTTCCTTCTTCACTTCCTATTTCTTCTCTCTCTCTCTCTCTCTCTTTTTTTTTTTCCACAGCAGATCCTTTAGCATTTCTTGCATTCTCATTTGGTGGTAATAAATTCCCTTAGTCCTTTTTTGTCTGTGAAGCTCCTGATTTCACCTTCAATTTTGATTAAAAGCTTTGCTGGGTTCATATTCTTGGATTCAGGCACTTCCTTTGTATGACTTTGTATAGTTCATGCCATTCCTTCTGGACTAATGAGTTTCTGTTGAGAAATCAGTTGCTAGTCTGACGGGGGTTCCTTTGTAGGTAACTTTCTGTCTCTCTCTGGCCACTTTTAAGATTCTTACTTTGTTGTTGGTGTTTGCCAATTTAATTATAATGCTCCTTAATGTCAGTATTTTGCTTGGGAATCTGTGAGCTTCTTGGATTTGTTTGGGTTTTTTCTTCCCTTTATCAGGGAAGTTTTCTGTCATTTTTTTCAAAGAGGTTTTTTATTCCTTCCTGTTTCTTCTCCTCTGGAACCCTTATTATGCAGACGTTGTTTTGTTTCATGTTGTCCCAAAGTTCCCTTTGGCTCTCCTCCTGCTTTTCAAATTTTTTTTTCCTAGAAATTGCTGTACTTGGGTATTTTTTTCCTACCTTGTCTTCTAGCTCACTGATGTGGTCCTCTGCTTCTTCTAATCTACTTTTGATGCTTTCTATTGTGTTCTTTATAGCAGCAATGTCATTTTTCATTTCTTCTTGGTTCTTCTTCATTTCCTCTTAGTTCTTACTCATATTGTCGAATTTGTGTTCCATTCTTTTCAGTCACCTTATGACCATTTCTCTGAATTCTTTCTCTGGTATGTTGCTTGCCTCCATTTTGTTTACTTCCTTTTCTGGCGATGCTTGCTTTTCTTTCATATGTAGGCTGTTGCTTTGTGCATTGTCTCTCTTCTCTGGGTGTCTGGTTATGCAGTTCTCTCTCTCCTTATCCCAGGTGAAATTTGTCCTTTCCGAGTTTCATGTAGAGCTCTTCTGAATCCGAGTGTTTTCCCCAATTGGGGACCTGTGGTCTGGGGCTCATAGCAATTTGGTGAGTCTTTATGGACTCTCTGATAGGATACTTATGTAGAACTGCCAAAGGAGTATTAAGTTCCACAACTATGCTTATTTTTTTTATCAATTTCTCCCTTTATTTCTGTGATTAGTTTTCTATATTTAAATAGTTCAGTACTCTTTTGTTCGGTGCATATATATTAAGTGTTAGGTTTTCTTGATGTAATATCCCCTTTATTATTATAAAGTGTCTATCTTTGTCTCGTTATCTTGAAATCAGATATAAATATGGCTACACCTCCTTTTCTGTGCATGTTATTTGCTTAGAGAATCATTTTTCACCCTTTTATTTTGAATCAACCTTTGTCTTTGCAGCTTTGATTTGTCTCCTGTAGGCAGCATATGGGTGTGTTTTGTTTTGGATCCACACTGCTACCCAGTGCTTCTTCATGGGTGAATTGAGACCACTTACCTTTGGGATAATTATTAATTTATAAGGATTTTCTATAGCTATTTTACCTTTTATTTTCTGCCTTCACTATTGCCTGTTCTGTGTGTTTCTGTCTGTTGTTTTTGCTTGGTGGTATTCCATATTTCTTTCCTGTTTCCTCTTTTTTCCAGTTATGAATCTCAGTTTTGGGGTTTCTGTGTGTGGTTACATTAGCTTTATGAAAAGGAAAATTTGCATATATACAATTGTGGGGTTTTTTTTTCTTTTTAGTGCAACTGATATCCATCCTCCTTTGCCAAGTTAGATCTTTATTGCAATCCCTTTTATGTTTTTCTTGTTACAAATTATCCTTGTTTATGCTGTAAGTTTTGTGTTGATCTTACTCATAATATTGTGACATTTTGCTTTTTTTTTTTCAGGTAGAATAACCCCCTTAAGTATTTCATGCAATGGAGGTTTTCTGTTTACAAATTCTCTCAGCTTCTGTGTGTTGGGGAATGCCTTTATTTCTCCTTGATAGTGAAAGAGTAATGTTGCTGGACATATTATTCTTGGCTGGTAATTTCTCTTTTAATCATTTAAATATATGGTTCCACTCTCTTCTGGCTTATAGAGATTCTGCTGAGAAGTTGGATGATATTCTGATGGGTTTTTCCTTTGTAAGTCACTTCCTTCTTTTCCCTGACTGCTTTTAGAATTTTTTTGTCATTAATTTTTGACAGATAAACACAATGTGCATCGGAGAAGGCATTTTTGAATTAAAGTAATTAGGTATACTGCTTGCTTCTTGGTTCAAAGTTCTAGCTCTTTCCACAGTTTTGGGAAGTTCTCTTCAACTATTTGTGTGAATAGGCTTACTGTTCCCTTCTCCCTCTCTTCTCCTTCTGGTATGCCTATTATTCTTATATTGCTTTTTCTTATGTAGTCAAGTATCTCTTGTAGAACTCTTTCTTTTTTGTCTTTTAATGCTCCAATCTTTCTCTTCTTCCCCCTGAGACATTTCTATATTCCTATCTTTGATATCACTAATTCTTTCCTCTATCTGGATGGCTCTGTTTCCTATGCTCAGTTCACTCCTGATCTAAACTGAATGCTTTATTTCCAGGTTTTCTGTTTGATTCTTTTTTAAAGTTTCAATATCTTTTGTAAAGTACTCATTTTGTTCATTTATTTGCTCTCTAAGTGAATAAAATTGTCTGTATCTTCTTATATCTCATTGAGTATTTTCAGAACTACAATGTTGAATTCTCTGTAATTTACATCACATATTTCCATGTGTTCCAGTTTGTTTTCTGGATATTTTCTTTCTGAGCTGCCTCACTGTCTTGCTTATTCATGGTATTTGATGGGCTTTTTCTCCATCTAGGCATTTATGTGTTACATTTTCTCTAGCAGATGTCAATGAAGAGGAATTCCTACTATTTTCCCAGAGATGGTACTGAATTACAAGTTTTTTAGTCTGTGAAGTACCAAAGCTGACCTTGCTGCACTGCTTGAGAGTGGGGTTTGTTCTCTCCCTTTGGTAGTGGCAACCCTGGGCCTCCATGGGGTCTCCCCACAACTGCCCAAATTATGGGTCAGTCACAGAGGAAAGTAATGATTTTGTGGTAATGGTTCTGTTTGCAGATAATAGGCTCTTCAAACCCATACCAAGGGCAACCACAGGTGAGTTTGGGAGCCTCAGGGCAGCAGGGCTCTGTGGCTCTATTTATTTGTTTAGAACACTGACTACC
The DNA here is from genome assembly GCA_011751065.1 of Lasiurus cinereus. Classification (NCBI taxonomy): domain Eukaryota; kingdom Metazoa; phylum Chordata; class Mammalia; order Chiroptera; family Vespertilionidae; genus Lasiurus; species Lasiurus cinereus. The sequence goes on along the minus strand of JAAGEH010000477.1, from coordinate 901,517 downwards.
AAACAGGTGACAGCCACAGCAGAACCCCTGCTTTGTGTCCTTGCCCCAGTCTCTTGGTTGGCTCAGCACTTCCTCCTGTTGGAGCGCCTATAGAGATTTTCTCTTCTTCCAAGACAAAGAAAGCTGCTTCCTCTCTTCTCAGGACCAAGCCCATTGCAAGCTCCCAGGTCAGATCTGTGTCTGTAGTCAGTTTGAGATCTCCACCTTTCTCCCCTCCCATGTTTGTTTCTGTTTGCCCACCTTTAGATACTTCAATGTGTGGATCTCTCAGGCATGCCTATAATTGACAGGGAATCCTTTGTTGAGTTATAGTTGATCAAGTTGTTGAAATTTCAGGAGGAAAGACCAAGAGAATCTCTCACACTGCCATTACTCTGACATCACTCTTTCATCTTAGTGATTAATGATCAGTTTTTTTCATGTACTTATCAGTCTTTTGAATATCTTTAGAGAAATGTCAATTCAAGTTATATATCTTTTTATATATTTTATTTTTTGTTAATTCTCACCCAAGGATATATTTCCATTGATTTTTAAGAGAGAGTGGAAGCGAGGGGGGAGACAGAGAGAAACATCAATGTGAGTAAGACACATAGATTGGTTGCCTCCTGCATGTGCCCAGACCAGGGCTGGGATCAAGCCTGCAATTGAGGCATGTGCCCCCAACCAGAATCAAATTTGGGACCTTTCAATCCATGGGCCAATACCCTTTCCACTGAGACAAACCAGTTAGGGCAAGTTATTTATATATTTTACTTACAAGTCCCTTATCAGATAAATCATTTGCAAATAGAGTCTATCATATTTTGGGTTGTTTTGGTGTTTTACCTTATTGCAAGGTGTTCTCTAAAACACAAAAGTTCTTAATTTGAAAAATTCCAATTTATTTATTTATAGATTTACTCCTGTATTTTCCTAAGTGTTTGTTATGAACTAAATTGTGTCCCTTCCCCATCAAATTTGTTGAAGCCTTAACCATCAGTGTGTCTGTAGTTAGAGATAAGGCGTTTAAGGAGGCAATTCAGTTTAAATGAGGTCACAAGGGTGAGGCTCCAATAAAATAGGGACTGGTATCCTTATAAGAGGAGACATCAGAGGTGCACCCATACAGAAGAAAAGGACATGTAATCACACTGCAGAGAAGGCAGCTGTTTGTAAAACAAGGCTAAGGAGCTCACCAGAAACCAGTCCTGCCAACATCTTGATAATGAATGTTCAGCTTCCAGAACTATGAGAAAATTAATTTCTGTTATTTAAGCCACTGATTTTGTAGTATTCTGCTATAGAAGCCCTAGCAAATTAATAATTTTATAGTTTTCCTTTTACAAATATTTCAGCCTGTGATTCATTTTTAAGTTATTTGTCTATAGTGTGAGGAAGAATTCCAATTTTATTCTTTTGTATGCAGATATCCAGTTTTCCTAGCGCCATTTGTTGAGAAGACTGTCATTTCTCTCTTGAATTACTTGGCACCCTTGTTAAAAATCAACTGACCATAGCCCTAACTGGTTTGGCTCAGTGGATAGAGCATTGGCCTGCAGACTGAAAGTTCCCAGGTTCAATTCCAGTCAAAGGCATGTACCTTGGTTGCTGGCACATCTCCAGTAGGAGCTGTGCAAGAGGCAGCTGATTGAAGTTTCTCTCTCATCAATGTTTCTAATTCTCTTTCCTTCTCCCTTCCTTTCTGTAGAAAACCAAAAAAAATTATTTAAAAAAACAACTGACCATAAATGATGGTTTAATTTTGGACTATCAAATCTATTACTCTATATATTTATCACTACACTGTTTAAATTACTGTAGCTTTGTAATAAATTTTAAAATAAAAAAGTGTCAATCATCCTACTTTGTTCTTTTTAAAAAAAGTTTTGGCCACTCTAAGTTCCTTGAATTTCCATTTGTATTCTTGGATCTGTTTGTCAATTTCTGTGGAGTCTTAAGACAGCTGGGATTTTTATAAGAATTCTGTTAAATCTATAGATCAATTTGGAGAATGTTGACATTTTAATATGTCTTCTAATTCATTAATATTGGGTGTCTTTTCATTTAATTAGACCTTTAATGTTTTCAACATTTTATAGATTTTAAAGTACAAGTGTTATACTATTTTGTTAAATTTATGCTTCACTATTTCATTTTGATAATATTGTAAATAGAAATTATTTTCTTAATTTAATTTTTGGTTTATTTCTAGTGAATAGAAATAAAATTTATTTTTGGACATTGATATTTACTCAATTACCTTCCTGAGTCTGTATATTTAAGTGGATTCCTTAAGATTTCTATATATGAGTCCTTATCACCTACAAATGCAGGAAGTTGAACTTTTTTTAAAAAATATATTTTATTGATTTTTTACAGAGAGGAAGGGAGAGGGAGAGTTAGAAACATCAATGAGAGAGAAACATCGATCAGCCGCCTCCTGCACGCCCCCTATTGGTGATGTGCCCGCAACCAAGGTACATGCCCTTAACCGAAATCAAACCTGGGACCTTTCAGTCTGCAGGCCGATGCTCTGTCCATTAAGCCAAACCAGTTTTGGCTGAACTTCTTTATCTGATATATTTTATTTCTTTTTATTGCCTACTTGCCCCGGCCAAAACTGCTAGTAGACTTCTAAATACAAGTGAGAAGAAATTGACATCCTTGTCTAGTTCTTACCTTGGGGAGTAAAACAAATATTTAAAAAAAAAACTATTAAATATGATGTTAGCTATAGATTTTGAAGATGCTCTTCATCAGGTTAAAGACATTCCATTGCTTGTGTGTGTTTTTTTTATTCGTTTGTTTGTTTGTTTTTTAGTGCTTTTATTATTGACTAGAGCACCGGTGTATGAAATTCATGTATGGGTGTTTTGGGGGGGGGACCTAAACCGGCAGTTGGACATCCCTCTCACAATCCTGGACCACTGGCTCCTAATTGCTCACCTGCCTGCCTGTCTGGTCACACCTAACTCCCCATCCCTGCCAGCCTGGTTGCCCCTAAGTGCTCCCCTGCAGCCTGGACACCCCTTACTGCCTCCCTGCTGGCCAGGTCACCCCAACTGCCCCCCTTTGCCAGCCTGGTTGCCCCTAAATGTCCCCCATGCCAGCCTAATTGCCCCCAACTGCCCCCTGCCAGCCTGGTTGCCCTAAACTGCACCCCCCTACAGCTGGCCTAGTTGCCTCTTACTGCCCCCCCTCCTGACCTGGTAACCTCCAAATACTCCCCTCTGCTAGCCTGGTTGCCCCTAACTGTGCTCCCTGCCAGCCTAGTCACCCCTCATAGCCACCCTGCTGGTCTGGTCACCCCACACAGCCTGCTTGTTCAGTCATTTGGTTGTCCCTCACTAATCCCCCTAGTGAACTAGTCATAGGCAGCCATCTTGTGATGGTATGATGGTCAATTTGCATATTACCTCTTTATTATATAGGATGCTTTCTCTGTGTCTAATGAGAGGAATATATTTTTTCTTCTATTCCATTGACAAAATGCATTACAATAATTGATTTTCAGATGTTAAAACTGCATTATTAGGATAAAAATTACTTAGTTATGGTTTATAATTCTTTTTATATATTGCTGAATTCAGTTTGCTAGTATTTTATTGAGGATTTAAAAATACGTATTCATAAAAAATATTGGTCTGTAGTTTTCTTTTCTTGTGATGTCTTTGTCTGGTTTTGGTGTCAGAGTAATATTGGTCTCATAGAATGAATTTGCAAATGTTGCTTCCTCTTGTATTTTTTGAAATATTTATAAAGAACTAGTGTTAATTCTTCTTTAAATATTGGTAAAATATGTTAGTAAAGCTATCTGGCCCTTGGCTTTTCTTTTTATATTACTATTTCTATCATTTTTTTTAGTCTGTATATATTTTATTTTATTTTATTTTTTCTGGGATATAGTAAAAGTCATGTTTTCAGGGAAATTTATATATTAAAATACTTTTATTATGATAGATTTATCCAGGTTTTCTTTTCTTCTTAAGATTCAGTAGGTTTTATCTTTCTAGGACTTTGTCCATTTCACTAAAGTTATCTAAATTGTTGGTAAATATTTTGTTCACATTAATTCTTTATATTTCTGTAATTTTCTAGTGATGTCTTACTATTTTATTCCTGATTTTAGTAAACTTAATTGACTCTTTTTTTTTTGGTCAGTCTACCTAAAGGTTTGCTAATTTTGTTGATCTTTTTAAAGAACAAACTTTTGGTTTTGCTGATGTTCTCTACTATTATTGCTTTCTCTATGTCAATAATTTCTGCTCTAGGTTTATTATTTCATTCCTTCTGCATGCTTTGGGTTTAGTTTGCTCTTCTTTTTTCAGTTCTTTAAGATGAAAGGTTAAATTACTGATTTGAGGTTTTTTTATTATATAGGCATTTAAAGATATAAACTCCCTTCTAAACACTGCTTTCCTGGATTCCCATGAGTTTTGGAAGTTGTTTAGTACTTTTCCTTCAGCTCAGTTTTTCTAATTTCTCTTGTGATTTGTCTTTGATCCACCAGTTATTTAGGAGCCTGCTATTTAATTTCCACATATTTGTGAATTTCCTAAATTTCTTTCTGTTACTTATTTCAAATTTCATTCCATTTTGGTCATAGAAGATACTTTGTGTGATATGAATACTTTTAAATTTATTGAGGCTTATTTTGTGGCCTATGACATAGCATATCCTAGAGAATGTTCCAAGTGTACTTGGGAAGAATATGTATTCTGTTGTTGCAGGTCTAGTTGCATTAAGTTTTCTATTTCCTGGTTGATCTTCAGTCTACTTGTTTCATGCATTATTGAAAGTGGGATACTGAAGTCTCCAACTATTGTTAAATTATATTTCTGCCTTTAATTCTGACAGGTTTTCTTTCATGTATTTTGGGGGCTCTAGTGTTAAATGCTTATATGTGTATAATTATTATACCTTCCCAATGGATTGAACCTTTCACCATTCAAAAATGTCCCTCTTCATCCAGCCCATGTGGCTCAGTGATTAAGCATCAACATATGAACCAGGGCGTCCTGGTTCAATTTACGTCAGGGCACATACTCAGGTTGCAGGCTAGACCCCTAGTAATGGGCATGCAGGAAGCAGCTGATCAATGATTCTCTATCATCATTGATGTTTCTATCTCTCTCTCCTTTCTTCTCTGAAATCATTAGTAAATGTCCCTTTTTAACCCACTTTGTTTTAAAGTCTATTTTTTTTTCTGAGATTAGTTCAGTTACTCCAGCTTTCTGAAGGGTGTTGTGGGCATGATATATCTTTTACAACAGATTTTTGAGATTAGTTAAGAAATAAGAAATATGAAAATTTATTTTATAATTACTTTTACCAGTGGTCTGTTTTACTGTGGAGATTCTAAATACTACCTAGGATCAACTGATTTCAATATTAAGAATCTTGCCGAGACCGGTTTGGCTCAGTGGATAGAGCGTCGGCCTGTGGATTGAAAGGTCCCAGGTTCGATTCCAGTCAAGAGCATGTATCTTGGTTGCGGGCACATCCCCGGTAGTGGGTGTGCAGGAGGTGGCTGATTGATGTCTCTCTCTCATCGATATTTCTAACTCTCTATTCCTATCCCTTCCTCTCTGTAAAAAATCAATAAAATATATTTTAAAAAAAAAAGAATCTTGCCACAGGTGAGGGGATTTGGGGGACGGGCTAAAAAAAGGTGAAGAGATTGAGAAGTACAGATTTGTAGTACCAAAACAGTCATGGGGAAATAAAGAACAGTGTAGGGAATATAGTAAATAATATATAGAGATATAAAGAGCTAATATGCTAATTGGCCCTAACGGTGTCTCAGTCACGACCACTGAACAGGCTGTGTGCACACAGGAGCTGGTGGGTGGGGATAGGGGCGGGGACTTGTGCCACTTGGACATGAGGCTACCACGAGGGGCTGCCCCACCCCCAAGCGCAGGTGTGTGGAGGCCCACTATGCCACCCAGCCCAGAGGTGGGCATCAGGATGGGGGCTGGGTCTTGGCGCAGAGCTCTCAGCACTCCTGCTCCAGGGTCTGAAGGCACAGAGAGGAAGGGAGAGCAGATGGGCAGTTAGGGAGTTTAGGCCAGAAGGAAAGAGCAGGTAGGCAGTTAGGGAGATCAGGCCAGGAGGGAAAAGCAGTTAGGGTGATCAGGCCAGGTGGGGAGAGCAGTTAGGGCAATCAGGCCAGCAGGAGAGCAATTAGGGGCATCAGGCAGGCAGGAGAGCAGTTAGGGGCATCAGGCAGATAGGCAGGTGAGCACTTAGGAGCCAATGGTCCTGGATTGTGATAGGGATCCCAGATTGGAGAGGGTGCAGGCCAGGCTAAGGAACCTCCCCGCCCCCTGTGCACAAATTTCATGCACCAGGAACCTCCCCGCCCCCTGTGCACAAATTTCATGCACAGTATGGTAATAACTATATATGTTGCCAGGTGGGTACTATAAATATCAAGGGAACACTTTATAAAGTATGTTATTATCTAAACCCTATGCCATATACCTAAAACTAATAAAAAATAATATTGAATTTAAACTGTAATTGAAAGGAAAATGTTTTTAGTGAAAAACCTTCTTTTACCATGTCTTGTAGGGTAGATCTGTCAGCAACAAATAGTCTGTTTTTGTCTATCTAAAATGCTTTTATTTCACTACATTTTTGAAAGATAGTTTTGCTGCCCTAACCAGTTTGGCTTAGTGGATAGAATATCAGCCTGCAGACTCAAGGGTCCCAGGTTCGATTCCGTGCAAGGGCATGTATCTTGGTTGTGGACACATACTCAGTAGGGAGTGTACAGGAGACAACTGATCGATATTTTCCTCTCTGTAGAAGAAATCAATAAAATATATTTTTTTAAAAAGAAAGAGTTTTGCTGAATATAAGATTCTTGGTTGACAGTCCTTTTTATCAGCCCTTGAAATGCATCAATTTACTGCCTGCTGACCTCCATGTTTTTTTCTGAAGTCAGTTGACAGTCTTATTTGCATTCCCGTGTTCATGACAACTCACTTTTTCTCATATTGCTCTTGAGATGTCCTATTTCTTTTTATTTTTTAACATTTTCACTATGAAGGATTTTTATCTCTTTTTTTCCTACATGGAAATCATCAAGTTTCTCAGACGTGTAGGTTAAGTTTTTTCATCAAATTTGGAATGTTTCCAACCATTATTTCTTCGAATATATTTCCTGTTCCTTACTCTCCTTGTAGTACTCTATACACATTAGTTGATGTTCTAAATGGTGCCTTATCAGTAGGGCTCAATTAATTTTTCTTTATTACTTTTTCTCTTTTCTTCAGACTGAATCATCTCTATTGACCTATGTTCAAGTGTGCTGATTTTTTTTTTCTGCCAGCTCAAATCTGTTAAGATACTAGGGTGAATTTTTTATTTCCGTTATTATACTTTTAAAATCCAAATTTTCATTTTGGTTCATTTTCGATTTCTATTGAATGAAATACTTTCATCATATACTCTCTACTTCTTTAATTATTGTGTCCTTTATATTACTGGACATTTTTATGGTAACTGCTTAGAAGTCTTTGTCTCCCAAGTTCAACATATGCTTTCTCTCAGATGCAGTTTCTGTTACATGTTTTTTTCTTGTGTTGACTCAGAGTTCCCTGTTTCTTTGTATGTCTCATTCACTTTTGAAAACTGGATATCCTACATAATAAAGAGGGAATATGCAAATTGACCATCACTCCACCACAAAGATGGTGGAACCCACAGTGGAGGTGGGGGTTTTCATAACAGAAGATGGTTATGCCCACAGCAGAGATGGGGTTTCCATAACACAAGATGGCTACACCCACAGTGGAGGCCAAGTTCTCATAACAAGCCTTAATGAGAAATCAGCAGGGACCTCAGGCCCCACTCCCCACCTAGCCAGGCTTGATGAGGGACCTCAGGCTGCGCCCTCCACCTTGGCACCAGACCAGGGGACCTCAAGCTGCACCTCCCACTCAGCAGGGCTGGACGGGGGACCTCTGACTGTGCCACTCAAACAAGCACCAGGCCAGGGCACCTCAGGCCATGTCCCTGGCCCTGGCACCAGGCTGGGGGACCTCAGGCTGTACCCCCTGCCCAGTGGGGCTTGATGCCACACCCCCCACCTGGCGGGGCTTCACAGGCAACCTGAGGTCATGCCCCCCCTCCGACAGCAGGGCTTGATGAAGGACCTTAAGGTGTGCCCCCCCTGCCCCAGTGCTGGGCTAGGGGACCTTTGGCTGCACCCCTTGCCCCAGGCAGAGGGACCTCAGGCTGTGCCCCTGCAGTGGGGTTTGAGTGGGGCCTGAGACTGAACCCCCTCATAGTGGGGCTTGATGGGAACCTGAGGCTGCGCTCCCCTCCTGGCACCAGGCCAGGGTACCTGAGGCTGCGCCTCCTGCCCTGCGGAGCTTGACAAGGGTGGTGCCGGCTGGGTCTAGATCTAGCCCAATGCGTGGGACCGGCCCGGTCTGGGTCTTGTGCAATTTTCAGGTGCATATAGGTGGGCGGGGATTTGACTCTGGGTCCCATGGTGTGCCCCAGACTCTGAAAGGTGGAAGATTTTCATACATATTTTACTAATTTTCTTTCATCTCTGATACTTCTAGAATAGAGAAAGGGCAAATAGCAATATTAAAATATTTCCTCTAATTAATCCCCTTTTAATGTGCATGAATTTCATGCACCGGGACACTAGTTGTAGATAATAGGTATAGGAACTCTATAGATATTGATACTCTCTCCTCTATGGAGACTGATGGTTTTTCTTTACTTATTTATTTGTTTAGTGACTTGGCTGGACAACTTCAGTGAAATATATTTTCTCCACAGTATGCAGCCTCTGATGTTGTTCCTCAGAGGATGTGTGCAGCCTTGGACATAAACACTGTCACTTCAGGAAGACAGTAGTTTCAGTTTTAGTAACTGTCTCTTTCTCTGATCTATTAAGTGTCTGCCTCTGCTTGTATACCCAGTTGTTTATCTCCCCTGTTTACCAGCTGATTACTCTACTAAATTGTACAGTGCCCTGAGTAATAAATTGTTCCACCTAATTAAATTGGTCTCATCAAATTAAATTCAGGCCCAATTTCAGGTGATCTTTGAAACCAATCTTTAACACTTCTTCTGCTTCTAGATTGGGCTGTTTGGGGCTGATCCTTCTCCATAAAAACTTCTAGATAGTCTATGGGTTAGCTTGTTGCTTTTATAAATTTATTAATTTGAGAGACACAGAAAAAGAGGGAAGGAGGAAGAGAGAGAGAGACTGAGACACAGAGAGAAACATTGATTTGTTTTTCTCCTTATTTATGCATTCATTGGTTGATTCTTGTATGTAATCTGACTGGGATTGAAACTGCAACCTTAGCGTATTGAGATAATGAACTAACCAACTGACCTACCCGACCACAGCCCTCCAGGTTTTGTAATGGGACTCCTGTTCTGGCCCTGGGGTGTCTGCAAGTTAACCCCTTCCAGAAGCACTGCCAGGACTAGCTTCCTACTCTTATTGAGCTACCAGCCTCCTCTTAATTTCTTTGAGCCAAAATCTAGTTTTTTTTGTGAGTACCTTTAGGCTTCAACTTTTTCACACTCTTTTCCAAATAATGTCAGTTCTCTTGGAAAGAGCAATGATGGAGCTTTCTGTTATGTCCTGTCTCTTCTCCCAATGCTACTAGAAAGTTTGGCCAGGACTAGTATTCTGGGCCTGCTCTACCTAGGGTTAACTTCTACTCCATGAGTAGGCCTGGGGGATAGGAAGGAAGTTCCAAACTTCTTAGTTATTTTTAGTTAGACTACAGTTTCTACAACATAGAGTTGGGGAGAATGCTGGAAACCTACCTCTCTCAGGAAGATCTCATAGATCTAGAATGGGACTAGGAGAAAGGGAAGCTTGTACTCTTGTCCATATCTACCTTGAGTATTGTTTCTGTCATGATGCATTTGGTGCAGGGAAGGGAGTATATGGTACCCAAAATACCACAATTTCTCACTGCTCTTACCAAGATTTTGATTTCCTTGAATAAACTATTCTATTCTCTATTTGCTCTATGTTCTTAGGACAATTTCCAGTGAATATAAGTGTTTTTAATTAATTTTTACTATTTATGGTTATTTTGCTGGAAGAAGGTCTGTTGCAGTCAACTTTGGTCTAAGTCTCTGCTTTAAAAAAGGTTGAGAATTTTAAGAATTCAAAAATGGACAGAGGCCCAACTAGTATGGATCAGTGGTTGAGTGTTGATCTATGAACCAGGAGGTCACAGTTCAATTCCCAGTTAGGGTACATGCCCAGGTTGTGGGCTCAATCCCCAGTAGGTTAAGTGCAAAAGGTAGCCAAGCAATGATTCTTTCTCTTCCTTGATGTTTCTATTTCTCTCTCCCTCTCCCTTCAGCTCTGAAATCAATAAAAATATGCATTTTTAAAGGTGCACAGAGAATTACTAAAATTTCCATGAAAATCTTTCATATTCTACCAATAAATTACCTCTCACATTCATCTTTTTCATCCTAAAGACAACTGCCTTACATGAGTTCTCCATCATTGCTTTCCTAAAGTATTTCACTGACTTTCTACATAGTCCTCCATTGTAATTTTCTTCCACATCCAATCTATCCTCCTCCTACTGGAGTTAATCATCTAAAACTCTCTAACTATTTAACTTAAGTGGCTCTCTACTGATTCTAGTATAAAATTCAAACTACTTAGCATAATACACAGGCACTTAAACAGCTAGCTCCAACTTTCTAGCTTCACCTCTTGCCATTTTTTCAGATCTATCTTTCACTCTAAACATAGAAGTGCCTTTTAAACTTCTGTGCTTACAGTCATGCTATTCCCTTCCCTTTTCTGACTTGTTAATTTCTACTTATTCCTACTTATTTCTTAAAGGCCTGATAAAAAGAAATATTCACCTTATTCTAAGCCCCTATCAAAGTCAGCTCATTGAGTTGAAAATCAAATGTTAAGTCAGGAACCCACAAAATGGCATTTATTGTATGAATGTATATATGTCTTATAAGCCTCTTTAGTACATTTCTGCTGTTTTCCTGGGCTCAAAATGAAAAACCACAAGGAATATTTAGATACTTTTTGCTTTGTAAAAACATATTCCAGAGTTGATGTTAAAATGATATTAGAAATGAAGTCATAGTTGCCATTCTATTTAAATAAATAAGTACAACCTAAAAGTACATTTATTCAGGGAGAAACCACCCTTCCAAAAGAAGGGAGTATATAGGTAGCCATATTGTAATTTTAAGAAAAGGTTATTCAGCCTCTGAGCTGTTTGTCCAGGGAGCGGAGGTGGGGGGGGGTTGTTACAAAAAAATATACTTATGCAAGAAAAGGAGAAGAGTATTCTGGGGTAATTCTCACCCTGAATGCTTTTAATACCAAAGAGCTCTTGGTACTCAATGCTTTTAGTAACCAGATAGGAAGATAAAGAAATTAAAATGTGGTATTGTGACAAGTGTCATTTACTTACCTCAAGAAAATCTGGCAAAGGCCCTGTTTCATTTACAAACTGAATATAATTAGATTTACTATCTTCCCCAACTTGTGAGAAATAAAAGGTAATTATATTGATTCTGATGCTTTTCATTTTCAGGTAAACCATCTAAAAGTAATAACAAAACCATCCAAAAAGGGTATGTTATTTAATAATAAAAAGTAAACATTTAAATTCTGATTCCTAAGTTAATTCCCTTAAATACAAGTTAGTTGCCTATAGACAGATGTCTTGTTCATAATCCTATATAATAAAAGTATAATATGCAAATCAACCAAACGGAAGAATGACCAATTGGGAAGCAGGGCCAGTGAGCAGGTGGCACCAGGCCAGCCAAGGCATGTGCCAATGAGCAGAGGGAGGGGATGGCAATGGGATGGGGGGATGGCGGCAACCAGTGGAGCGGCATGGGGCCAGCACCATCTTCTGATTGCCCACACGGTTGCCTCCCACAGAGGCCATGGGCAGCAGCGGGTGATTCAGAGCGGGGCTGACTGCTCACCATCCCCAGATAGGTCTACTGGGGTCACCTCCCACAGAGGGAGGCCAGACTAAGCCATCATTTGGACATCCCCTGAGGCTCTTGGACTGCGAAAGGGCACAGGCCAGGCTAAGGAGCCCTCCCCAGTGCACTAATTTTTGTGCACGGGGCTTCTAGTGTGTGTGTATATATATATATATATATATATATATATATATATATATATATATATGTATATGCTTAAGCAAGCAGTTGACCATTCAATTGGTCGGTCACTGTGACATACACTGACCAGGGGGCAGATGGGCAATGCAAAAGCTGTCCCCTGGTAGTCAGTATGGTCCCACAGCAGGAGCGCTGCTCAGCTGACCAGGATGAGTGGGGCCAGGATGAGTAGAAGCAGCTCTTCACCGCTGCCTGCCATTTCCCGCATAACTACATCCCTCGGGGGATGTTGGATGCCAATTTCAGCCCAATCCCCACAGGCCATGCCAAGGGACCCCACAGGCCTCTAGTATACTGATAAAGAGTACTATAAAGTAGGTGATTCAATTTATGTTAATATTAACTATAGGCTTGTCAGTGCATAGCATGAGAATAAGCAATAAACTTAGTCCTTACCCATTTCATAGTATTTGAGGATTAATAAAAGATAAAAATACTCATCTAATGAAAATCTACCCCATATTTCATGATTTTCAATGAAAAATATTAATTACTATCACAGATTTGTTTTTCAATGTAAAAAAATACCAACTAGATCTCAAACATTTTTTCTCTTTATAAAACTTGCAAAATATTATGTTTTCAATGTGTATATTTGAGCAATGTAGAGAGCTTTGTTGTTTTCTAGAGAAGCCACGCGTGGTAGAGCAAGTACTCCACACAGCCGTGGCTCCCACTACTCTGTCCTTGTACTGACCTGAGGCAGTCATTTGTGCTAAGAAGAGCAGGTACACAGAGGTAGCATCCAATTGCAGGTGTCCCCACTGGTCGTCACCCACTACAGTGGCACAGGTTTTTGTGTTGTACTTGGCATGGAGGCTATCCTGGGTACTCTGACTGTATTTGAAGGACTCTACTTTATCCACCTGAAAAAAAAATAGTCATAGAAGGCTTTGCCAAAAAAAAGCAACCCATATGGCACACTTCTGTAGTACTCTAAAACAATTAGTTCCTAAAGCTTAAATTTGATTATGTGTGCACCTGATATATAATAGTAACTATTATACAGTATCTTTAAATGTGGTTCATTAAATTAGTGGCTTTAAACCTATTTGATAAGGTAGAAAATGAAAAAGTTTTAAAAAGTAACGAAGAAGGAAAAATAGAAATGATGGTAGAGAGAACACTAGTGAAAGAGTTTAGAATTCTAGAGTTTATTTCTTTTATTTTAGACTTGTTGAATGACTGGGGTCATTTTATTAATCTGGACCTCAATTGCTTCTTCTAATAAAATATTGGTTTTAAACAAATCAATTCAGATTCAAGGTGCACAACTTATGTAAAGTTCTACGATAAAGGGAAAGCACATTTGTTTGTAAAACACTTTTGAATAAAAAAAATATATCATAAACACCCTAAAAGATCAATCATGGCCTGCTAAAATTATTTGCAGTATGTTTAGTAACTCCTCAAATAGGTAAGAAAGAGATAGTCCAAAAGAAATAGTCAAAAGACCTAACAGGCAATTTAATTTATGACAAATGCAAAGTTTTAATATACACATGAAAGGATGCTCAACTTAACTCAAGATGAGGAAAATGCAAATTAATGCAAGGGAATATAAGTACTTGGCTTCTTATCTCCAATCATAAAATCTAAAACACTTATAAAGTATTTTTCCCCTAAGTTTTTAACCAAAATTTATTTTTGTATGGAGTTATTTATAGTTTTTATTAATTTTATTAGTGTGAAATGTGTGCTTCCCTACAGAGAGATTAATGTTTTTAATAACAGAGTGCTGCTCTGGACCTGCTGAGGGCATAACATACTGTATAGTATATGCACGGTAGAACCTTCTAAAATCTGAAAAATTCTGAATTCTAAAATTTATATGGTCCCAAGGGTTTCAGATGATGGCTTATAAAACTTTAGCATATTTTACTCAATATACATAATTGCATGTACAGCAATGCAAAGTATATTAAAAATCATTTGCAGAGGGGCTAAAAAAAGACCGTAAGGAAGCATTCCAGTAGTAACTGGATGGTAAAATCATGGGTGACATTGCTGCCCTCAATTCTACAACTTTTCTAAAATTAGAGTCTACTATTTGTGAAATTGAATACACACACACATATGTGTGTGTATATATGTATATATACTATAAACATCCCTTAAGGGGTAAAGATACTATTATTTACAATGTGCTTTTATTAGAAAGGGAGCTGTTAACAATGGCATACCTGTCTGATCATGCAGTGCAGCAGTCCCCTCATCAGCTTCACTACACTCTGCAAAAATAAATGTAAACAAGACTATTATAAATATCCCTGGATGCAGGAACACTTACTCAGCAACTGCAGTTGATAGATGACCTTTTGAGAACAAGTAACCCTATCCTGGGTTCCTATTTACATGGCATTTACTTTATAAATACACAGAAGAGTAGATTGCAGCTAAAAGTGGAATCAAAAGCTGCAGTTGGCGACTCCTTCAAGTTAAATAGTTCAAGTTCCAACAGGTTTATATAAAACTAAGACAACCATCCCATTTGAGGACATGCCACCTGGAGAAAATGGGCAAGTCAGTTCAAAATTCATAAGGCTATGAGGATATTCTAAAATACATCCTATGAAAAAATATAAAGTAAAATACATCCTATGGCCTAGAAAAGCCAACATCATCACTGTTATTCTTTTCTAAACTAGTCAATTCTTATTTTCAAGAGTCCACAGCAATACTTTTCTGGACATTTTCCCAAAAGAATAAAATGATCTTCAATTCAGAATAATTCTAAAGAGAAATTGTTAGTACAATTCAACTCCTTTTCTATAAAAAAATAAAAAACCACAAACTACTTAAGACTTAAGTTATTATTTTACTTATAAGAGCCTGGCAATTTCTAAGATAGTTTTCTAATCACAGTACTCAAAAATGGTGATTAACAACTATGTACATACTAGTTGGTATAATATAATATAGTAATAATAATTATATTTCACTATAATATAATATAGTAATATAACATACTACACGATACTATACTATACTAGTTATACTACATGACACCAGAAGAGCCCATCACCAGTGGCATGGATAGGCAGTATGTTTTGGAAGAATATCACCAAACAGCTTTTCCATTTCTCTAAGTCTTCTGTGTCAGAATCTAGAAGAAATACAACCAGGATACTCTAAGGAATGCTGGCTCAGAGGTGTCTTAAGGACACCTCTGCAAAATAATTACTATTTCAAAACATTCAAGCAATAGTCTTTTAATATACCCTGTTACAGACAGCATTTAACATATCTCTCATTCTGTGGGGACACTTCATTCAATTCTGGATTATCTTCTACATGTCAAACATACAGACTTCCATAAAATCCTTTCAAATCTCTTTGCTATCTAGCTTTGCTACTCCCATCTACATGTTCTTTAATTTAAACAGAAAACCTAGGGAATCACAGACCAGGTAGAAAATTCCTCATTGCCATCCATTTTTGTCTTCCTGAAATAGCCATTGTCAGCCATTTCTGTCATCAAGTTTCAACTTCCAAGTCTGAATAGGATAAAATTAATTGGAAGCATGGGAAGATAAAAATAAGAGGAGGTATCTGTACTTTGTATTCCCTGAAACTGGCCATATTATCAAGCAGGGGGAGTAGGTGGTATTGATCATACATGTTTATTCATATACCAGGGATTGTAACCATATCAAATGACACACTCTTCTCAACTACTTTTTTTTTTAGGATAATAGATCTGTGTATTTGTGAATTGATTACGTAAGGGTAGAGAATAGAATCTCAGTTCTCAAACTTAATCAATACTGCAAGGCTAGTCGAGGAGCTAACTGTTCTAAAATTGAGTCATTTTTCCCCATTAGAAATAATGTAAATGGAATTAACTTGTTCCAGACCCCCAAATGATTCTGTTTTAACCTTTCTTATATACATAACATATCCAATATGTTGTTTAATCTTTAAATGAATATTTCTTTTCTTAAATTTATTGGACTAACCCCTGCCAGCCTTAAACAAATAACTCCCAGCACTCTTTTCAGGGGTATCTTTCAGGAGGTCAGCATTTAGCATCTCTGCTTGCTGTCACTGACTAATTTATCCAAATCAACAAGAGGTTTTCTGCCTCTTCAATTGCCTGTCATCATTGTTTCTTTCACTATATTAGCAACATTAGCACACTTGATAGTCTTACATTTTAAAATTGTGCTAATCTTCCATTTCACTAGCAACAAACAAACAAACAAAACCCATAAAAATATTCAGAGCACAATTTCCTGGGATATCAGCAATAAACTGATTCATACTGGCACATTCTCTCCTTTGAGACATGTTTTTTATGAACTTGGTCAAGAACCGAATTGTTGGAGATGAGAGACATTGGAGAACTGAGGTTTGACTCTTTAACTATGTATAACCATTATCTATGTAAATATTT
>JAAGEH010000477.1:835830-884943 GCA_011751065.1 Lasiurus cinereus | reverse complement strand
TCTCTCTCTCTCTCTCTCTCTCTCTCTCTCTCTCTCTCTCTCTCTCCAGGTATATGTATAATCAGATGTATACTGTTTCAGCATCTAAAACATTCAAACCATGAGGATGGCAGCACATGAAAACATGGTACTTGGATATTCCCACAACCCCCATCAAAATTACAACTAAAATAGAGGACAACCATCATTCAGAACCCCCTGAAATCTGGCTGAATGGAATTCCTACAACTACAGAATTAAATAAGAAAACACACTGAGACTAGCAAGAGGAGTGGAGGTGAGGAAAACTGGTCCAACACCCACATGTGGCATTATTTTAATCTAGAGGGATATCTTGACTGCGGAGGTCTAGTGTGAGGAGCAAGGGATCCCAACCCCACACTAGACCCTTCTACCCAGGGTTCCAGGGCTGGGAAGAGAAGTCCCCATAACTTCAGGCTTTAAAAATCAGCTAGGATTGTGGCTGAGTGAAACAGAGACTGCTAGAGACCCAGGCAGTTCCTCTTAAAGGGCCAGCACATGGACTTAATCAGACTCACTCCCTCTGAGATCTAGCACTGCGGCAGCAGCTTAAAAGGGTACAGGGACAGACAGGGAGGAACTAAAATACCTGGCAACACGGCAAAAACTTGGGGGCAGCTTTCTCCCAGACAAAAGTGCTCACAGAGGTCATTGTTCCTATGCTGAGACCTCCCCTGCAACAGAGCTGACTGCCAGGTGCCATATCTGACTCTTCATCAACCTGGCTCTCACTGTTCACCACCCTGGTGATTCCATGAGACCCCATCTCACCCAATTTGTAGACCTACCCAAGCTGTTTGCAGAGGCTTTTCTGTATGAATGCCCTGTCCTGAATCAGGGTTCAGACTTTCCTAAAATCTCTCAAACAAGTAGCAGCTGGACTCAGCATGCCCCATACCTCTTGATAAGCAGACCCCAAGCCCAGCACTAGCAGCATCCTCTTAAGGTTCACATTTTGGCTTCTCCTGGGCACCTTCAGGCCCAACACAAGTAGCCATATGCAGGCCACTCTGTAGCTTGTGTCAGGTGGCCTCAGGCAGGGCACAGGCAATGGTAGACTCTGCACCTTTCTGAAGGCCCCAGAGCCAATACATCCAGTGGACAACTTCAGACCACACCAGATTACAACTCTACACATCCATGAGTGACACGCTCAAGGGGAAGACTCGGCAAGCACCAAAGAACCACTGAAGCAGATCCTGCTCCATAAGGGTGTCTCCTTCACAGCAGCTCTTCCACTATAGTTGAAGCTGGTCCTCACAGCTAATTGGTGGGGGCCCAGTTTCTCCCAGTGATGCCAACAGCAATCAAGGCTCAACTATAACAAGACAGTGCACACAGCCCACACAGGGGGACACCTAACGTGCCCAGCTCAGGTGACTGGGGAGGGCGAGCCACTGGACCATACAGGACACCTAATATACAAGGCCACTCTACCAATTCCACGTTACATAGCAGTTCTTCCTAATACATACTAGTTGTACTGGTTAATAATGTGAATTTTTTTTCAATAGATGGAGTTATACATATGTTGATATATATGTGATTTGATATGTATGCTATTTTGTTGTATTGATAGCAAGATTCAAAACTTCACATGTCAAATTTGCTGAAGGTATTAACATCATAGCTATTTTTACACTTAAAAATGTCAAATTTTGTGCCAAAAAAAGAGCATTTCTGGGAAGTTTTAATTTATTACTTTATTTTGAAGAAAAAGTTATCATATACTTCGGGAGACTTATGGTGAAAATGGCCCATCCGAAGATACTTGTGAACACTGATTTAAATGCTTTAAAAGTGATGATTTCGATGTGAAAGACAAAGAACATTCAGGTCAACCGAAACAGTTTGAAGACCAACATTTACAAGCACTATTGGATGAAGATGCATGTCAAACTCAAAAACAACTTGCAGAAAGATTAAACATTACTCATCAAATAATTTCCAATCATTTACAAGCAATGGGAAAGATTTTAAAGGGAAGAAAATGGGTGCCACATCAACTAAATGAAAGACAATGGAAAACTGAAAAGTCATTAGTAAAATGTTGCTTCAATGGCATGAAAGAAAGTCTTTTTTGTATCGAATTGTGACTGGCGATGAAAAGTGGATTTATTTTGAGAATCCCAAATGCACAAAATCATGGGTTGATCCAGGTCAACAATCATCATCATCTACAAGGCCAAATCGCTTCGGAAAGAAGACAATGCTCTGTGTTTGGTAGAATTAGGAAGGTGTGGTGCATTATGAGCTTCTAAAACCAGGTGAAATCATTAATACTGATCCCTACTGACAACAAATAATCAAATTTGAACCATGCTTTGATTGTGAAACGACCAGAAGACACGCCAAAGTAATTTTGCTTCATGATGACTCACCATCACACACTTCAAAACCAGTTAAAGACACATTAAAAGATCTTGCCTGGGAAGTATTAACCCACCCACTATATTCACCAGACCTTGCTCTTTCAGATGACCACTTGTTCTGATGGATGGTACACGCACTTTCTGAGCAGCACTTCAAAACATACGAAGAAGTAGAAAATTGGGTATCTGAATAGTTTGCCTCAAAACAAGGAAAGTTCTATTGGGACAGTATCCACAAATTATCTGAAAGATGAGGGAAATGTGTAGCTAATGATAGACATTACTTTAATAAAGCACTTTTGATTTTTCTTTTGAAATTATCATGTTTTCTTTGATTACAAAATCCACCATTATTAACCCGTACACCTAGTAGAAACCAACATAGGGAAGCAGACAAAATGGGGAGATAGGGAAACATGTCACTAATGAAAGAACAGAAGAAATTTCCAGAAAAAGAACTAAATGAAATGGAAGAAAGCAAATTTCCAGATACAGAGTTCAAAACAATGGTTATAAGGATGCCCAAGGATCTTAATGAAAGCTTCAAGGGAGTTAGAATTTCAAGGATCTTAATAAGAACATCAAATATATGTAAAAGGACCAATCAGAAATGAAGTATACACTAACTGAAATGAATAATTTACCGGGCATCAACAGTAGAGCAGAGGAGACTGAGAATCAAATCAGTGATTTGGGATATGAGGAAACAAAAAACACCCAATCATAAAACAAAAATAAAAAAAGAATCCAAAAATATGAAGATAGTATAAGGAGCCTTTGGAACAACTTCAAGCGAATGAACATTCACATCATGGGGTGATAGAAGAATAAAAGAGAGAGCAAGAAATTGATAACCTATTTGAAATAAAAAGACAAAACTTCCCCTACCTGGTGAAAGAAATAGACTTCCAAGTCCAGGAAGCACAGAGTCCCAAAAGAAGAGGAACCCAAAGAGGCCCACACCAAAACACAACATAATTGAAATGCCCAGGGTTAAAGACAAAGAATCTTAAAAGAAGCAAGAGAGCTAAGATTTGAAAACAGGCTAAATGCCCATCAGCAGATGAATGGATTAGAAAACTGTAGATACACAATGGAATACTATGCTGCTGTAAAAAAGGAATTCTTACCATTTGCAACAGCATGGATGGATCTGGAGAGCATTATGCTAAGTGCAATAACCCAGTCAGTGAAAGATAAATATCACATGATCTCACTCATTTATGGATAATAAACATTACAAACTGTTGAACAAAAATAAACAGAGGCAAAGAAGTATGGAACAGACTATCAAACTACAGTGGGAAGGTAGGGGCAATTGGGGTGGGAGCTGTAAGAGGTCAACCAAAGGACTTGTATGCATGCATATAAGCACAACTAACAGATCCAAGACACTGGGGGCAGGAGGATGAGGGCAAGTGCCAAGGGTAGGGGAGGTTGGGGGGAGGTCAGTGGGGAAAAAAAGAGATATATATGTACTACTATTTATAATACCTTAAACAATAAAATTTTAAATTAAATTAAATTATTTTTTTAAAAAAAGCAGCAAGAGAAAAGCAGTTAGCTGCCTACAAGAGAGTACCCACACGACTGTCAGATGACTTCTCAACAAAACTACAAGGCCAGAAGGGAGTGGTAAGAAATATTCAAAGTGATGAATAGCAAGAATATACAACCAAAATCACTCTATCTAGCAAAGCTAACATTTAGAATTGAAGGTCAGATAAAGAGCTTCACAGAAAAGAAAAAGCTAAAGGAGTTCATCACCACCAAACCAGTATTAATTACATGAAATATTGAAGGGAGGAGGAGGAGAGGAATGAAAGGAGGAGGAGGAAGAAAAAGAAGAAAAAATTAAAAATATGAAAAATAAAATGGCAATAAATACATAGCTATCAACAATTGAATCTGAAAATCAAAATAAACAAAGAATCTAATGAACAAAATAAATTGATTAATAAAATAGAACCAGATGCCTGGAAACATAGAAGAGACTGATGAATTTCAGAGAGAATATGGGGCAGGGAAATATTAAGCAAAGAATTTACAGTGCATATTTACATTTTCTATGGTCAGACAATAGGGTAGTGAAGGCATGGGGAGGATCGGGAACCAGGTGGAAGGGCATAACGGGTGAGAAAAATGGAGACATCTTTAATATTCTCAACAGTAAAGATTTTAAATAAATAAAAAGAAATATTTAAAGCACTCTACCAGGCTTTGTAGAACATAAAGACAAGGGACACAGGACAAACATGTTTTTTTCACACACACACACACACACACACACACACACACACACACCAAACTACACTACAAACATGTCTACTTAATAATTCCTAGTTATTCTTTAAAACCCAACTCCTCTGAATCTTTCCTCGCCTTGTTCAAGGGAATTGGAAACTCACACCTCCCACAGAACTATGTACTTATTTCCACTATAGATAATACCTATAATATCTGTCCTAATGTTTTGTAACTATTTTTTATATGTCTGTCTCCCCTATCAAACTATGAATTCCTTAAGAAAAATGCTCTAAGACCATATTCAGAAATACACCTTTAAATCAATGGACTAAGCAGATTATATTTTGAAAAAATATATATAGAGTATATTTTCCATACCTGCAAGTAACTCTCAAATGGCTTGTCAAATAAATGGTATGCACATGCACATGTTTAAAGAGAAAGAAGATGCAAATATGTTAAAATGTTAAGAATTAGTGAATGTAAGTAAAGAGTACATGCAAATGTGTTCACTTTACTTTTCCTACAACTTTTCTATGCATTAAAAATTTCAAATATAAAAATTCAGAGTTAAATATAAATATTTTGTTCCATTTTATTTTTTATATCTATCACAGGGCCTGGCACATGACAATTACACAAAATCTACTTCAAAATGGAAAAAAAAAAAAACACCACACAGACCATCAGTAACCTAGAAATCCCAAGAAAGTAGTCCTGAAAAAAAAAGTGATCACTGAGTGGTCTGTGAGGACAGGAGTTACAGAAAAAGTAGGATTGGAACTGGGCTTTGAAAGGGGTGTATTAGTTCAGATTAAAAGGGACATTACAAATGGAAGAAGTTCATAAAAAGATCTGGTGGCTTACATGTAGGAAAATTTTAAAATGACTCAATCAATCTGAAGCCATTAGACTGAGGTTGTATTCACATCACCACTAAATCCCAACCTGCTTCATTCCCTTCACTTGTAAATTTGGGAAAATAATATGTAACTTACAGGGTGTTGTGAGAATAAAATGTTAGTAATTATGGGGAAGTATGTAGTACAATAAAAAGAATGTACACGGATGTCAGATATGTTTATTAAGGAATTGTTAAAGTAATCAAGATACTAATCTGGCTGGAACTGAGGGTATAACGCATGTTACCAGTATGGTATAATATAGGCTAGGACTAAACTCTATAAAGTTTTGCCTATCAATCCAAAACATTTAGATTTTACTTGATGGAAAATGAGAGCCACAGAAAGATTGTTGAGAATGGAAATAATATATTTTAAATGTGGTTTTCACAACAGTGTTAAATGATCAAGGTTTAGATTAGAGTTGAGGCAGAAGGGACAAGAAAGGAGGGGATGGATTCAAGAAAAATTATAAGAATCAATAGACTTTGGTCTCCATGTATCAAAAGTCAAAGGGTAGTCAGTCAAAAATCATCCTAATGACAGCATTTTTTCAAACACTGTTTTATAGAACACTAGTCTAGGAAATTCTTAAAAGGCTGTAAAATTCACTCCTATCTTAGATTCCAACTGCACTTTACTATGTATGCATTAGCATATCAAAGGCTCTGAGAAATTATGGAATAAAGAAATCTGCTGTTTAACATAGCCCCAAACTGGATTTACCTAGTGTTCCATGGAACACACTATGGAAAATGCTCTAAGTAATGTTGCCCAGGTGACCAGTACACTGAAGACACAATAAGAGAAAACACAATGCTTAGACAGTTGTTGCTGTCTGATAGACCATTTTGTTTGTTGAAGGTGTTTCAGACATAATGAGTTTGAGAAGCTACAGAATATGCAGGGTCAACTGATCAGAAGACTGATGAAAATCAGGGTTTGACATTGAAGCGAGGTCAGAGTTAAAGATGAATCTTTGTAAGTCATTCTCATAAAGGTAATAGTTAAAGGCGTGGCAAAAGATAAGAGACTATACCAAGAGAATAAAATTGAGGCAGAAGTAGAACTGATGGCAGCCACAGAGCAATCTCTATTTGTGTTACTATTTATTTGTATGGGTATGAGTGAATATCTATGAAACTAAGAAAAAAGGACATTTGAAATGCATGTAAGTGCATAATTCTATTTTCAATCTAGGATAGAATAGCCACCCAAACCCTTGTACCCTTTTTATCCAGAATTCTCTTTAGTTCTGACATTATTTTTCAGAATTAAACAAAGATGAGAGTTCGAAGGAAGGGTAAAAATGGTTAATAATCAATGGTTTGGGAAAATCCACATTAATTGGAAAACCTGTTTTAAATTGACAGTTGATGGGAATTTAACCCACGGATTTACTGGATTTCATCTATGCTCATGTATTGTCCATAAATAAGTGGTTATTATCCCTGGCTGTATTTTAGAATAACCCAGGTAGTTTATTTAAAATATGCATGTCCCCTGGCCTCCACTTTAAGAGATTTATCTAAACTGTTCTAAGGTGAGCTGCAGTAAGGATATTTCTTAAAAAGCTTCCAAAGTGATTCTGTTGTATAGCCGGAGGTTTGAAATACTCATGTAGACTAGCAACAAATATAGTTCACTGCCTATTTTTGTAAGTACTAGTTAATGCCTACTGGAACATAACCATGCTCATTCATTTATGTATTATCTTTGACTGCTTTTGTTCATTAATGGAAGAACTGAATAGTTGGGTAGACACCACATGTGACCCACAGTACTGAAAATATTTAATATTTAGCCCTTTATAGAGATGGGTTAGTGAGCCCTGATCTGAATTAACATTTAAGTCAGGTTTGAGAAAAAAATTAAAATTTGACAATTCCCAGAGAATGTGTTTCTTTTTTGAAGATGTTTCCTATTGCCATAATGTTTTTGAGATATTACAAAGTTATTATCACATGCAAAATTGGGGTTATATAAAAATTATTTAACAAAGCATTAAAATTTTAGAATGAACAATTCAATTTCCCCCCCTTCCTCCATTAAATTCTTCCTACCTGGGACACTTAAGGAAAAATGTCAACTTTGCAGAATGATTAGTCGACTAAAAGACATCATATTTCTTGTAATAGCATTAAAAAAATTGGTCTGGTCAAATTGTACTAAGTGTGAAATTGGGTTTTATTCTACTGATATTAATTTCTAGTAAAACAAAATAGAGAGGTCAATGTGGGGAAAAGGAGACATATGCAATACTC
Organism: Lasiurus cinereus; assembly: GCA_011751065.1. Classification (NCBI taxonomy): domain Eukaryota; kingdom Metazoa; phylum Chordata; class Mammalia; order Chiroptera; family Vespertilionidae; genus Lasiurus; species Lasiurus cinereus. The sequence goes on along the minus strand of JAAGEH010000477.1, from coordinate 877,137 downwards.
TATGTAATATTTTAAACAATAAAGAATTAAAAAATAAAATAAACAAACTACGAGATCATTGTAGCAAAACATCAGAGTAGGATATAGGATTTGAGTGGGGGGAAGAATAATATTACAGGTAATTTTTAACAGTTCTCTAAATTTTCCAAATTTATACAATGGTTATATATTATTTATGTAAGTCATAAAAATGTTGATCTGTACTTCCTGGGCTAGAGCAAAAACTCCAACATTTTTTTTTCTGATGGGCCTAAGCACCTCCCATTGATGGCTTGAAAGAATAACAAATGCCTGCTATTATGGAAGATAAAACAATGAAACTTCCTTATTGTAAGAATTGCCACCCAGAACATGTTGGTGCCCTTAATCTCAATATCCTATACTAGAGGCATGAAGATTTGTGCAAGAATGGGCCTTCCTTCCCCTGGCTGCTGGCACCACCTTCACTCTGGCTGGAGCTGCCTTTTTGCTCCAGCCCAGTCGCCTTTCTACCTTCCCATGCTGCCCAGAGGCCCGGAGTGGCTGGGATGGTGCAGAACACCTGCATCATGGCCATGGGGATGGCACAAGCATCGTGCCCCGCCCCCAACCGCTCAGCGCCTGTGTCTGCAAATTAACCCACCATCTTTGTTGGGTTAATTTGCATACTCACTCCTGATTGGCTGATAGGCATGGTGAAGGAATGGTCAATTAGCATGTTACTCTTTTATTAGTATAGATAATAAAAGGATAATACGCAAATCAACTTAATAGTGGAACAACTGGTCACTATGATGCACACTGACCACCAGGGGACAGACACTCCCATAGGGGGAGCACCATTCAGCTACAAGCTGGGCTGACAGCTGGTGAGTGCAGCGGCCCGCCTCCATAGCAGTGCTAAGGATGTCTGACTTTGGTCATCAATCAGACATCCCCTGAAGGGCTCCCTATACTGCAAAAGGGTGCAGGCTGGGCTGAGGGAACCACCCCCCCCCCCAGACAGTGCATGAATCTCGTGCACCAGGCCTCTAGTTCTGATCTATAGAAAATTAGAGCTCAGTTGCCTATGTCTGAGAGACATCACTTGAGAAAATGGCTGGTCTAGAGAGAATCTTACTCACTTTGGAAAAGAATTCACGTGTAATTTACAACTGACAGCAGAGTATCTTAACATTAAGATTCCTATTAAGCCAGAATATTGTTTCCTTAGCCATTCAAAAGGACAAAACACCCTGAGTTTAATCAATTTTATAAAGGATGCTTCTTCATTGAGGGGGAGGGCCTTAAAAGTTGGCTGAAAGGAATCTGTTGACTGGTGACTTTGCCAGGGAAGGGGGATAGGCATAGCTCCGAAACAGTGGTCATAAGTATAAAAATCAATAAATAAACAGTATTTTTTGGTAAAGTCTGACAATTTGTCAGTCACCCTCAAACAAATATCACTATCATTTAAAAAAAATAAGTAAAATAGTATAAATCTGCCACCAAACATTCTTCTCAATGAGACTATGCTGGAGACTGCAAAAGACATTTACTTAGAAAAAGGATATACATTTTAACACAGGCTCAACAGTATTTTCCAGTGTAACAAAACAGACTGTACCCACTTCTCCTGAATCAGCAAGTTTCAAGTTTCCACTTCAAAAATATTCAGTACAATAAAGGAAAGAGTTTTGAAATGTAATTTTAGGAAGGTGAAAAAAAGGGGGGAGAAAGGCAAAATACAGTTCTATTATTCCTGTGGGCTAGGCTACGTGTTTCTTTCAATTCCCCCTAACCTACATACATACCACACAGCTCTAGATCTTTTTATATTTTTATTTTGCATACCTGCTCCAGTTCATAGGCTTTTGCCTTATCTTCATCCCGATCTGCATTCTTCCGATAGGCCAGACCCAAACCCCACACAGCCAAGATGCTATACACATTATCCCGGACCCAGGCATCTTTCTGATCATAGCTGGCTGGAAGCAAGCCAGTCACTGGATTCTACAAAGCCAAGAAAAAGAGGACAGGCAGGTATTCATAGGCTGTTAATATTAGGAAACAATATCAAGTGGCATACTTAGGGACTTTGATTTAATTTCTACTTCCCTACTCCTGAGTATTATATCCTCCTTTCTTCTAACCAAGTATAAGCAAATGATATCTTGAATAAGGGGGAAGAGCTGTTTGAAAACACAAGTCTGAAATGTGGGTAAAAGAAAGTCAGTGTTTTAACTTTCCAGTTAAAACAATAAACCAGCATTAAAGTATTAACAATATAATTAATAGTATATACAAAGTATCTCAGATCTTCACAATAGTCTAGTCTTAAAATGACAAAATGTTCCCCTGCTTTCTTTGGCAGGAGAGGAAGGACAGTGAAACATACACGTTCACCAAAGGTCTCCATCCGAGCTATCACGCTGCACACATCTTCAGTGATTACAGGCAACACTTAACTTACCTGATGGCACAGGATGGTCTGCTGCACCAGCCTAGCGTAGCCGTCCAGCCGAACCCCTGAGTTACTCCGGCTCCTCATCGTGCCTGGTTTCCAGTCCCCTCAGTGAAACCGCCCTGGGTACCGGGTGCCTTCAAGGAAGGAGGCTCCAAAGCAGCTGCACCCTCACTGTGGGAAGCCCAAATACAAGGCTCCTGCAGAGCTGTCCCAACGCTCAGGCCTGGACCAGTTGTCTGGACCACGTGCCTGAAGTCCACCACATGCCCTCCCCCGCAGCCTCCTGCAGTCTGGGGCCCTAGTACTGCCCTCTCCCAACTTATGCCAGTTTGGCCTCCAAGGGAGACTGCCCTGGCCCACAGCGCGACACCTCCTCCTCCCACCTAATTGGAGCAGCCAGCAGGAGGCGGGGCGGGCTCCTGGGGTCCTAGCAGTTGAGAGCTGTTTACCCTGGCCTTGCGTGCCTACCCCGCTCCCATGCGTCCCCTGCACGCACGCACGCACGCACGCACGCACGCACGCACGCACGCACGCCCGCCCAAACGCCCGCCCGCCCGCCCGCCCAAACGCCCGACCTGCAGCAGAGGATGTGTCTCGGTAAGCAATGTGATTTCAGAGGTTTATTTTCGATACTGTGAATGAGTGTTTCACAGTATCGAATATAAACCTGATAGGATGTTGAGGCGGCTGTTTCTTTTTGTTTTGTAGGGTGTGTTTTTTTTTCTGCTAAACTATTTTCAGGAGCCCAGGGTGACTTCAAACCTAAGAAGAAAAGCGAACCGTTGCATTCAAGGCCTAAAGAATTGGAATTTCCAGGATGGTAATTTCCGAGTCTTTAATGTATTTTATACTTTTGACTAAAAGCTTAGATTAAATTCCTCACTCCGACCCAAACCAAACGCGGAAGAACTCCCTCGGGTACTTTATTTTCCTAGAAACGCGAATCTGTGGGCCTGGGAAGGCGGGCGAAGCGGAGAGCTTTGAGGAAGCCAGTGACTGCGGGAACCTGGGCTGGGTTGTGGTGGGGAGCGGTGCCTCAGGATGACCTTGGATGAAAGATGCTGATTTGGAAAACTCCCTCGTGTACACGTAAGTCACACGGGCCAGGCAACAGACTCAGGTGAAAATAAAGAGGGTGGGGGCGGGGAGGAACAGAGTCTCAGCCTCGCATCGTTGCTGCCCAGAGAATGCTAAGACCCCCGTCCGTCCATCCACCACCACCCACTCCGGCCACAGAATATCCAGTCATGGATAAAAATGAGCTGATGCAGAAGGCCATACTGACTGGGCAGGGTGAACGATATGATGATGACAGGGTAGTCAGTATGAAATCTGTAACTGAGCAAGGAGCTGAATTATACAGTGAGGAGAGGAATCTTCTCTCAGTTGCTTTTAAAAATGTTGTAGGAGCCCGTATGACATTTTGAGAGTCGTCTCAAGTATTGAGAAAAAGACAGAAGGTGCTGAGGAAAAACAGCATATGGCTCGAGAATACAGAGAAAAAATTGAGACCAAGCTAAGAGATACCTGCAATGATGATGTACTGTCTCTCAGAAAAGTTCTTGATCCCCAGTGCTTCACAAGTAACTACTGTTACTTGGCTGAGGTTGCTGCTGGGGATGACAAAAAAGGGATTGTGGACCAGTCACAACAAGCATACCAAGAAGCTTTTGAAAACAGCAAAAAGGAAATGCAACCAGTACATCCTATCAGATTGGGTCTGTCCCTTCTCTGTGTGCTATTATGAGATTCTGAACTCCCCAGAGAAAGCCTGCTCTCTTGCAAAGACAGCTTTTGATGAAGCCATTGCTGAACTTGATACATTAAGTGAAGAGTCATACAAAGACAGCATACTAATAATAATGTAGTTGCTGAGAGACAACTTGACATTATGGACATCAGATATTCAAGGAGATGAAGCTGAAGCAGGAGAAGGAAGAGAAAATTAACCGGACTTCAAACTTTTGTTTGCCTCATTCTAAAATTTACACAGTAGACCATTTGTCATCCATGCTGTCCCACAAATAGTTTTTTGTTTACGATTTATGACAGGTTTATATTACTTCTATATTTCCCATGTGGTTTTTATATTTAATATTAGGGGGGTAGATCCAATTAACATTTAGGGAGTTACGTTTTCATCTTGAGGTGGCCAATATGGGGATGTGGAATTTTTATATGAGTTATAAAAGTTTGGTATAGTACTTCTGGTACATTGTGGCTTCACAGAGCCAGTGTTAAACTTGCTTCCATGTCTAAGTAAAAAACTGCCTACAGATTGGTTTGTCCTGGTGGGGAATAAAAATGATAATTAGTTAGAGTCACAAGTGTAGTTGTTGTGGGTACTTCAAGTTTTGGAGCACTTATAATACTGTGTTAGAAGTGGATATCCCATGGGTAGCCCATGTTGAACCATGTGTGTATCTGTGGAATACTCAGTCTTAGTGCGCACACCTTCAACTACAGCTGCAGAGTATTCCTTAATGGTGACCCAATTCTCTCTGGATAAGGGCAGAAACGGTTCACATTCCATTATGTGTAAAGTTACCTGCTTTTTGCTTTTATTATTTTTTGCTACACTCATTTGTATTTAAATGTTTTAGGCAACCTAAGAACAAATGTACAAGTAAAGGTGCAGTAAAATGAATTGTTTGGTATCCATTACTTCATGCATATCAAGCATAGCAGTAAAACAAAAAAACTCATGTATTTTTTGATACTTGCCTAACATGCATGTGCTGTAAAAACAGTTAACAGAGAAATAACTTGAGATGATGACTAGCTTTGTTTACTGTCTTATGAAATTTTCATGAACAATCTAAGCATACTGTAGTTGTTAAGAACACATGTATTAAGTTCATGTAAGTGGAATAAAAGTTTTATGAATGGACTTTTCAACTACTTCTCTATAGCTTTTCAAGTAAATTAGTCTTTTGGTTCTGAAATTTCTGTAAAGGAAATTGTACATTTTTATAAATTTATTCCTTATTCCCTCTTGGTAGCTAATGGGCTTTTACCACGTTTAAATACAAAGTTTATCATAACAAAATACTACTAACAGAACTACTGTTCCCAACCACGCCCAAACTCCCCATCTTCCCAGCCCCCAAACTCCCTAAAAAAGGGATGTTGTGTTTGTTTTTTTGTTTGTTTGTTTTTTAGAGGTGTGGGGATTGATTGGAAATAATAATATGTTCCATTTAAAATTTCAGTATATGGCATTTTCTAACTTGGAATCCACAATGTTCTTGGCCCATGGTGACATTGGGTAGCATTAACTGTAAGTTTTGTGCTTCCTAAATGATTTTGTTTTTAAGAATTTCTTGATACTCTTATAACCTACCTTCAACTTTGATCTTTTACTCTTTTCATTTGTCAGGTGCATACAGGATTATCTTTTTCAGCCTTCTGTCACCAACCATTATTACTTGGTGGCCATGTACTTGAAAAAAAGGCCACATGATCTTTCTGGCTCCACTCAATGTCTAAAGATACCCTGCTTCTTTTGCTTGCATTTCATAAACTATTTCCCTCATCATATTTGCTGCAGCAAATGTCTCCTTGTTTTATCTCCTTGTGAAACTCTACCTATCTGGAATGGTCTGATATTGGCTGCCTTTCAAATCTTTCTTCTTCTCTTCTTTAAATAATGGGACTAAGTTATACCCCAGACTTGCCCTACATATTATTTCCTAAGTACCTTGCAAAAATACCATTTTAAAAGAGGTGTATTTTTTCTTTTAGAATGTAAGCTCCTCAAGAGCAGGGACAATGTTTTCTTGTATGTTACACTGTGCCTAGTACACTGTAAATGCTTAATAAATATTGGTGATGGGGAAAAAAATAGAGGGGGAAAAGGGAGGCTAGAAAAGAAGTCTGCAAATAATGCTCACTCCTCACTGGCCGCTAGTTGTCACATACCTGGTTTTTGCTACCTCTTTTTACTGTCCCCAACCCCCACCAGCTCAGCTCCTTCCAAGACCTTGCAGGCCTTTCAAGGATTAGTTTAAGTACCACCTGCTCTCAAAATCACAGGGTTAACAGAATTAGACCTTTCAATTCCCAACTCTAATAATCTGTGATTCTAACTAAGCCTTCCTTAGCAACTTCACCCAGGCCACAGTGATTTTGCATATGTTTACATTTTTATTTGTCTAAATTTAGTCTCTCCTTCTAAGCTTACTCTGTCCCAACCCCCACTCTCACCGGCTCTCAAATTAGCATAAAAGCAGCCACTCCAGAGGTGACTAGCAAATATTTGGTAATGATGATAGTTATACACAGTAATAGAATTCTCACGCAAATACTTTCGATTGCAGTCATTAGCTACACAAATGCTGTGACTGGCACATAACAAGCCACTTCAAGGCCCAAGTGCACAGGGGTGAACAAGTCTTTCCTAGGAAAGCTAGTTCATTTTGGATGAAAGAACACTTCCCCAATGCTGTGCTGCCACTAACTCCCTGATATCTTCCCCTTAGCTTATAGCCTCAAAAACCCTTCCTCTATCCTTGTCCACTTCAAGCTACTGTCCTCTCTTTTTCTTTATCTCATCATCCTGGGGTGGGTGGGAGAGATCAACCAAATAACTTGTATGCATAACCTATAGACATAGACAATAGGGTCGTGGGGGTCTGGGGCAGGGGGAAGGGGCTGGCTAGAAGGAGTCAATGGGGGAAAAAGGGGATATATGTAATACTTTCAACAATAAAATTAAAAATGGTTTATTGCATTGAATTTAGAAATAAAATTTACAGTAAAGTTTTTTTAAATATTAAAGTATATAAATATATATATGGTCACTTAAAAAAACATGGGAAGTATAGAAAAGTAAAGCAAAATCATAATTCCTTCACACACACATATGTGATAGATCTTCCCTTCCCCCAACTGGTGGATGGAGTATGACGTAACCTGCACCTTCAAACTGGACATTCCTGAGCACCTAACCAGGCACCTTATATGGACTATACATTGAACCACTAATCAACATCTGCCAAGTACCCTAAGCTAGTAGTCAACAAACTCAGTCAACAGAGACAAATATCAATAGTACAACAATTAAAATTTCTTTTGAGAGCCGAAAACCAACTTCTCCTCATGGGCCACAACGTTTCACTGTACGTGCCCATGGTATTTTGTGGAAGAGCCACACTTAAGGGACCAAAGAGTCGCATGTGGCTCGTGAACCGCAGTTTGCCAATCACTGCCCTAAGCCCTGGATTCCTAAGTATCTAAGTGCCTAATCATGTGCCTTATATGAAGCCACCAAACAATGCATGCCGAGTGCCCCAAGCCCAATCCCTTCCCATTCCTCCCCTCAAAAAGCATGTCCACCTCTGCACATGTTGTTCTCTCCTTGCAGGACAGCCTGATAGAGTCCTTCTCCTCTAATAAAGCCTGTAATCCTGGTGTTTCGTCCTCTGTCCCATCTTTCACTGCACACCTGATACTAATACAAAATAATATTGAAAATTTTTTTTAAGTTTAAAGCTGCTATAGAATTAAAGGAAAAGATAACACTGGAAAAAAATATCTACAGCCTGGGAAGGTCCTCATCCTCTAATAAAGCCTGCAATCCTGGTTTTTCAGCCTCTATCTGATCTTTCATTTGGTGCCAAAGTCTGGGAAAGGTGCATGGAAGTGTGGACGATCCTCGAATCTAGCCCCAAGCTTCTGACTCCTGCTGTGACTCTGCTCGGTGGTATGGTTCTGAGTTGATTGGCCTGCTCCAGACACCTCTTGAACGTTGCTGTACCAGGACAAGTGGGGATCTTGTCACTTCCTTCTCACAGGTAGGCTTCAGGGACTTTCCCACCGCCCTCCCACCCCCCATCATTCCCTTGACCTGGAAGGGCTTCAGAGTTTCCCATCTACTCGACTACACGTTCTACATTCTATGAAAGGCCAGGTACCTGGCCGGGAAATTCTGCTCTACTCCACGGGAAAGGTCTCAGTGTAATGACCTTGGAACCTTTCCTCATCTCTCTCTCTACAGGTTGGCTGAGGTTAAAGGAGGATGCTTATTGCTTCTTCCCCAACTTCCCAATGGCCTCCCTCTGGTCATGGGGACCTCTCAGTCCAAATATCCTCGAAACACATCCTTAGGGTGACTCCTTGCCAATCTCTCGACCCTTGGTCTTTTTGGCTACATCAAACCAAAGAAGCTCATTTTTTTCTGTAACTCTACCTGTCCACAATATAAACTCGACAATGTGGCCCAAAAATGGCACTTTCAATTCCAATATCCTCCAAGACCTAGATAATTTTTGCTACCAGACAGAGAGGCCTCAGAGATCCCTATGTACAGACTTCCCCACCCCCACCCTCACCCTCTGCTCTCACCCCTCACTTTACTCCTCATGTTCCACCCATCAGATCCTCCTTGCAAAGTCCTCTTCACTCTCTCAAACTGGTCCTCAACCCCTTTCTCTGTCTTATGACTCTTTCGACCTAGCCGATCATTCCTCTCCAACTCTCCCACTCCCGCCGCCATCCGTTTCAACCTTTCCAGAGAATTGCTCCCCATGTCTACCATCTGAGAATTCTATCTGCCCGCCTTCCCCTGTGTGCTCTCCACTGAGTCTACGGTCCCCGGGACTGCCAGCAACCGAATTCACAGGTGGCTGGCCAGTCCCCCTTGCATGAGGTTGCATGAGTGGAGGGCATCATCCAAGTAGCCATTCCCTTCTCACTCTGATCTTTCTCAAATAATAAAATGCCTCGTCTCTTTCTCTTCCAATACTCTTAACCAGCAGCCACCTTCACTCCAGTCCCTGAGAGTCCAAATCTTTAGAAGGTGAGCTCCAAAACAGCCTTTCCCATCTAACACTCATTTTCAGGCCCCAAAGACTGCCTTCCTCAACAGCCTCTTCTATTCCTGTATCCATTCTACCCCTGAGAGAGGCAGCAGGAACTGAGGGCATAGTCTGAGTCCATGTCCCATTCTCTATGTCCAACCTAACAGATTGAGAGGCATCTCAGGTTTCTTTTTCCACTCACTTGACCACCTTTACTCCCCCGACATATGCTTCAACTTCAAAAAAATAAAGATATAGGTCCACAAACCGCTCAAAAAGACCTCATTAACCTGACCTTTAAGGTGTTTAATAATAGAGACGAGGAGACCCAAATCCAAAATCAAAAGCAAGATCAGGCCAAGGCTGAGACTAAGAAGACGACCTTGTGGCTCCTAGCCACCACTCTCATGAACCCCAAATGAAGTGCTGGTCCTCCAACTGCAGGTTAGTCAGGGGCTAAGCCTCCTCTGGGCCCATGCTTCAAATGCAACAAGGAAAGACACTGAGCCAAATCCTGCTCAAACCCGAGACTCCCGCCTGGGCCCTGCCCAAGGTGCAGAAGGGAAGGCCACTTGGAAATCAGACTGTAGTCTGGCCCTTTCGGTTCAGGCCTCAGCTAGTCCATCATGGCCGCCCTCTGGGTCCAGTTTGGAGCTCCCAGACCCTCTGGGACTGGCCACCAAAGAAGCTGCCCAGGCCCTGACAGGGCCCCACAGACTTACATCACCAGGACAGAGCCTCGGGTAACAATTGTGGTGGCAGATGAGCCAATCTCCTTGTTAATTGACACTAGGGCCACTTATTCTGCCCTCTCCAAATTTGTCGGGACTCTTATCCACTTCTCAGTCTCTATTATGAGGGTTGAAGGATTAGTCTCAGCCATTAGCCACCTTACATCTACACTGCATCTTACTAAATTCCCCCATTCACTCTTTTCTCATTCTATCTCGGTGCCCAGCCAGGGCTAGCATGCATCCTTTCATAAAACCCAGTTGTCCCAAACCAGTCACCTACCTCAGTTTTCACTCTCTCACCACAAGGCTGAGCCATTCCTTGGACTGTAAATGCCTTATCTCCTTATCTTCTCCATGACTGCACCCTCTGAACAAAAAATTTTCTCCTTTCTCAGGCTCACTGGGTACTCTCACCTCCGGGTTCACAACTTTAGTCCTCTTGCAAAGCTCCTCTATGACATAACATGGTGAAAGGACCCCTTCACTGAGCCTTTAGATCCCAAGGCCAACATTTCTTACCCCTTTAATGCTCTGAAAACTGCTCTGACCTCAGCACCTTCTTACCCTGCCCCTCCCCCCCCACTCCACCCTTCCCAAAGAACTAATTCCTTGATCATTATCTCTAAGAAAAATACAGCAATTTAAAATCTGAGCTGCTAGAGGCCTGGGAACAGGCTGCTGGGCCTGCTCCCTCCTCCCCATGCCTTTTCTCGAGTCTCATCTTCCACTGCTCCTTTCCTTCCCTTTCCCTCCCACTTTCACTGCAATACAATTTCAATCACTCATCTATCACCCCTTATTGGTAGTGCCATGGCAACTACCCTCTCAGCTTGGAGTGCGGAACTAGAAAAAGGAAATCTCAAACCCTTTAGTCCATCTCTTCTCCTCACACATTTCAGCTTGTCTCCATGATGAGGGATTTTTCTTCCTCTGTGGGGAAAACACGTACATCTGTCTTCCCATCAGCTAGACAGGAACCTGTACTCTCATCTGTCTCTCACCCAATCAGTCTTTACTTGTCCCCATAACCCATCATATCTGATACAAAAGAGGAGTCCAGATAATCCCTCTCCTAATAACCCTTGGCATCACAGCAGGGGTTAGAACTGCCATAGGGAGCTTAACCACTGCTCTACCTATTTTAAAACCCTGTCTCAGGACCTACAAGAAAAATGTGGATGCCCAGCACGGGACAAAACTGGGAAAACAAGAACCTCAACCCCAGGCTAACCTGTTCTTCCCTTTCATATCACTAGTGAGGCAACTGAGACTCCTACTCTTTCCCCGGCTAAAAATAACATCTGGATCTCAGTTGTATTTCAGCTCCAGGCCCAGAAAAGCAGCAAAACCAGACAAGTGACGCTGTGGCATTCTCAGGACCAGCTTTTACCTCCCAAGTGACCCCGGATCGCACTCAAGACCACCAACCAGTCTCTTGGGGAATCATCCAGCATAGAAAACACTACCTGTTTACTCGTTAGCAGCAGTAGCCCTACAGAACTAGAACATTGTAGATCTCTTGACAGCAGAAAAAGGGAGCTACCTGTGTCTTTCTTGGGGAAGAATGCTGCTACTTTGTAAATGAATCAGGAATTGCTAAAGATCACATTAAATCCCTCCAGAAAGGATTGACTAAAGACGACATAACCAGTTACAAGGGGGATATGCCATCTTTGGCTTACTTACCCCCTGGCTCCTCCCACTATTAGGCCCACTGGTATTTATTCTTTTAATCCTGCTCTTTGGCCCCTGTCTCATACACTGTTTCACTAGTTTTTTGCAGAACAGAATGCAGGCATTTGCCAACCAGAAAGTGGGAGAGATCTATCTGACCTTGAATTCAGAACCTAGAGACACCTATGTCACCAGAATCCTTGAGACCCTGCGTAGATGCCCTGACAACATCCCCTCTCAGCAGGAAGTATATACGGAAGATGGACCTTCACCCCCTGATCTTGCCCAGACTCTCAATTTTTTTAAAATACTACCAAATGCCTGGAATGTTAGATCCTCCCTTTCCCCAACTGGTGGATGGAGTATGATGTATACTGCAACTGAGGCCTAGACATTCCTGAGTACCTAACCAGGCACCTTATATGGACTATACATTGAACCACCAATCAGCACTTGAGTAGATAGGAATGCCAGAAGTAAGTTGTCACAAAGAAAGGTAACTGGCTGACTATCAAGAGGCCTTTCTGGATGGCTTTACTTTGGTGTTTTCAACATTAGTCCAGGCTGGGCCTTCAGTCATGCAGTATCAGAAACTCAATCTCTTGTGGGGCTGGTGTGGCTCAATGATTGAGTGTCAACCTCTGAACCAGGAGGTCACCTTTTGATTCCCAGTCAGGGCACATGCCCAGGTTGCAGGCTCAATCCCCAGTATGGGGTGTACAGAAGGCAGCCAATCAATGATTCTCTCTCATCATTGATGTTTCTATTTCTCCCTCTCCCTCTCTAAAATCAATAAAAATACATATTTTTTAAAAGAAACTTAATCTCCTTAGGGTCCCACAACTAGTTAAACTCAGGAGGCTGACTCATGCTGATTACTACACAAGATAATGATATGTGAATAGTGAGAAATCAAATTGTAGCAGTTACACTGTACCTACTATTGTGCAGATTGACTTATTCACCCAAAATTAAGTCATGATGGCCTTTTTGTTTTGTTGGCAATTTCTTTAGCTGTGTAGTGTTAGGGTCACTGAAAGAAGAACACACAAGGCCAAAATGGTAAGGGGTTTTAAATTTAATAAGTCATCTGGATACCAGATGGGCTGAGACCAAAAATGGTGTCAACACCCAGGGAAAGGGAGTCAGAGATTTTAAAGGACTCTAAGCAGGCTTTTTCTGGGTGGAGAATTCTCTGGGTGGATCCTGAGGGGAAAAATAATGGTCCTAGCAAATGGATCATGGTCTTAGCAAGTGGAATGTGATCTTAGCAAGTGCTAAGCAAAAGGGAATGTGGATTGTGAAGTGGTCTAAAGGTCAGTTGCCAAGGGGAGGGGATGTTGATTCAATAATTTGATCTGACATAACATGCAGAATCTTTTTAGTTTGATATAGTCCCATTCGTTTATTTTTACCTTTCCTTGTCTTTGGGGTCAAATTCATAAAATCTCTTTTAATACCAAGATCCATAAGTATAGTACCTATGTTTTCTTCTATGTAACTTACTGTTTCAGACCTTACATTTAGGTCTTTGATTCATTCTGAGTTAATTTTTGTATATGGGAACAAATAGCAGTCTAGTTTCATTCTTTTATATGTGGCTTCCCAATTTTACTAGTACCATTTATTGAAGAGGCTTTCTTTTCTTCATTAAATTATTTTAGCTACTTTGTCAAAAATGATTTGCCCATATACATATGGGCTCTCAATTCTGTTCCATTGGTCTGTATGTCTTCTATTTTTCTGCCAATAACATGCTGTTTTGATTTTTGTCATTTTGTTCAGGATCACTTTGGCAATTTGGGGTATTTTGTGGTTTCATACAAATCTGATTTTTTGTCCTATTTCTTTAAAAATGCCATGAGATTTTTATGTAGATTGCAATAAATCTGTATATTGCTTTGGGTAATATGGTCATTTTAACTATGTGGATTCTTCTGAGAAGGCTAAAAAGGGCTAATTCCAATGTAACCCTGATATTTGGGGCTAGCGATCTGAATCCATGCCAGCAAGCTCAGTGTACATTCTTGATAACCTATAATTAAGTCACTAACTCCTTCCCATATACTGGTCTTGCAGAACCTGTTACAGAAGCCATAAAACTGTGAACAGTGCACTACTCTGGAGGAAGAGTTATTAATGCTGGCACCAGGCCAAACCATCAGATATGGCCTGGATACCCCCAACATCTGGGGGCCTTCTTGCAAGGCCTGTGAAAAGGACTGGAAGCATAATCCATTTTTGTGGGACAAAGACCACAGGGAGATATAAAGAGAAGCTCCCTGCATGTTTCTTCACTCATATTTGGAAAGCTATCCCTTGAGTCTACTGGCATATTAAACAGTGTCCCTCCTTTTCTTTTAAAGTATTGCTTGATTTTCTTTGGTCTTCTGAAACACTTCCAATTCATGAACATGAAATATCTTTCCATTTGTGTCTTCAACCTTTTTTTTCCTTCTTCTTCAACCTCTTTTAATAATGACATATAGTTTTCAGTGTATAAGTTCTTCCCATGTTTTTTTTTTATTCCTAGGTATTTTATTCATTTTTTTACAATTATAAAAGGAATTATTTTTCCATTTCTTTTTCTGGAATTTCATTGTTGGTGTATAGGAATGTAAAAAAATTTTGTACATTTATTTTGCATCCTACAACATTACTGTATTTTGTTTACTGTTTCTAAGATTTTTGTGTGTGGAGTTTTTAGAGTTTTCTATATAAAGAATTATGTCACCTGCAAAAATGACAATTTTACTTCTTCATTTCCAATTTGAGAGCCTTTTATCTGTCTTGCCTGTATCATATCCTAAATTTCAATATTTGTTTCTATGTACTTATGATTGATATGTATGCCTATTTATGTGCCATTGCCCTTTGTTTTAAATATTTGAAACTTTAGCTTGGCCAGTGTGGCTAAGTGGTTGAGCATCGACCTATAAACCAGGGCACTGTTCAATTCCTGTTCAGGGCACATGCCTGGCGTTGCGGGCTTGATCCCCAGTAGAGGAGGCAGCTGATCAATTATTCTCTCTCATCATTGATGTATCTATCTCTTTCTCCCTCTCCTTTCCTCTCTGAAATCAATAAAAATATATTTTAAATAAATATTGGAGCTTTAAGATGTTTGAATACCTGGTAGACCTAATCAGCACTATTCTTTTTCAGAATTTCCTGGTGATGCTTGTTTACCTATTTTTTCATATAATCAGTTTGTATAATTAAAAAAGTAGATTCTATTGATATTTTTCTTGGGATGATGTTAAATTTACAAATTACTTTGTACAGGCTAGCAATAGAATTTAGGAACGTAGGAAACTAGACATAATTACATTATAATGCATGATATTTTTAGTGTTCATTATTCATGGTAATGTGTAGTTCAATGAACACAGTAGTGCTATGAACACAGTACATTAGTGCAACATATACAGCAATCTTTGTACAATTCATTGCTTGGATGTTTTGTCTCTGATTTTCACAGAATAAGCTTGAGCCTTTAGCATATCCCAACAGTATTTAAAATACGCATGTAATATGCTATATATATTACATATAATATTTTGAAAAGTCTATGTTTCCAGGAAAGACCGAGAAACTGTCACAGATCACAGATCAAAGGACAAATAAATGCAACGAGGAACACTAAATTGGACCCCCAGAACAGCAACAAAAAAGGACATTAATGGAAAAATTGGTGAAATCCAAGTAAAGTCTGGGATTTTGTTAATAATAATATACTAATGCTGGTATTTTTAGTTCTGACAAATGTATTATCACGATGTAAGATGATAACAGGGAAAACTAAAACTGGGTGATGTGTATGCAAGGGTTCGCTATACTTACCTTTGCAACTCTTCTGTAACCCTGAATTATTCAAAAAATAAAGAGTTTATTATTTTATATATATGTATTTAGCTCCCTCACTAGACCAACAGTCACCACCCGGTGGTCTATGGACCACTGGTGGTCCGTAAGGTCCAAAAGGTTGGTGACTGCTACACTAGATTGTGATAAATGCTAGAGCATGGACCATTCAGCACTATTCACACGCTCACCAAGAGTTATTGAGGACAACCCTTGAATGATTAAGACAAGCTAAGAAAAAAGTGAGAGATTTTGGTAAAAAGTACCAAGTTGCTGTCTTCCCTAGTTTACATACCATTCAATTAAATAAACGAAATGTGTTACTGATAAACATTTTTTAAAATCTCTATCTTTCATCCAGGTAGACTTAAAACATTTGGGAACCCTGCCCTAAAAGTACAGATTTCTCCTTTTCCTTTACCTACTCACCTTCACTCATTTTTAAAGTGTTCTTCCTGTTTACCACAAAGTTTTTAGCACAGTGGCTTTTAAGAAGTGGAAAGAACAGTGAGCTTGAGATCTAGTCTAGGCTCACTTTCTGGTTGTATAACTTTAAGTAAACTACTTCATCTCTATGAGCCTATTTTTCATCTCCCTCACTAAAATGATTAAATAAAAAGGTAGACATGATGTGCCCAGTAGGTGTGGCTCAGTGTCGACCTGTGAACCAGGAGGTCATGGTTTGATTCCCAGTCAGAGCACATGCTCATGCTGCAGGCTCCATCCCTGGTAGGGGGATTGTAGGAGGTAGCAGATCAATGATTCTCTCTCATCACTGATGTTTCTATCTCTTTCACTCTTCTTTTCTCTCTGAAATTAATAAAAAAGGGAGGGAGGAAGGGAAGAAATAGACGTGATGTACTCTATAAGTCTAGGAGACTAGGCTGCTTTTTGTACTTCCTTGTGAGTGTGCAATTTTTTTCCTGCCAAATTTAGTCTTTCTCTAGTGTTCCCTCTGTGAATGGTACCACCCCCTACCCACTTGCCCAAACTACAGCCCAAATCATGCCTATCTCCCTTTTTCCTCTTAACACCTCCTTCCTGCTTTTCAAAATTGTCACCAAGTTCTATAGATTCTACTTTTTAAATATCTGATCCATCCTCTGATCTTGATCCCCATTGTCACTGCTTTCGTTTCTCCATGAAATATAGTAACAGTTTCTTAATTGGTCTCCTTGCCTGTTCCTCATTTTTCATATTGCTCCCAAATTCACATCTTAAATACCAATTTGGCTCTGATACTCCCAAACTTAAAATTCTCTCATGGACTCTTATAGCCCTTAAGATAAATCCAAACTCTTTAGCATGGCACTGTGATCTAGGCTATGTGCATCCATTTCTCTCCAGTCTCTACTATATCCCTAGGTTATAGCTACCTTGAAATATTTGTAGTTGCATGACATCACTAAATCACTAAACATTATTTCACAATTGTGCTACTCCTATTATCAATTGGGTGCCCTCTGTGTCCCCACCTGTTACTGGTGGAAGTGGAGCTCTTGGAGTGCCACGGGGAAAAGAAATTCCTGAGGCTCTTACAGGAGGATGAAGTATTGTGGAATGCTTTATTGTTGGTGTAAAATTAAGGGTTGTTTCCCTCCAAAGTCCCATCTCCCTCCATCTTGCCATGGAAAAAAGTCCAGCTGTGTGTTTAGCAGATACAGGACTGAAGCCACTGCCCAGAGTCTCCACTCCATATATTAAAGTCCTGTCCAGTACATGTGGAGTCTACATGGCCATGCATCTGCTAGGGTCATATGGTGAGCTAGAGCAGAGGTGAGTACAAGTCACAGAACAAGTGAGAAACAGGAGGACAAGAGAACAAGCAAGAAAGCGAGAACTTTTTATAGCTGGATTATAACTAGGAGCTTAACCAATTAAGCCTTCCAGATTTTGCATGCTTGCAGTAGGTTTTGCCCACCCACCCACCCCCAGCCAATTATTTTTATTCCCAAGTTAGAATGACAAGCTAGGGCCTTCTCTAAGTCACCATGACTTCATTGAGCATGCACCCATTTTTTCCTTTGCTAGAATCTTCCCCCAGTGATTTGCAGGGAGTGGAACAGTGGTTCCCTGTGGAGTTTGAGGTTGCAGCTTCCTGATGAAGCTGCCCAGATGACCATGCCTGTAATTAATGGCCTCCCCTTTTCTCTCTATTATTAATAACTACCTAGTTACAAGAATACTCCCTCTGTCTGGAAGACTTCCCTTCACCTATTTTTAAAAATTTGCTAAATCTTGTGGTCAATTCTCAGTCTTCATATTACTTGATCTATCAACAGTATTTGACATACCGGTAGTCACTCAGTCTTTGATTTTTCTTCACCCAGCTTTTAGAATGCCAAACACTCCTGCTTTTCCCTTTATCACACAACAGTTGTTATTTCTTCTTATTATTTTTGTTTCCTCCTCTGCTCCCCAAACTGTTAATATTGAAATGCTCCAGGGCTCACTCTTGAATCACTTTTTCTTTGTTTAGCATTCTTTACTTTTTAACTAGAGGCCCAGTGCATGAAATTCGTGCACTGTGGGGTGTGTGTGGGGGGGGGGGGTGTCCCTCAGCCCAGCCTGCACCGTCTCCAATCTGGGACCTGTCAGGGGATGTCGGACTGCCTAAATCGAACATCCCTCTCACAATCCAGTATTGCTGGTTTCCAATCACTCACCTGCCTGCCTGATCATCCCCTAAACATTCCCCTACCAGCCTGATCGATGCCTAACTGCTCCTCTGCTGGCCCAATTGCTCTCAACTGCCCTCCCCTGCTGGCCCAATTGCCCCCAACTGCCCTCTCCTGCAGGCCTGGTCACCCCCAACTGCCCTCACCTGCCAGCCATCTTGTGGCAGCCATCTTTGACCACATGGGGGTGGCCATCTTGTGTGAGGGCAGGAGGGTCAATTTGTGTATTACCTCTTTATTATATAGGATTTTTTAAATTTAATTCTATCTTTTCCATCACTTTTTATCCACAGCCCTCTATTGAAGGGGAAAATAAGACATTTGGGAGGCTAGCTATCTGAATCTGTGCCACTATCTTGCCTTCTGATGCACAGTCTTACTTGCCAACAAACTCCATTCTTTTTTAAAAAAAATATATTTTATTGATTTTTTACAGACAGGGAGGGAGAGGGATAGAGAGTTAGAAACATTGATGAGAGATAGACATCCACCAGCCTCCTCCTGCACATCCACCACTGGGGATGTGCCCGCAACCAAGGTACATGCCCCTGACCGGAATCGAACCTGGGATCTTTCAGTCCGCAGACCGACGCTCTATCCACTGAGCCAAACAGGTCTGGGCCAAACTCCATTCTTATCTGTGATGCCTGTCCTACCTTGAAGAACCTGTTTCCTGGAATACTCTCATTTTATAGAGGCTATAAACTGTGGACCATATACAACCCCAGAGAGGCTGGCACCAGTGCTGGCAAGCCTCTGGGGTTGTATATGGTGGTCTCACTTCCCACATCCCAACTCATAGGGGGCTGCAAAGCCCATGAAAAGTCTGGAAGCCTGATCCATATTTGGGGGACAAGAGAACTAAAGGGTATAAAAGAAAAACCTCATCCATATTCATCACTCAGGATTTGGAGACTGACTCCCCTAAGTCACGGCACTAGTGCAATCTACAATAAAGGCTACTTTTCTGAAAATAACCTCTTGAGTACTCAACTGACTAATTCTCTTATCTGCAACATTAATTTTGTGCATTGGCCAAAAAATACCAGTTGTGCTGCCTACTTAGGGCACCGCTGGGAAAGTTCAATGGCTGGTCCATTTGCCCAGCACCGCCGCCGCCTCCTCCCCCCACTTTCCCTGGCCGAAGACGGGAAAGGTGCATCTCCAGTGATTTGCTGAATTCCAGTCCTCATTGGGCCTGGATGACTAGGACCCCCACTTATGCCCCAGTGTACTCCAAGGAGGACAGAAATGCCATTTCTGGAACCAGACATCTGACCAGTGAGTTTTCCCTCAGGGACCAGTCCGAGTTCAGGCCTATCTTTTAGGACAGAAGAAGTGGCTAATCACTACTTAGGTAAACTATTTGCCTCAGTTCAGGGAGTTTCCATGAGTGGCAGCCAAAGCTGGGACTGACTGGTGTGTGAATGTGAATGCAAGAGTCTGTGTGAAATGAAAGCTACCATGTGTTTGTCCTGTGTCTCTGTTAACTGGAAGGGATTACACAGTTTAACTGCAAACATTGGAAGTAGTTCCTCCAAGCCCACTGTTTTAGAATGCATGTTAAAGAATTTTAAGAAAGGTTTTACTGGGAACTACAGGGTGACATTAGTTCCCTGGAAATTAAGAAAGATGTGTGAAATAGATTGGCCATCTTTTCAAGTAGGATGGCCAGTGGAGTGCACATTGGATGTCCTCACAATCAGGAATGTTTACGGAGTTATAATGGGAGACCCAGATCATCCTGACCAGTTCCCCTACATTGATAAATAGCTAGAAATAGCTCAGCTCAAGCTGCCTTGGATCTGGCTCTGCATGTATAAGAAGGGACAGAGTAAGGTTTTACAGGCAGAAGAAAAGAGACAGGCAGGAGAAGAAAAGCAGGAACTTCCTGAGAAAGCCCTGCCAGTTTTACCACCCTGATATGTGCCTCAAGTGGCACCCAGTGCTTCTTTGCCCGGTCAGAGAAGCTGAGATACACCACCTCATTCCGTCTCTCCCCAACCAGATTCTACAGAGAAGATTAAATGGCACTTGCACTCCTTGCTAATCAGAGACCCAGGCCACCCCCAGCCTTCTAAATGCCTCTCTAGGAGACTTGGGGTCCCCAAGTGCTTAGAAGATAGGACCCTATAAGAGGGGTGATAGGTCTTTTAACTACCAGCCCTTCACCATGACTGAGTTCCTGAATTGGAAATATCACACTCTTACTTATTCTGAAAAACCTCAAACCATGGTAGACTTCCTAGAGTCAATTTTTCAGACCCATAAGCCCTCTTGGCTTGACTGTAAGCAACTCCTTCTTGTAGACAGTGCCTGAGAAGGCACATGGGCATTTCTTTAATTATTGTCAGCTGAATCCAGTGGTTTTGGCAAAGCCAAGTCCTGGAAACATGCTTTGCCAGAGCCAAGAGTGTTGTCAGCTTGACCCAGGTGCCAGGGTGTGGGTTTTGTTATTCAAATCCAGCCAAGCACCAGGAATGAATATGATTTGGGCCCACCCAAGAATGCACATAATCTCCTTTATCTTGACTTTTAGTAAAACTTCCTGTTTTGTTTTTTGTGTTTTTTTTCTGTATAAAATAAACACACTGTATTGGCTCTGGGTCCCTGTCCTGTCAGGGGACAGTGGTCCCACCCATCCCTAGCTTTTTCCTTCTGTCTCTGTGTCTGTCTCTTCCTTTCATTTTCTCAATCCTCAACATCCCCTACACAGGAACTGGATCACTCTCTAGCCGCACTGCACGTGGAGAAAATAGAAATATTTACACCTTCTCACGTTCTTTAACACTGAGGAGGGCATGAGAATACAAAGAGATGGGCCAGGGAGGCCCTCCCAGATGAAGAACCCAGATGGGACCAGAACTCAGAAGATGGAAGGGCCAGGCTAGAGAGATAATGACTGGCCTTCCCCCAGGGCTCAAGGCTGGGACCAAGAATCCCACCAATATGGCCAAGACTGCTGAGGTCTTCCAGAAACCTGATTAAAGTCCAGCAACCTTCTATGAGAGACTCTGTGAGGCATATCGGATCTACACTCCTATAGATCCTGAAGCATCGGAAAATCAAACTATGGTCAATGCAGCCTTTGTAGGTCAGGCTCAGCCCTATATAAGGAGAAAGGTACAGCAGCTCAAAAGATTTGCAAGGAAAAAATGCAACCAAGCTGCTAGAAATAGCAAACAAGGTTTTCATCAACAGAGACAGGGTGGCTAAGGAGGAAGTGGAGGAGAGACTGAAAAAGAAAGTAACCTTGATAGTGGCGGCTATTAAGAAATCAAGCTCCCAAACAGATAAGGGAAACAACAAGGACCCAGGCCAGGGGAAGGAGGTTAAACCTTAAGCAGGATCAGTGTGCCTGTTGTAAGGAATCTGGACACTGGAAAAATGAATGTCCAAAGTGCCAGAAAGTGAAGTCAGGGTCGTCCAACCCATTCAACCACTACCGGCCTGAGCAGATCTACTCAGGCTGGTGAAGCTGACTCCAACTAGGATACACCAGGCTCTTTCCAACTGGGCCCCCACAAGCCCATGGTCAGAATAAAAACTGGGGGCAAGACTGTGGACTTTATGCTCAATATGGAGACTGAGCACTTGGTAGTCACTCAGAAGGTAGCTCCTCTCTCAGGAAGAAGGTCACCATTATTGGAACTACCGGGACCATACCCATAGACCATTCTGTCAGCCTCGCCAATGCCAACATGGCGGCCACCAAGTGATCCATGAATTCCTGTAATTGCCAGATTGTTCAGTGCCTTTAATGGGTAGAGACCTTTTTTCTAAGATTGAACAAAGATCACCTTTGCCCCAGATGGCTCAGCACAGCTGCTCCTATATGAGGAGACCTCTCAATGATCCTATCTTTAGCAGTGCCCAGGGAGGAAGAATGGAGACTTTATACCTCCCAAAGGACTCATCATTAGAGCCTGAATTAGAGGAAAAATTCCCACTGGTCTGGGCAGAAGGAAATCCCCCTGGCCTGGCCAAGGACGACACCCCAGTAATAATTGACTTGAAGCCTGGGGCACAGCCTGTCAAAATCCACCAATATCCGATTACAAGGGATGCATGCCTCGGAATCCAGGTTCATTTAGACTGGCTGCTTTAGTGGGGACTTATCAAATGGTGTCAGTCTCCATGGAACACCCATCTCTTGCCTGTCAAAAAGCCTTGGACTAATGATTACCAATCAGAGAAGGACCTTCAGGCTGTTAATGAGACTGTTATAACCCTGCATTTGATGCTGCCAAACCCCTACACTCTTCTGGGACTCACTCCATCAGAGGCAGAATGATTTACATGACTAATTCTAAAAGATGCCTTTTTCAGCCTTTAGTTGCAACCCTCCAGTCAGCCCCTGTTTGCTTTTGAGTGGGAAAACCCAACTACCGTTGCCAAGGAACAGTTTACCTGGACCAGACTGCCACAAGGGTTCAAGAATTCCCCGACTCTTTTTTAGGGGAGTGCTAGCATTTGATCAGTCCAAATTCTTAGGACAGGATTTGGGATGCATTCTACTCCAATATGTAGATGATCTCCTACTGACTAGCTCCACATGAGCTCAGTGCTGGGAGGGAACACGAGCCCTTCTGAGACTCTTAACTGAAACAGGTTACTGCCTGTCTAGAAAAAGGCACAAATCTGTCAGAGAGAAGTCAAGTACCTAGGTTTCTGATTCACCTGAGGGAAACAAAGACTAGGGACTGAAAGGAAGCAGGCAGAATGTGCTATTCCAGTCCCCAGAACCCAGTGGCAGATTCAGGAATTCCTAGGAGCAGCAGGATTTGGTCACCAAAAACAGAAGGATTCAGTGTCAGAAGGAAACCGTCGTGCAGACATAGCAGCCACGCTGACTGCTAACGAACAAGTAGCATTGTCACAGACCATGTTTGGCCCCTGAATTACCTGAACCTCCAAAATACACTCCTCAGGAGGAGGAATGGGACCAACAAGAAGGGGGTAAGAGGATGAAGGAAAGTTGGTGGACACTCAGTTTGAGGATTTAGAGGTAGATTTTACAGAAGTAGGACCTAGCAGAGGGAATAAATACCTTAGATTTTTTTCTGCACTTTTTCAGGCTGGGTTGAGGCATATCCTACTCTCACAAAGAAGGCAAGAGAAGTCACTAAGGCATTGCTGAAGGACATAATTCTGCAGTATGGAATGCCTCTAACCACAGGATCAGATAATGGCCCAGCCTTTGTAGCTGAAGTGGTACAACAAGTAGTTAAGACCTTAGGAATTAAATGGAACTTACATACAGCTTACTGACTCTAGAGCTCAGGGAAAGTAGAGCACATGAACCAGACTCTCAAGCAGGCTATTGCTAAGCTATGTCAAGAGACAACCTAACCCTGGACAGATTTCTTGCCTCTTGTACTCCTGCAGGTACGCTGTGCCCCAAGGTCCAGGGTAGATTTCTCTCCCTTTGAAATTCCATATGGCACACCCCCTCCTTTAATTCAACCGAAGGGAGATTTAGAGGAAATTGGAAACTTAGAAATTCAGAAGCAATTACAAGGATTGGGAAAACTTGAAGTCCACAGATGGGTTATTGACTGATTGCCCATCTCTTTAGGAATGGTTGTGCACTCTCATAAGCCTGGATATCAGGTTTGGGTAAAGGATTGGAAAAAGGAGCCCCTCAAGCCAACTTGGAAGGTACCCTATCCAGTTCTACTAACCACCTCCACAGCTCTCAAGGATGCAGGATTGAACATCTGGATCCAGCACTCGAAGGTGAAAGTAGCCCACCAGCTGAGTGATGCTCAGCCTGAGTGGAAGGTGACTTCTCAACAGAAGTACCCCCTGGGGATCAGCCTTAAGAAAACAGTGGACTTGGCTGACCAACCTTTTCCAAGAAATTCAGATAACACCTTGCTGAATTCCTCCTTATACTAATATTTCTTTCTCATCTCTCCCTAAAAGTAATATGCTCCTGTATTTCTGGATAATCATTGTTTTTATCTTTCTAATAATTATTATTTTGTCTTTTTATGAGTGCTGCCAGAACCCTAGACTAGTACCAGGAGAACTCTTCTATCCCTGCTGGGATACAGAAACACTATAAATTACTACCTCCTCCACAGCAAAGGAATTTATTGCTATCCATAACCAAGATGAAACTGGTTCTTTTACTGTCACTAACTGCCCTCCCCTTCCTGCCTGGTATCTTAGCTGGCCGTTTGAGGTGGGGTCCCAACAACAAACCCAGGATAGAATGTTCATGGTTTAAGGAGGGCCAAACCCAGAATCTCACTGCTTACAATTCTGCCTGTTACAAAGATATTGCCACTTACAGTGAGTGGCAAAGGGGAATTTATATCACAGGAGTCAACTGGTACTTGTCTACAACCTCAACTAGCTCCTTTATGAAGAAAAATAACTGCATAGGTTGCACTTTTCAAAACATATGCTGGGGATACCAGGGCCAAGAGGGCTCTAAAATAATCCTGGGCCACTGGATAAGAAAAAAAAGGAAGAATATTAGAGTAGAAATACTTAATGGAAGGTCTGAGGCATGGTTATGTGTTTTTAAAGAACATAGAAAGAAGGTTTGTAGGCTAACTGGAAAATGTGAAATTTGTGAAGGTTGCATATGTGATGAGAAGGAAAAGAGAAATGTTGAAAGAAAGAAATTTGTTCTAAGAAAGTTTAAATAAAGGCCAGACCCCTAGCTAGTTTATAGCCTGCTTGTAACTAAAAAGCCCTTATCTCCCCCCTGACAAGGACAGACAGAAAGGGAGGGAGAGAGGGGAGAGGAAAGGAAGAAAGGAAGGAAGAAAGGAAGGAAGGAAGGAAAGAAGGAAGGAAGGAAGGAAGGAAGGAAGGAAGGAAGGAAGGAAGGAAGGAAGGAAAAGAAGGGGCCCAGGGCCATTTTATTCTGAGCAAGAAAGTCTGAGGTTTCAGTCTCCAAGTCTGGCAGGACAAGGTTGCTGGATAGTTCTTAAACTAAACCAGAATATTCAGCAGCAGAATTTTAAGACAGAAATGTACATACTAGTAATGCCTAAGACCCCCACTCTCCCTGCTTTTCAGATTGGCTGGGAGGTGAGGGGGGATGGCATCTGTACTTCACGGGTAAAATGTATAAGTTTGCTTACTTTGCTTTTTCAATAAAGGAGCATACTTTACTTGATAAGTTAGCTTTTCACAATAAAATCAAGGTCTCATATAAACTCATTCATATGAGTAGCCAATCCCTGCATTCTTAACTTTCTCACCCACTTTATTTCCTCTCACTTAGAAGCCTTAGAGCTCTAGATGGTGCTACAAACCAGGACACTGAACTACTGTTATGACCCTCTCAGGGAAATGAAGATTCAAGCTGCTGAATTTCCCCATAACAACATCCCTCTCAGCAGGAAGCAGCTAGAGAGTGGTTGGTGGTTGGTGACCCTGTCCTCAATTCCTGAGTCTTCTATAACCCCAAAGCTAAGGCTAGCTTGAGGATCAAGAGGGGAAATGAAGAGGAAAATAACACATTTGGGAGGCTAGCTATCTGAATCTGTGCCAGTATCCTGCCTTCCAATGCACACTCTTGCTTGCCAACATATTCCATTCTTATCTGTGATGCCTGTCCTGCCTTGAAGAACCTGTTTCCTGGAATACTCCCATTTTATAGAGGCCATAAACTGTGAACCATATACAAGCCCAGAGGGGCTGGCACCAGTGCTGGCAAGCCTCTGGGTGTGATCTCACTTCCCTCATCCCAACCCATAGGTGGCTGCAAAGCCTGTGAAAAGTCTGGAAGCCTGATCCATATTTAGGGGACAAGAGAACTAAAGGGTATAAAAGGAAAATTTCATCCATATTCATCACTCAGGATCTGGAGACTGACTCCCCTAAGCCACAGCACTGGTGCAATCTGCAATAAAAGCTACTTTTATGAAAATATCCTCTTGAGTGCCCGGCTGATTAATTCTCCCATGTCACCTGGTAGCTTATCTATAACAATGCCACCTACACTCATACTGCTCCTCCCCAGCAAACACTACACTGTCCATGAGTTCTCTCTCTTTTTGCTGAAACCCTCTACCCCACAACTCCTTTCCCCAGAGCAGTCTGCCTACTCTCTCTCTCTCTCTATGAGTCTGTCTCTATAGTGCTTGGTAGTTTAGTTTGTTCATTAAAATCCACACATGACTGAAATCATATGGTACATGCCTTCCTCTGACTGGCTTATTTCACATAGTATAATGTTCTCCATGCTGTGGCAAAAGGTAAAACTTTCTTCCCTTTTAGAGCTGATTAGTATTCCATTGTATAAATGTACCACAGCTTTTTTACCCACTCATCTACTGAAGGGCACCTTAACTGTTTCCAGATTTTGGCTATTGAAAATAATGCTGCAATGAACACAGGGTTACATATATTCTTTCAAATTACTGTTTTGGGTTTCTTTGAATAAATTCCCAGAAGAGGAATCACTGAATCATAAGGAAGTTTCATTTTTAATTTTTGAGATAATTCCAGCTTTCCATGGTGGCTGCACAAGGTTTCCAAATTCTACACATCCTTGCCAACACTTCTTTGTTGATTTATTGATGATAGCCATTTTGACAGGTAAGAGGTAATATATCATTGTGATTTTAATTTGCATTTTTCTGATGACTAATGACATTAAGCATCCTTTAATATGTCTATTGACTATCTATATGTCCTCTTTGGACAAGTGTCTATTCAGATCCTTGCCAATATTTAATTGGATTTTTTTTGGTGTTGAGTTTTATAAGTTTTTTATACATTTTGGATATTAACCCATTATCAGATATACCATTAGCCAATATGTTCTCCCATTCAGTGGTTTCTATTTTCCTTTTCTTGATGATTGCCTTTGTTTTGCAAAAACTCTTCTGTTTGACATAGCCCTATCTATTTATTTTCTCTTTTGTTTCCTTGCCCAAGGAGATATATCAGGAAAAAAAAAAAATACTGCTATGAGAAATGTATGAGATTTTACTGCTTATGTTTTCTTCTAAAATCTTTATAGTTTTGAGTCTAACATTTGAGTCTGTAATCCATTTTTATAAAATATGATTTTATTTATTTCAGAGAGAAGAGGGGAGAGAGGGAGAGACAGAAACATTAATGATAAGAGAGAATCATTGATAGGCTACCTCTTACACGAACCCCTACTAGGAATCAAGCCCACAACCTGCGTATGTGTCCTGGTCAGAAATCAAACTGTGACCTCCTGGTTCATAGTTTAACACTCAACCACTGAGCCACACTGTCTGGGCAAGTCTTTAATCCATTTTGAGTTTATTCTTATGTGCAGTGTAAGAAGGTCATCTACTTTCATTTTGGATACATGAATATATCTTTTCTAATCTCACAGCTGAACTAGAAAAGCTCTCAAATGTAACAGGGAGCCCTCCATGAACTACAACAATTCATTAGCCAATATAGTCTTAGACAATCATATTACATACCTAGACTACCTTTTAGCTACAGAAGGAGAAATTCATGCTATTGAAAATACTATATGCTGCACCTACATTAATTAACTAAAGTAGAAGCAAGAGTACATGAAATTTTAAATCATGCACCTGGTTAAAAGGCCTCAAAAAAAAAAAACAACTTTTTTCAAGTATGGAAACCTCACTTACTTGGAACAGGTTATGGTCTCTCCTTGGACCCCTCATAGTCTCTCTCCTTATCATATTAGGGATACTACTATTTGGCCCTTGTTTGTTTAACCTACCTGTAAAATTTACCTCTTCCAAATTACAACAATTTCTCCTGCAAATGATGGTTTGACAGGGTTTTAAACCATTCCCCCAGCCCCCCACAGAGACATCTCAACCCCTTGATCAAGCTGGCTAAATATTCTGGAAACCTACCAGAAACAGAATGAGATCCAACCCCCAAATTCGCCCATTTGTCAGCACGAAGTAGCCAAATGATTTTCTATGTACACAATATCCCAATGAATTGGGTCTCATAACTCTTGAAGGCGGGGGCGGGGGGGATGTTAGAATAGTTAGATAGATAGATATGAGTAGGGCAGAGAAAGGACAAACTGACAAAAAAATGCTTAAAAAACAAGGGAAAGAGAGAATAAAAAACTAAAATAGCCATCAGATTTAGACAAAAAGAGGAATAAAGAAATGCAGTAAAAATAACTCCCAGCACCAAAAGGACAAAATCTTACAAGACACCTGCAGATCCACAAAATTCTAAGTAGTCTACCAACCAGTTAAGTAGACCCAGGAAATTATTCAGACACCACCAGCTAAAGGATGAATGGTGCAGGGAGATTAGGACAAAGCATGGGAGGTGCAAAAACGAGACAAAAACCAAGACCTAGACCCATTGGGGCATTCCAATGCTGGAGTTGCCTATTCAAGAGTTCTTAGGATGTACTTTCGCTTAAATAAAGCTTTGTTGCTTGTTGTAATTCCTGACTCTCATGTTAAAATATTTCCTCCTGAAGACAAGAACCTGGTCTTACTGATAACCAATGCTGCTGACAAGTTGGTTATAGTGTCGTTGCGGGTCAGGGCACATACAAGAATCAACCAATGAATGCACAAATAAGTGGAATAACAAATTGATCTTTATCTCTCTTCTCTCTCTCTCTCAAAATCAATTTAAAAAAATTAAAAAGAGTATGTCTCTCAAGAGTGGACACCTGATTCCAGTTGGTATTGGGCTGTATCTCATGGCCTCCTCCAGAGGAGCCTGCCTTACCTGCTTGCTGGACCCTTCATCCTTTCCTCCCTGACCATGTTGTACAGGGAGGGATTGCATTTGTAGGTTGGTGGTGAAGCCCTGGGACAGGAACCAGACAAAGGCTAGGCCTGCAGGGGCATTACGGCGGCCCAGCACCTGGACATCCAAACTAGCATACTAAGTAACTAATTAAACAACTGCTCGATGAATTAGAGCAGAATGTATCACTGTGGCCTTTGGTATCATAACCTGGGGTGTAGGTGGCCTGGAGCTGTGCACTGGAGGATTATGGACTACCCTCTTCAGGTTCAGCGGCTAGCTTGTCTAGGAAACATGGGCTTCAACAGAGCAGGCAATGAGGGTAGCCTGATCTGGCAGAGGTACTAGTATTCATGTGTCCAGTGGGTACAGAGAAGTGGGATCCTTCCAGAACCTTGAAGTCTGGCTGGGGGTGGGGGGAGTCTCCAGGCTAGCCTCTCATAGCACAGGCAGCACCAGTCACAGAAGAGGGGAATCCATTGCCCATTTTCTTGATAAGCAAACCAAATCCAAGTCACACAGCAAGGTGGGCCAGAAGCACTTGACTAGGGCGGCCAAACGATGCCCAGAAGACATCTCTTTGGCTCCTGTAGATCCCCAACCCTCCTGGGCTTGCCTGAAAGTGGGAGAAGAGTCCTGTTTCTTCAGAAGGTGGGCACAGAAGTCACAGTCACATTGGTTCCCCCTCAGATGGCACACCTCAGGCCAGCTCAGGCTTTGCCACCAGGTCCTCTTGTGGTCCTTCCTCAGAGCCCCAACCCCTACTCTCCATTCTGATGCTTGGCAAGCACCCAATCTCCAAACTTATGCCTCCTGGGGGATTGAGGTAATGACAAGGAATTCAGGCAGCTTAGCTATTTGTGTGACATAGTCGCTTAATAATGCAGCAGTGAGTTTCTGGGGAATAAGCTTCAGGGGGGTTCAGTCACCTCGAATTTTGCCCCTGGCAAACAGACAGAGCTGTCCTTTACCCCAGACCTTTCACATAGCACCCTCCTCCCTCTAAGGCAAACTCCTGCACTCCGGCACCTGAAGACTGGTTGCTCACACTTCAGGGTTCAGCTTGAGAAGCCCCTGTTCTTTGAAGCCTGTCAGATATGCTTCACCCACGGAGACCACCCTGAGCCCCAGATTGGCTGCTGGGAGGTAACCACTATGCAAATACAGGTCTGTGCTTGGACTTCCTGTGCACCCAGAGGTGCATTGTGGACCTCACTAACTTAGCCTTGGTTCTCACCCCCTCCAAGACTGGCCTCCCACCTCCTCTAACCCCCTCAACTGGCTGGGGAGAGCCAAGCTGGAGTCCAGCCTTCAAACCATCTCAGGGTAGGGGTATGTCCCCTCCCACGAACGTGTCCTGGAGAGCATGACCTATGGCCGGGCAGGTGGAAGCAAGGAGCAAGGGATTGGCAGACAGGGACCTGCCCCCAAGGCTGCAGCATGCCAGGCTGTACAGTGCAGTGGGCAGCTGGCCCTGCGAGGTCCTGCTAGACTGGGTATACGGACTTACAGGCAAGGCTAACAGGGTGTGAATAGGGCACTGGCAGCCTCCAGGTCTATGGGCAACAGGGCCAGAGCACGCAGCACAGCCAGCTCCCTGCAGCGGGGCCTGAGCAGAGGTGTGCACATCTTGCTCTGGAAAATTTGCCACCACCGACGACCTTGGAGGACTCTAAAACAGCCAGAGAGGGAAGGAGGAGGCCAGTGCCAGGCATCCCAGGAGCCTTGGGCAGTGCCGAAGGGCGGGGCAATTGAAAGATCGACTTTAGCAGACTTCCAAATGGCGCCCATCTCCCACGGGTGCCAGTGCAGGGCCATGGGGTGGCATGCCAGCGCGCACCGCCTAAGGACACCGTTGTCCCCACCACCACGTCTAGAGCCCCGGCTTGAGCTCCCTCATTCTGAATGGCCCTGATGGTCTTAACCAGTGCCGCCTAAGGGTCCCTGGGCACCGCGCAGCTAGCCATGCGGAGAGTGGCAGAGGCGGCCTTCAGGCTGAGCTGCCGTGAGCCCACAGTTGGAGATAGTGATGGGGGATGGCTCCCAGCTAATGCTGCCCCCAGGAGAGGAGATGGGTCTGGGGACATCGGCAGGGGGCTGGGGGCAGAGACATGCCCTTGTAATACTTACTACAAAATGTGAAATTTGAGACTGGACGAAGTCCCGGGGAAAGCCCGAGACCATGTCCAATGGAACCATCCAGGAGGACAACTGAGGATCTGGGGTGGCTGTCGTCTAGAACCCGCAGGGGGCTCCAGGGAGGAGGGGACCTGTGGGCAGCGCCCCACCCCCGCCCCCAGGAGCCGGGGGAGGGCAGGTTGGCTTTAGGGTTTGAAGTCGGCTAGCGCCCACCTGCGGAGGGCCAGAGGCTGGAACAAATTCCAGAGCCCAGAAGCCCTCCGCCTTACCTACTGCCTGCGGGGCGAAGCGGAGGATGGAGCAGGAAGCGTGGAGGCCCGGAGGCCAGATGGCTGTCCACTCACCACAATAGGAGGACATGCCGGCCAGCCACGCCAGACCCTCAGCCCGCCGCGGGTGTGATTCCGGGGTGAGGGTCACGCAGGGCGCTGGAGAGCTGGAAGTCCTTGAAAGGGCAAAGGGGAAAGACTGCTTTTGGACAGGCGGTGACTGTGGAGGCTGCGCGAATCGGATCTCCCCAGCTGGACCATGTGCAGCACCGCCTTCAAGGCGGGTCTTGAGGAGGAGCCAAACACTGGCTGTGAGGACTGGCAGGGCAGTTCAAGACTTCTGGCTGTGTGCTGGGCGCTGGAACTCCATATTCTGGAGTGCTTCACGGGGACTTCACCTCCGAGAATACTTCTCCTTGTCCGTGGAGGGATTCCATCTTCCGGAGCACCCCGCGCCAGCCCGACTTCCACCAGACCGGGATGCTCTGATCTGTTGCCCACGCCTTGGGCGGCAGTAGCGCGAAGGACAGCCCCGAGGTCACCTTCACTCTAGCCGGTGTCCCTCTGGTTGGCGGAGGTTGCCGGTCGGGTTGGGGGCTCGCAGGCCAGCTCCCGCTGAGAAAAAGTCGAGGGCGAGTGCCAGGACCTCGGGTCTCCATGAGCACTGAGGCTGTGGGCCTCCCGCCCCTGTGTTCCAAGCTGGCAGCAGCTGGTTGTTTTCAGGTAGCAGATGCAGGCTCAGAGTCTGGAGAGGGGATGCTTTGCCCAGCTGGGGCTGGTCGCAAAATGTCAAGTGGGCAGCAGAAGAGGGGCATAAGTTAACTGATTCTGACAGGTAGAAGGTGGCCTTGGCCCAGGCTTTGCAAAGTGGATGTGGGAATGGTAGGCAGAGATGGGTGATACCACTTGGGGGATATCACAGGTGCACAGACTGGAAAAGCCTGTGTGTGTGGCCAGGATACACAGATCTCGTCAAGGGGTTGTGCTGGGCAGTGACTCAGGTGCTAGCTGGCCTCTGGGAGGCGACTCTGCCAGCTGATTGGTCATGAGCAGGCTGAAGAATGGGGTACTGGTAGGGAATCTCTGAAGGATATGGGGGCAGAACCAGGCACAGCAGGTGGCTGGCGGCTGAGGAAGAAGCCAGGAGAGGGCTGGGCTGAGGCTGGAAGTGCATAGGGACTATCTATGGAAAGCCAGAACTTAGGGAGCAGATGATTCAAAAAGGCCACACCTGGAGGAGTTGGTGGAGCCTGTCTTTAATAATTTTTTAATCTATCAATTACAGTTGGTATACAATTAGTTTTAGGTGTACAACCTAATGAATAGACATTTATATAACTTATGAAGAGATTACTCCATAGGTCTAGCACCCACCTGGCATTAAACATAGTTATTACATTGTTTATCGGCTATATTCCCTGAACTTTACTTTACAGCCTGGTGACTGTTCTGTAACTACCAATTTGTACTTTTAATCCCTCACCTTTTCACCCAGCCCACCCCACGTAACTCCCCTCCAATCTGGCAACTGTCAAAATGTTGATGAGGCTTATCTTTTTTTTCTTTCTGACATTTTATTTAATTAATTAATTTTTATTTTAATTTTTAATTAAATCTTTATTATTCAGATTATTACATTTGTTTCTCTTTTTCCCCTCCATAGCTCCCCTCCACCCGGCTCCCACCCTTCCCTCTACCTTTATCTCCCCCACCCATTGATGAGTCCATACGAGTATGATTTTTGTCCAGTCTCTCCCTGCACCCCTTTCACCCCTTTCCCCTGAGAATTATCAGTCTACTCCCTTTCTGTGCTCCTGATTCTATTATATTAACCAGTTTATTCTGTTGATCAAATTTTTAATTCACATAATTTTTAGATTCATTTGTTGATAGATATGTATTTGTTGTTCATAATTTTTTATCTTTTACCTTTTTCTTCTTCCTCTTCTTAAAGAGTATCTTTAAGCATTTCATATAATACTAGTTTGGAGTTGATGAATTCCTTTAGCTTTTTCTTATCTGTGAAGCTCTTTATCTGCCTTTCAATTCTGAATGATAGCATTGCTGGATAGAGTATTCTTGGTTATAGGTTCTTGCTCTTCATCACGTTGAATATTTCTTACCACTCCCATCTGGCCTGCATCGTTTCTGTTGAGAAATCAGCTGATAATCATATGGGTGCTCCCTTGTAGGTAATTAACTGTTTTTCTCTTGCTGCTTTTAATATTCTCTCTTTGTCTTTTGCTCTTGGCATTTTAATTATGATGTGTGTTGGTGTAGTCCTCTTTGGATTCCTTTTATATGAGGTTCTGTGTGCTTCCTGGACTTGTAGGTCTATTTCTTTTACCAGATGTGGGAAGTTTTCAGTCATTATTTCTTGAAATAGGTTTTCAGTATCTTGCTCTCTTTCTTCTTCTGGCACCCCCACGATTCTGATGTTGGTACGCTTGAAGCTGTCCCAGAGGCTCCTTACATTATGTTCACATTTGTGGATTCTTTTCTCTTCTTGCTTTTCCAGTTGAGTGTTTTCTGCTTCTTTATATTTCAAATTTTTGACTTGATTCTTGCCTTCCTCTAGTCTGCTGTTAGGACTCTGTATAATATTTTTTATTTCAGACAGTGTCTCTAGTTGGTCCTTTTGCATCTCCTCTTGGGACTTGATAAATTTATCCATCTTTTCTAGCATATTCTCGAAAAACCTTATAAGCATGGTTTTGAACTCTGTATCCAGTCATTTTTCCCCCTCCATTTCTTTTCTTTGTGATCCCTTCCCTTGTCACGGCATTTTCACTATCCCAGAGAAACTTCTGTGTTGAATTCAGCCTTATGATATCAGACTTGCAAAACCAAAGAAGCCTCTGTTGAGCTTGGGATGGGTGGAGTCTCAGGGCTTGAGGGACCGCCTTGCCTTCCAGTCGGCCCCGCCCTCCACAGCCCCTGAGTCTCACGTGACTGGGTAATCGCTGGAGTGGTCCTTGTGCGCGCACGCACCTGCAGTGCCTCTAGACTGCTGCCTTTCCTGCACCCCTGCGCACCAGGACCACACGAGTCTAGGTCCCCAGGGTTTCATCCGAAACAGGGGCTTAGTGGAGTCAGAAGTGGCACAGTTGGGAGGGTGTGTCTCCCGCCCACTCTCGAAAGCCAGTGGCACAATCAGCAGTCTGTCCTCTGTGCAGTGCCGTGCACGCCATCAGCCCTCTGATCTTTTGTGACTCTCCTAAATTTCTGTGCACCTCTCCCTTTTCACAGTCCAAACTCCCCCCGTATGAGTTTTGGCTGGATCTGGGGTTTAGTGTCGTTAAGATAAGGGGTTCAATGCCATTGGGAGTCTACGTTTCCCTCCTGCCAGAGAAAGCCAGCCAGGTACTCTGGCACCTGCTCTATCAGCGCCCATGTCTCAGTACCTCAGCTTTTTGCAGCTCCTCTGGGTTTCTGGGAGCCCCTCTCTTTCCTTCTAGCTGTAGAACTCAGCCAGCTTTCCTGTGGTTCTGGATGATGTCCTTTCTGTCTTTTAGTTGTAGTTTTGAAATTGTTGTGTGAGGTAGCAGTGTAGGTGTTTACCTATGCTGCCATCTTGGATTGTCCTCCACAGCATATTGTTGATTGTATTTTGGAAGGCACCTCTGAGGTGAGAAAGAAATATTACCTACTTTTTAAGGAAAGAAAAGTCTGAAAAATATGTGACTTGCTGGAAAACAAAGCACAGAATAGAAAGAAATGCAATTTGCAGCTTTCAGTTTTATGTTCCATTAATTGAAGTGGCTGCTCTTATCACTGAAAATTGATTGTATACTCAAAGTTATAGCTGTCTACTTTAAAATATTATTGGATTTATTAAGGTGACATTAATTAATAAAATTATATAGATTTTTGGTGTACAATTCTATATTGTAGCTATCTACCTTTTATTTTTCTTTCTCTTTATTAGCTGTCTACTTTTGATGAAAGTTGTCTACTAATGTTGGTTGTGCCTATTTCTCTCTGCTGGGACTGCGGACAATAACATAGCCACATGTAAGGGGAACATGTAACTCTCACTATTTTTATTCTTGTTCTCCCCTGAGCCAGCAGAGTGTTCTTACTGGGTCATGTTTTCTTCTGCAGGCAGTCACTCTCTGTATTTTGATTGCAGCATTTAATCTATTTACATTTAAGGTTATTATTTTTAGGTATTTATTTATTGTCCTTTTTTATGTCTATGATCCTCTCTTCTTTTCTTCTTCTTAGGCCCCTTAAAGTTGATTGCATTGCTGCTTTGGTGATAATGTACTCTTTAACCTTGTTTTTTGTTTTTGCTTTTGTTTTTTGGTGTGGAAAACTATTTTATCTTCACTTTGAAATAATAGCCTTTCCACTCCCTTTTGGCCTTGAGTGTTTCTATTGAGAAGTTAGCTGACATTCTAACGGGAACTCCTTTGTAGGTAATTTTCTGTCTCTC
Source organism: Lasiurus cinereus (assembly GCA_011751065.1). Classification (NCBI taxonomy): domain Eukaryota; kingdom Metazoa; phylum Chordata; class Mammalia; order Chiroptera; family Vespertilionidae; genus Lasiurus; species Lasiurus cinereus. Next base: position 841,400 of record JAAGEH010000477.1, on the reverse strand, counting down.
TGTTGCTGGCTTTAAGATTTTTTTCTTTGCCTTTAACATTTGTAATTTTGATTATGATGTGTCTAGGTATAGGTCTCTGGGTTCATCTTGATTATGACTCTGTGCCTTCTGAACTTATGTGACATTTTCCTTCACCAGGTTGGGGAAATTTTCTGTCATTATTTATTTAACAAGTTCTCTGTTTCTTGCTCAGCCCTTTACCCTTCTGGTATTCCTATAATGTGGGTGTTGTTACCTTTCATGTGCCAGAACTTCCTTAAGCTATCTTCCTGCTTTTCAATTATTTTTTTCTACTTGCTGCCCTAATTGGGTATTTATTTTTATGCTGACTTGCAAATTGCTGATTTGATCCTTTGCTTCATCCAATTTACTTTTAATACCATCCTGTATGTTCTTAATGTCAGTGATATCATTCTTCATTTCTGTCTTCATGGCCTCTAGTTCCATTTCATGCTCTTATAATTTGCACTAAGATCCTTAAGCATCTAACTCTATGACTGATGGGTTGCTTGGCTCCATTTCATTTAGTTCTTTTTTGGAGATTCCTTCCCCGTCTCCCTCCCCTCGCTTCATTTGGGGATTGTTTTGTTGTCTCTCATTTTAGCTATTTCTTTGTATTTGGTTCTATGTATTAGATAGAACTGCTATTCCTCCAAGTCTTTGTGAGATGGCCATATGTAGAAAGTGTCTTGAAAGAGTGGAGGGTGGAGAAATAAAGATGGTGGCATAGAGAATCCAAGATGGCGGCATAGGTAAACACCTGCACTGCTGCCTCGCACAATTTCAAAATTACAACTAAAAGACAGAACAAACAGCATCCAGAACCACAAGAAAGCTGGCTGAGTGGAAATTCTACAACTAGAGGGAAAGAGATAGGCTCATGGAGACCCAGAGGAGCTTCAAAAAGCTGAGGTATGGAGACGCGCACTTGGAGAGAGTGGGTGCTGGAGTACCTGGCTGGCTTTCTCTGGCGGAAGGGAGACAGAGACTCCCAACTGCATTGAGCCCCTTATCCTACGGCACTGAGCCCCAGGTCCAGGCAAGACTCATACAGGGGGAGTTTGGACTGAGAAAAGGGAGAAGTGCACCGAAATTTAGGGGAGTCACTAAAGGGCAGAAGTCTGGTGGCGTGCACAGCACTGCGTACAGAGGACCAAATGCGGATTGTGCCGCTGGCTTCCATGAGTGGTCAGGAGACAGAGCCTCCCAACTGCGCCACTTCTCACTCCACTAAACCCCAGTTTTGGGCAAAACTCTGGGGACCCAGACTCATATGGTCCCAGAGCACATGAGAGCCAGAAAGGCAGCAGTCTAGAGGCACTGCGTGCGCACACAGGGACCACTCCAGTGATTACGTAGAGTCACATGAGACCCAGGGGTCATGGAGGGAGGAGCCAACTGGAAAGCAAGGCAGTCCATAAAGCCCTGAGACTCCACCCATCCCAAGCTCAACAGAGAGGCTTTTGCAGTTTTGCAAGTCTTGTATCATAAGGCTGAATCCAACACAGAAGTTCTCCAGGCATAGTGAAAATGCAGAAACAAAGGAAGAGATCACAAACAAAAGAAATGGAGAAAAACAAATGACTGGATATAGAGCTCAAAAACATGATTATAAGGTTTTTCAAGAACATCCTAGAAAAGATGGATAAATTTAGCGAGACCCAAGAGGAGATGAAAAAGGACCAACTAGAGATGAAAAAGGACCAACTAGAAATTAAACACACACTGACTGAAATAAAAAAAATATCATACAGAGTCCTAACAGCAAACTAAAGGAAGGCAAGAATCAAGTCAAAAATTTGAAATATAAAAAATCAGAAAACACTCAACTGGAAAAGCAAGAGAAAAAAGAATCCAAAAATGTGAAGATAATGTAAGGAGCCTCTGGAACAGCTTCAAGCATACCAACATCAGAATTGTGGGGGTGCCAGAAGAAGAGAGAGAGCAAGATACTGAAAACCTATTTGAAGAAATAATGACTGAAAAATTCCCACATTTGGTGAAAGAAATAGACTTACAAGTCCAGGAAGCACACAGAACCCCATATAAAAGGAATCCAAAGAGGACCACACCAAGACACATCATAATTAAAATACCAAGAGCAAAAGACAAAGAGAGAATATTAAAAGCAGCAAGAGAAAAACAGTTAATTACTACAAGGGGGCACCCATACGATTGTCAGCTGATATCTCAACAGAAACGATGCAGGCCAGATGGGAGTGGCAAGAAATATTCAATGTGATGAATAGTAAGAACCTACAACCAAGAATACTGTGCTCTATCCAGCAAAGCTCTCATTCAAAATTGAAGGGCAGATAAAGAGCTTCACAGATAAGAAAAATCTAAAGGAGTTCATCAACACCAAACCAGTATTATATGAAATGCTGAAAGGTACTCTTTAAAAAGAGGAAGAAGAAAAAGGTAAAAGATAAAAAATTATGAACAGCAAATACATATCTATCAACATATGAATCTATAAATTCTGTGAATTAAAAATTTGATCAACAGAATAAACTGATGAATATAATAGAATCAGGAGCACAGAAAGGGAGTAGACTGATAATTCTCAGGGGGAAAGGGGTTAGGGAGGTGCAGGGAGAGACTGGACAAAAATCATACACCTATGCATGAGGTCAATGAGGGGGAGTTAAAGATAGAGGGAGGGGTGGGAGCCAGGTGGGGGGGAGCTATGGAGGGGAAAAAAGAGAAACAAATGTAATACATAATCTGAATAATAAAGATTTAATTTAAAAATAACAATAATCAAGCCACAGCAAAAAAAATAGATGGTGGCATAGGTGAACACCTAAACTGCTGTCTTGAACAACAATTTCAAAACTACAACTACAAGCCAGAATGGACATCATCCAGAATCACAGGAAAGCTGGCTGAGTGGAAATTCTACAACTGGAAGAGACGGGCTCATGGAGACTCAGAGGAGCTGCAAAAAGCTGAGGTACAGAGACACACATGGAGAGGATGGGCGGCTGAGTGCCTAGCTGGCTTCCTCTTGTGGAAGGCAGATGGAAACTCCCGATTACACTGAACCACAGTTCCAGGTGAAACTCATATGGGGGGAGTTTGGACTGTCATTAAAAGGGAGGAGTGAATGGAAATTTAGGGGAGCCACAAAAGACAGAGGTCTAGAGGCATGAGAGAGTGAGTGCACACACAAAGGGCTGACTGCTGATTGTGCTGCTGGCTTTCTCTAGTGGGAGGGAGACAGAACCTCCCAACTGTACTGAAATCCACTTTCAATTGCACTGAACCCCCATTTCAGGCGAGACACTGGGGATTCAGACTCATATGGGTCCCCAGCATGCATAGAAACTCAGGGGAGCCAGAAAGGCAGAGGTCTGGTGGTACGCAAGCACGAATGTGCCTAGAGGACTCCAGCAATTACTGAGGGACATTGAGACCCAGGGCCCTCATAGGGCAGAGCTACAGGAAGCCAAGGCTGTCTGCTCAGCCCTGAGACTCTGCCCCATCCAAGCTGAACACAGAGGCTATTGCAATTTTGCAAGTCTTGTATCATAAGTCTTACTCCAGTACAGAAGTTCTCTCAGCATAGACACAGCTGATCCTCACAGCCAATTGGCGTGGAGGTCAATTCCCCCCAGTGATACCAACAACTATCAAGGCTTAACTACAACAAGGTTATATACACAGTCCATAAAGGGGTGGACCAAGAGAGTCCACCTCAGGTAACTGGGAAGGTAGAGCTACTGGGCCATATAGGACACCTAATACACAAAGCTACTCTACCAACTCAGGAAAGCAGTGAAAATGCAGAGACAAAGGAACAGGTCACAAATGAAAGAAATTGAGGAAAACAAAGGACTGCATATAGAGTTCAAAACCAAGGTTATAAGGTTTTTCAAGAATTTCCTAGAAAAGATGGATAAATTTAGTGAGACCCAAGAGGAGATAAAAAAGAACCAACTAGAAATTAAACATACACTGACTGAAATATAAAATATTATACAGAGACTTAGCAGCAGACTAGAGAAATGCAAGAATCAAGTCAAAGATTTGAAATACAAAGAAGCAGAAAACACTCCACTGGAAAAGCAAGAAGAAAAAATAATTAAAAAATGTGAACATAGTGTAAGGAGCCTCTGGGACACCTTCAAGCATACCAACATCAGAATTATGGGGGTGCCAGAAGAAGAGAGAGAGCAAGATACTGAAAACCTATTTGAAGAAATAATGACTGAAAACTTCCCACACCTGCTGAAAGAAATAGATTTACAAGTCCAGAAAACACACAGAACCCCATACCTAAGGAATCCAAAGAGGACCACACCAAGACACATCATAATTAAAATACTAAGAGCAAAAGACAAAGAGAAAATACTAAAAGCAGCAAGAGAAAAACAGTTAATTACCTACAAGGGAGCATCCATACAATTGTCAGCTGATTTCTCAACAGAAACTATGCAGGCCAGAGTGGCAAGAAATATTCAAAGTGATGAATAGCAAGAACCTACAACCAAGATTACCCTATAAAGCTATTATTCAGAATTGAAGGGCAGATAAAGAGTTTCACAGATAATAAAAAGCTAAAGGAGTTCATCAGCACCAAACCGGTATTATATGAAATGCTGAAAGGTGCTTTTTAAGAAGAAGAGAAAGGTAAAGATAAAAATTATGAACAACAAATACATATCTATCAACAAGTGAATCTAAAAATCAAGTGAATAAAAAAATCTGATGAACAGAATAAACTGGTGAATATAATAGAATCAGGTGCATAGAAAGGGAATGGACTGACAATTATCAGGGGTAAGGGGTGAGGGGAGTGCAGGGAGAGACTGGGCAAAAATCATACACCTATGGATGAGGGCAATGCGGGGGAAGAGGTAAGCACAGAGGGAGGGATGGGAGCCAGGTGGAGAGGAGCTATGTGGGGGGAAAAAAGAGGAACAAATGTAATAATCTGAACAATAAAGATTTATTAAATAAAAAAGAAAGTGTCTTGAGGGGTCCAGTGGTGTGGTCTCTTTGATATCCTGAGCTGATACTCTAAGAATGCCCCTTCTATTTGGGCTCTCCTATTGTAATTGGAACTTGATTGTTGATGCCCTGTTCATGGGAGGGATCTCCCATCTGACTGACTGTCAATGAGGTTCAACCCGAACACCATTGTGCTAGCTGTTATACAGGTGCTGACAGAACAGAGTAAGATATACGGGACCAAACCAAAAACACCATGGCAGTCTAGCTACACAATTCAACAATAGGGAAGACTAAGAAGAAAAGAGAAGAGAAAGCAAAGCAAAGAAAAATTAAAAAGAATACCAGAAGACATGTGACTAAAGACTTACAGGTTATATAAAGAAAAAGGAAGGGAGATACCCTGGCTAGTTTTGCTCAGTGGATAGAGTGTCCGTTTGAGGACTGAAGGATCCCAGGTTTAATTCTAGTCAGGGCACATGCCTGGGTTATGGGCTCGATCCCCAGTAGGGGGTGTGAAGGAGGCAGGCAGTCATTGCTGTTTCTATCTCTCTGTTTCTCCTTTCCTCTCTGAAATCAGTAAAGACACACACACACACACACACACACACATA